>JAKWJC010000363.1:23296548-23896548 GCA_027704865.1 Solanum neorickii | reverse complement strand
TAAGGAACTTGCAGAAATCTTTGATCCTGAAGGAAAGATTTATAAAAGCAGATAGAAGAAAGTATATTTCGTCAAGATTTTTCTACACTCATAAGCTCCCAAAAATGGTGATATCAACATGCAAGAGGTCTGTTCAAGTAATATCATTCTTGATTTATTCACCAAGTCTCTACCAACTACAACTTTCAAGAAGATGGTGCACAAGCTTGGAAAACGAAAATACTAGTCTCTGAATTGATGTTGTCATTAGGGGGAGTTAATACGCGATGTACTCTTTTTTCCTCACAAGGTTTTGTCCTATTGGGTTTTCCTTGTAAGGTTTTTAATGAGGTATTCATAATGCGTATTATTAGATATGTGTACTCTTTTTTCTTCACTAGATTTTTTTTTCTACTGGGTTTAATCTAGTAAGGTTTTAACGAGGTACATAATCTACCGACATTCAAGGGGGAGTGTTATAAACAATTTGTATTATAGTAAATGTCTAATTATGTGGAGTACTAGTAGGATATGGTTAGGAATCCTACTTGGTGACCAAGAAGGTTTTTCCCTATAAATAAAGGGTTTTCCTTCATTGTAAATAAAAATTGTGAAAGATTTATAAAACATGAATATACTTCAAGAGAAATAAGAAGTCTTTTCTCTTCTCTCTACTTTCTTCTTCTTCTAAATTTGTATGGTTTCATAACACTCTTTAATTTATTAGGTTTAAACAATTTTTTTTTTAAAAAATATTAAGTAAATAAAGATTATTTTGGTAAAACCGTTTTTATGGAGAAAATATCACCCATCAGCCAGCATAGTTCAAATCTCCTACTGTCCTATATGGTGGAACCCTCTGTATTCATTTCAAATATGAAAAACTTATGAATGTCAAAGAAGTATAAAATACTCATGAAATAACAGTAAATGGTGACTAAGACTATTTCCCTCCGTGATCAACGTAATAGATATCCTCCTTCATACTTTTTAGATATTGGTGTTTCTGTCATCCAAAAATTAAAATATTAATACCCTTTATGCTGACAAACATACACATGTCATAATCTTATCTATCGATTGAACGTTTGTTAAATATCGGATAGACGGATAGGATTGTGCCATCTGTCTCTATTTAGTCTCCCCTTATAGTGAATGCGGAGCCAGAATTTTCAATAAAGAGTTCAAAATCTAAAAATATAAAAATACGAAGTAGTCGAAGGGGGTTCTTATGAACCCTCCGCCACTGGTGAAGGGCACATATGCTCTAGTTTTAGACGACAGAAACACCAATGTCCAAAAGTGCATATCAATCAGCATAATTCTGGATATATTTGTCCTTTTATCAATTCCACTTATTATGAAATGTTACTCAATATAAGATAGTGGTGTAAAAAGATAAAACTCACATTTTTATATACCATAGTTTTCTATATGTAAAATGACATACTCCACAAGATATCATCAAGTTCTCGTTCTTCTCATCTTTCCCCTGCATGTTTTAGCACAAACTAAGTTTACTATACCATTAGGAAGCTCTCTCACAGCAAATGATGAAACAACATTATGGTTTTCTCAATTGGAGATTTTGCATTTGGATTCAAGAAAATTCAAAGTGAAAATCAGTTCTTGCTTTGTATATACTATTGTAAGATTAAAGATGCCAACATAGTTTGGTATGCAAATGGTGATTGCCTCATGCCACGAGGCAATCCTCAAAAAGGACTAATTCTCCGCGATCCTGTGGGGAAAATGGAGCACTGGTAGGATTGATTCTAATGTTGCTTATGCTGTCATGAATGATATAGGAAACTTTGTTCTTCTTGGTGTTGGTTCTTCTGTATTATGGGAAAGTTTTCAATATCCGACTGATACACTTATGCCTACTCATATACTAGAGATTAACAACAAGCTTGTTGCTCGAAAATCGGAATCTTTCTTTGTTCCTGGTAGATTTTATCTTCGTATGTTGAGTGATGGGAATATGGTTCTTGTTACTCAATCCAAGCAAACAAATTTCGATTATCATGCTGAGTATTACAATAGTCATACTTCTAATTCAGGGATGGAAGCCAATTTTGGTTATCGATTGGCATTCGATGAGTTTGGTTCAGTTTACATATTGAAAAGGAACAATCAAAGACTTGTGCTAACACCTCCTAATGTTCCTTCGATTTCAGAAAATTATCACAGGCTAAGTCTTGATTTTGATGGTGTTTTTACTCATTATTATCGTCCAAAGAGTACGTCTACAGGGGATCAAAAGTGGAGTGCTCTATGGTCTTTGCCTGATAACATATGTCTAACAATTGTTGAAGATATTAGAAGTGGAGTTCGTGGATTCAACAATTTGTGTCATCTAGGTTAAAATCAAAGACCATATTGTGAGTGTCCAAAAGGGTATTCATTGATCGATACGAATAACTAATATGGGCGTTGCAAACCAAGATCTCTTCCAAGTTTTGATGAATTTGGACAGGGAAATCCTGAAGATATATATGGTTTTGATGTGGTGATGGATGTTGATTGGCCGTTATCAGATTTCGAGATGATTTATTCTTCTGCGGAAGATATATATGGTTTTGATGTGGTGATGGATGTTGATTGGGTGAGCTTTAGTTAGTAACGAGTGAGTAGTGGGTATTCATAAATTATATTAATAAATTAAATTATAATTAATAGTTGAGCGCCAAGTATTTTAAAAAATATTTAAATAGTTTAATTTTGAAATTGTTAAATAAGTGGTCAATTTTGAACCCAATGGTGGATGATAGGGGCATTTTGGAGTAAATAGGTGGATGAGAAGGATATTTTGGACCCAATAGGTGGATAAAGGAGTGTAATTTTATACTATTTTCAATACTTCGAGGGTATTTTAATCCCTTTTCCGTTTATTTTAATGTAAAATTTCTACATATTTTTCCAAATGAATTAATTAAGAATCTTTTTTATTCCAGACTATCATGGTCACTTTAAACTTTTGCTTTGGAAAATATTTCAATGGATGAGGATATTGAGTTAATGAATTTCTATTAAATGTCAAATAATGGTTTTACTAATGATCAGTTACTTGAAAGGCTTTTTAAAACATACATTGCAAAAACTTCTGTGCTGTTACTATTTATAGAAGCAATAGTTGTTGGAAGAAGAAACTTCCATTGTCAAATGGGAGAGTAGATACTTCTTTGAATGTAAAAGCTTTTCATAAAATACGGAAAGTTTGAACATAAAAATTGAAATCTTCTCCTTTTTACCGTCGCATACATATGCTATAGTTGTTTTCTAATGAAAGTATCAAGAATCTTATAGAAGTTGTACCTTGATATAAATATGTTAAATTGTTACATCTCGTAACTTGAAATAACTAATAATAAGGTAAGAAATCAAGAATAATTAATTTTGGAAATAAGTAGGGAAATCTGAAAAAAATTTCCAAGTGTAAAAATGAGTTTTTGATCATTTCCAAACGGACACAACTCCTAGATTAAGAGGATTTGGTGTTAGTTCTTTATATCGTTGGAAATCTATTAGGGATATCTTTCCCACAATGCCGCGTTTGCGCACTTTCGAGGTCGTATGAGGGAGATATGCCTTTCGAAAGTTCGGTTGTTAGACTGAGGAAAGTCCAATCCGGATTTTGGTAAGGGTAAAGTAGTTTTTTCACCTTACTATTTCCTAATTTGTTTTAAGGGTTTAATTTGGATAAAACAAAGTTTTATTTCAGATTAGAAAATACTTTTTACGCTTAGGGTTTGAAAGAAAGAGAAAAGAAGAAGGAGAAGGGAGAAAAGAATAAGATTTTACCAAGAATGCCAAGAGATTCAAGTGGAATCCATGGGGGTGATCCCTGTATGTGAGCTTTTTCTGTGTTGGGTTCGTTCACCCACCCACAGACATATTTAATTAAGCTAGTTTTGATTAGATTGAATGAAGAATATTGAAGTTCTTGATGAACAATTGTCGAATTCTTGTTTTTTGGGTTGTTGCATATCTTTAGTTGTTTGATTTGTGTTTTTGGGATGTTATGAATCTAAACTATGGAATTGAGGTATTTAGTGATCCCAAGTGTTTGGGGAAAGATCCATGGGATGTTAGAAAGTTTAGATTTGAAAATCGGAGAAGAAAAGTTGAAAATCCCTTCTGACAACCCCTGGGGCGCCGTGACTGCTAGAGCCCCTCAGGGCAGGCTCTATCTGACAGGCCCTGGCGCGCCGTGCCAGCCAGAGCGCCTCAGACCAGAGTCTGTCCTTCAGGCTCTGGCGCTCCGCACCTCTCAGAGCGCCATGGTCACCTAGAGACCCCGTTTTTCCTTATCTTTTCGTACTAGTTCCTAAGTTATGTACCTACAATTCCTACTAGATTTCAACACTCTAAAGTACATCTAAACGTCATGAAATCATCCATAAATATGAGATCATGATCCTTGAATCCATAATTCAATTCAAGAAAAGTTAAGATCAAAGTCAAAAAAGTTAAGAGTCAAGTCTAAAAGTTAAGAAGCAAGTCAATATAAGTTACTAAAGCATTCAAGAATCTTAAACAAACATTTTAGATTTGTTTTATGGTTCAAGCAATGAGTTGAGCAAAGAGTAACAAAGTTTAAGTTCTCAAAAGTTATAAGGGAACTAAGTATTCTCTAAGAGTTATGTTTCAAGTTAAGCAAATAGTAAGAGCTGAGTTCATTTCTCATGAGTTATAAGGGAACTAAGTACTCTCTAAAAGTTTATAAATGTTTTCACATTTAAGTTGAAGAGCAACAAGATTTTCAAAAGAGTTTTGAGAAATAAAAGGGGAACATTGATTCCAAGAGGGCTATTAAAGCTAAAAAGGGTTGCTAAAATTATCTCAACCTAAGAGGAAAGAGGATATTTTAAAAGCATGAGCTAAAGTATATTTTTAGAGTAGTATTGAGTACCGATATGGGGATGAGAGTTCATATTAACTAAAGTCTCCATGTAGCCATCATGGGCATTAGTGGGTCATACTTTTTAGCTGATCATGTGAGGTTAGCCAGTCGGTCCGTACTGTTGGTCCGTAGTCTGGGTCCGAAACTTGTTTTTGGGGCCCTTGACCTATGGAGGCCATCAATGGAGCGTGGATGTACCTTCAGGGCGAAACATTTTCCATGGAAAACATGTTCCTTCGTACCAAACACACCCAAAAAGGTCCAAATTAACTTTAAAAAATTGATTTGAGTACCTTAGTGGTCAACATTCTATTTTTCTTTAACGAGTGATATTTACGTGGTAGTTAAGAAATTCGAATTTCTTTATGAAAATTTTTGTTTATTTGAATTTTAAAAAATTACAATTCAATAGTGGGTTTATGATAATTCTTTGAGTTTTTTTTTTTAATTATAATTTACAATGTATATTCCATGTTTAAAAAATCAATATTTGTATTTAGGTCCATCCGAAATATAAGTATATTTACGATCGGTCTTACTCTTATAGTCTTAGTAAAAGTTTGAATATGTCTTTAGAGAAATTTTTTATTACGTTGTCACTAAGTAAGACAAGATGGTTAGAACGTGTTCATCACTCAGAGATATGATACCGTTTAAGCTAGAACTTGTTTTGAAGCATTTTATGCCCCTTGCAAATATGTTCGTACGTTTAGTTTTTTGTTAATGTTCCTTATTGTAATACCGTAAATGCCCCTAACAGTATGACAAATCTATTTATATTTCTAACTGTCCTTAGTAAAAGGGCTGAAATCATTAGTTTTGCATAATTAAAGGTTAAATGGGGGAAGTCGAATATCACAGAGACTAAAATCATAATAAGACCATAAACAGGGACGAAATTAATTATTTTTCTATAGTTAGTTTCTGCACAATGAATATACATACTAGAAGTGTATATGTTCAATATAAACGGAGACAATAACTTTGCAGAAACATAAACAACAGAGTTTAAAACATGTACTCAAAAATAATAATTAATACAATATCATAAGTTAATGAGTGTAAAAAACATACCAGGATATATAAAAATAGAATGCAATAGAAAGGAAAAAATCGATTCCACTGAATGCACAATATCCCTCAAGAAAACTATTCCCCTCTAATACCAGAGGTTTAAAGAATTACATCCTCTCGTGATGGAACAATTTTATTCACAAACTTATTGATACAAAACAGCAGTGTCAGTAAATTACTCAACTGGAGAAAATTAAACAAATATTTAATTTTGTGAAAGTAGAAGAAGAAGATCATAATTTTTTTAAAATGAGAGAAAATCCTTCTATTTATAAAAAACAAACGCTAATGTGAATTATTGTTTGTTGTGACTTATCAGAAAAGTTACAACTGTTTGAAAAAGTTGCAACCCTTCGGAAAGTTCATAACCTTTCACAAAAGTCGCAACTTTTCATAAAGTCGAAACTTTTCATTAAAGTCGCAAAATTTCATGAAAGTCACAACTTTTGAAAGACGTCGCAACTCTTCATTAAAATCACAACTTTTCATAAAAATCATAACTCTTAAATAAAGTCGCAACTATTCATAAAAGCACATCTTTAAATGAAAAAACGAAGGGTAATTTTGAAAATAAATAAATTTAAAATGAAATTCTTGCTTGTAGTTGCGCCACATAGGTGGACCTAGGATTCTCTTTATATAAATATATGACTTTTGTTTTGATAAATAAATGAAAACAAAAAATAAACTTGTTTTCCAGTTTTTTTTCACCTTTTTCCTGTCCATTCTTCCTTTTTTTTCTTTCTTATTCGTCTTTTTGTCCTACCTATTGTTTTTTTTTGTCTTTCTCATCTTCTATCTTTTTTTAAAAACTTTTTTTCCTTTTTTATATTTTTTCAGTTTTCTTTATTTAGTTTTAATTTAGTTTTTCACTTACGGAGCTAAAGAACTTATCTATTTTACATAGAAATAAGGGTCAAAAACACATCTAAATGTTCAATTTTTTTAATTTAATAGCTAAACTATTGAAAGTGATTTTCATATCTAAACTATCAATTATTAATTTGAGAAATACAGTAACGCACTCTCTCTTTTATTTAAAAAATCTTGACACATGACATTTCACATGCATAAATTATTCTACCTTGACAAAAATAAATAATAAAATATTTGTATTTTAAAAAATAAAATTTAAATTTATTTTTCTTACCCCATTTCATCATCTCCTTCCTATACTCCCCCTCCTCCCCCCCACCCCACAATCCCCACCTTTTTATTTTTGTTTTGAAATTTCTTTATAATATATTTTTTAAAAATTCATACTTCACCACCCCCTCTAAAAAACAACCCACCTACTCATTCTAAAAAAGATAGATATTATTTTACTTTTAAAGAACATAAATTCCACCCCTTCATTGCTAATTCTCTGCTCCTAATTTATTTTTACATGTTTCTCGTTTTGTGTTTGATATATACATATGTTTTCTGAAACTTTTTTGTGTATCGAATATAACATAAATAAAAAATTTATTATAAAAAATTCTTGCGGTGGTAAGTAAAACATATTTTCAATATGTATATATCTAATAAAAAGCGATAAACATTTTGTAAGCGGAGGGTTAGGTGGAGTGGTTAGAAAAATTTTTAAAAAGTAAAAAAAACTAACTATACACTTTTCTAGAGAAATTTAAACCAAAAAAATTGTGTGTGTGTGTGTGTGGGGTGGGGGGGGGGGGGTACAATGAGAGGGTAAAATACTTTACATATTTTTTTTTAAAATTATTCTTCTCAAATGAAAATGACATAGATGAGCCAAATTTTTAACGGATGACATAGATGAGTCTTTTTTAAAGTTCAACGACACATTTATGAGTATTTAATGAATTAATAATGTTGATTTCTTTTTTTAACCCACATTTATGATGATGGACAAGTGAAAAAAATTGAAGTATAAAAGATTAACTATTTACATTTTAATTTCTTACCACTTCCATAAAGCGATGATTGCTAAAGTTTAAATTTTAAAAATGACCATCATATGCAAAAAGATTCAAAAATAAGACAAAAAATCAGAATTACTGATTTGTTTGAGAGCTTTCGAGTTTCTTTTCAAGATATGCTCAAATATGAGTTTCTTTAATTTTTATGGACCACAAGTTACATTTTTGAAGTAATCTATGTGTGACATGTGAATTTCTGTGGCGGAGGTATAATTTTCTCTTTTACACATAAGAGATGACAATATGAATTTCTTAAAATTCAAATTGTAAGTAGATAAAGAGATCTCATTTCCTTGTTTCTTTGTTTCTACAGACACATTTTAAAACTTAAATATGTGTAGATTCGACTACTTTAGGTTTAATACGTTAATTTTTTTTTGAATATTTTATCTATTGAACTATAAGAAATTCATTGATGTATTTATGACATCCTTATCGCGTGGGAAATTTTTCTATTTAAAACTCTAGAGAAATAACTTAACAAAAGAAAAATCTAGGATTTTTAGTGAGTTTGAGAGAAATGGTTTTCTAGTTCTTTAGAAGGATATATAATTCAAGTCGGTGAATCTAAAAATTTAAAAACTCAGATCTCTCACCCTATTTCAATTTGAATAGAAGAAAATGACCATTTTAAATCTCTTCTGTTTAAAGATGAATATCTCTTAAATGTAAGGACATAAAATTCTTGTAATGCCATAAAACTAAAAGAAGTTTGTAAAGGGCCAAAAAATAATTTAATGCTATTGTTTAAGATTATAAGATTTAAAGAAGTTTGTATAGGCTCACCGTGTTATACAGAACCCAATTTCAAATTATCTTTGGTCAAACAAAAGATCAGATCGGACACACTGACCTCTTCATGATGCCGACTGGACTTGTGGCTTGCCTATCTGCAGTTTTCAATCATTTGCTACACTTTGACCTGTACAATCAACACACCATTATTTCGACTTAAAAAGAAAGAAAATAAAAACTTGGGTTGCCCCCTAAGAAGTGCCTTAGTTAACGTCTTGACACGGCACAAGTCCATACTAAAACCATATTCTTGGGGTTGGCCGTCGTATCACTGGGAAAAACCCCTTGTTGTCTCAGTTCAAATGATAAGAGATACAACCCATTTGTGCCTCAAAATACTTGATTGATACTGAATAGGAAGTAACAGTCTGTCTAAGGGTCGACACATCTTCTTTTACGATGTGATTGATTCATGTGGCAACCACGCCAGCCATTTGTATGCTTCTTCCATCAAAGAGAATGGGAAAAACCTCAACTTGACCGACTCTTGGGATATTTTCTTGAAGGAGAACGGTCCACCTACATCCACGAAGAATCTAATATGCTAATTGGGATCCTCATGAGACAAACAACCGAACAACTCTTTCTATTGGAAAAGTTGCAACATAGTAATTGTGATGTGAAACACCGCAATTCCTTCGGCCGAAGGCAAGCGAATGGAAAAAATACCACCCATAAGATAGGGGTAATTATCATTAGGCTCGTTGACATCATTGTGGTTGCTGATTTCGTCTTGGTGGACACTTGGATACCATTGCTTTCGTTCTGTTTCAAGCCACAACCCGACAAAACAAAACTAAAATTAAGTAAGTTCAATTATAACTAACAAAAACACCATTCAACTTAACTAAAGATTTGTTGTTCATCTTGTATTCCAAACATACTTAGAACAAAACTTTGAACATCTTTGTAAGAAAACAAAGTTTAAGAACATTTTCACAACTAGAAAATTAAAACTAGTAACGAAACTAGAATCAGAAATAGATTTTTTTTAAAAAAATACACAAAATATTTTTCTTAAAGAAGAATTGTTGTTAATATGTGTCTAAAGAATCTTACTGATTCCAACAAATTTTGCAGAAACACGAAGTTACCAAGTTTAATGAACCAGTAAAGAACAAAAAAATAGAAGAACTGAAATTAATTCACAAATCTAAAGTTTGTAAAAAACGTACCAGAATTTTGAAAATTTTTAATAGGAAAAAGATCAAGTCCACTTAATTCACAGTGTCCCCTTAAGGAAATTATTCCCCTCTAGTATCCGAGGTTTGATTTGGAATATAACCTCCTAGGGTAAAATGATCTCAATCACCAGAGTATAGATACAAAAAACTCCGGTGTCAGCGAACCACTCAACGACTGTAAAGTACACTTAGAATACTAGATTTAGTAGTTTAAGAAGAGGTCCATGAATTCTTTTAAAATGAGAGAAAATCCCGCAATTTATAGAAAACAAAGGATAGTGAAAAAAGGTTCTTATTGTGCCTTACCTGAAAGGTCACAAACCTTTGGAAAAGTCACAATCTTTCAGAAAGGTCGTCACCTTTCATAAAAGCCACAATTTTCCATAAAAGTTTTAACTTTTCATAAAAGTCGCAACTTTTTGTAAAAGTCACAACTTTTCATAAAAGTCGCAACTTTTCATAAAAGTCACAACTTTTCATAAAAGTCGCAACATTTCATAAAAGTCACAACTCTTCATAAAAGTCGCAACTATTCATTTTCCATTCACACCTTTTATAAAATCCAACAATCCCCCGCATGAATGGGGAATGACTCGAAGACAAAGAAACGGACAAGTATGTGTACTTTACAAGCAAGAAGTAATTGCATCTGGATAAGTAGGCTTCCCCTTAGACTTTCCGTAGTGAACATATGTCGGATATACTCGGTCAATCGGTAGATGCGATATCTTTGAACCGTCAAACTTTGGTGTATACTTAGACAACCATATGTCACACAATTAACCCTTTACCGTTTATGGTTCTTACGGTTGTGTTCGTTTTAGCCATGAACACCTCCTGGTTTTATGAGTGTATAGAGAGATGGGCTTTTGACAATCATCTTCTTTGAAGCGGCTTACACTTCACAGTCACATAGGTCATTTCTATCCGTGTTATCGCGTAGATACACTATTTGGTCAACTCTGCCAAACTTAGCAAATCATTAAAACAATTAAGCTTTAATAACTCATTAACAAGCCTTAATGTTGTATCCTTGTCCCTGAGCATTGTCTTCATCATGAGAATGGATTGAGTTTATTGACAATGCTGAATCGTCATTCACAACTTTGTTTTTCTCCTAGAATCTAGCTCTTGGGATCTCCAGTCTGCTAGATAGAGTTACCGCCATGATGACTTTTCCTAAGCCGTAAATTCATTCCCTTAGATGATTTTTTTACTCTATCTCTAGTTAGGCCTTTTTGTAAGTGGATCCGACACATTATCCTTTGACTTTACATAGTCAATTCTGATAATTCCACTAGATTGTAGTTTTCTAACAGTATCATATCTATGTCGTATATCATGAGACTTTCCGTTATACGTCATGCTCCATGCCCTACCTATTGCATCTTGACTGTGAAAGTGTATGCATACTAATGTCAATGGTTTGGGCCAAAATAGAATATCTATCAAGAAATTCCGAAGTCTTTTACTTATTCACCGACCTTATCCAGAGCACCTAGCTCAAAGATCATTGTAGATCTAGCGATACATGTCTCTTTTGAAATATTTCTAAGAGACTTCTCCTCTACCAATAGTAAATACATATCCACTCGTGAATTTTACTTCATCATCACTATATCTTTCAATATTGTTGGATATTGTTATAATGGAAGACATAGTTTTAAGTATTATTTTAAATACTCCAAAACTCTATTTATTTCCATCTAATGAATTTATTTGGGATCACTTGTGAACGGACTCAGTTCAAAATAGAAAATGCTATATCTGATCGCACACACTATATGATATACATCATGCTTCCTAAAAATCTAGCACAATCCAATTGTGAGTCACTTTTTTTCCACTCTTTTGAAATGCAAAGCTCACATTTATTAGACACTTGACAATATTGACATTCAAATATTTGAACTAGTAAAGTACCTTTTCAATGCAATGAGATCGTGAAAATGCTAAACATTATGGAGCAATACGAATTCTTATATCTAAGATCGCATTAGCAACTCCAATAATTTTCATTCCACTTGCTTTATAGCATGTTTAGTAGCATTTATGTCATTTCTGTCTCTATTGATGATCAACATATCACCAATATACAAACAATGACCTTATGATTTTAATGTGAACACATTTATCACTTCCACCATTCTTCAATCCATTTGCCGACATGGTTTGATTGAATTATGTCATTGTTTTGGTGCTTCCATAATGTGACTTAACAAGTTCACATACTTTCTTTTATTTACCAGGTACCACAAAACCCTCGGATTGTTCCTTGTAAATTTCTTCCTCCAATTCTACATTTAAGAAAGTTCTTTTAACATTCATTTGATGAATTTGGAGGTCATATATCACAGTATTAATTTTTGCATCCGAATGGATATAATTCTAATTTCTAACAAGTATATATATCGATACGATCAAAATCTTATTTTTTTCTAAAGCCTTTGACACAAAGTCTTGCTTTATATTTTTCAACAGTTCCATCAACTGTTATTTTTCCTTCCAAAGATTCATCTTGAACCCAAAGGTTTATTTTCTTGAAGAAGATCAATTAACTTTCAATATTGTTTATTGACACCATCTTTCCAAAGGATGAGTTTGCAGAAGACAAGACACAGAAAATGTTACAAAATAATATTCGAAGGAAGTAAATGTCCTTTAACATTTTACTAAGCCTCTGAATCTCTTTATTAAGTACATTATCCTTTTCATTTCCTAGGCCTTTTAGACCCTCCTCTAGACTACTCAAGTCTAATTTTACAGTCCACAGTCATAGGTCCTATTTTTATTTTTTTAGGAATAGGATCTTGGACTTTGACTAGATACCCCCACACTTTGAAATATTTCAAGTTGGATTTCCTTTATTTCCATTTCTCATATGGAAAAAAAGATTGTATTCTGATCAAACAAAATTGCTTTCTTTCTAAAAGGACAACTTTTTGTTGATCCCTTTTGCAGTAAGGATAGTTCCTCCACACAAGTTTTGTGTAAACCCGAACTTATAAGTAATACATCCATCATTTCTTTCAACGTTCGTTTTTTATTAGATTGAGGTGAATAAGACAGTAGTTTGATATTTGAGTTTCCAAACATATTTCTGCACAATGAGATTTATACTCTCCGTTCTTATCACTTCTTATATTTTTTCACACTGATTTTCAACATCGATATTACATTGTCTAGACATTTCTATTGCTTCATCCTTACCATTCAACAAATAGACATAGTCATTTCTATTGCAATTCTCAATAAAAGTAAAAAATACTTTTTTCCACCATGAGATGGTGTTAACTTCATATCACAAATGTCAGTGTGAATCAATTCTAAGGGATTATAATTCCTTTCAACTGATTTATAAGAATGCTCAACATACTTTGATTCCACAAAAACTTGACATTTTATTTATTGCACTCAAAGTTAGGCAAAACTTCTAAGTTGATCAGATATCCTTACAAGGTTTTGTAATTGACATGTCCCAAGTGTTCATGTCACAAACATTGACTCAAGCAAGTAAGAACAAATAAAAACATTGAGTTTGAAAAGCTCTTCGCGAGGTAGATTTTTCCTCACTAATATTTTATTTTTATTTCTTACAATTTTGTGTGATGCAAACATTGTTTAGATTGTCAAATATCTTTTTCAGAAGGACATTTTCATAACTTTCAATGTGATTGTTATTGAACTACCTATGAATAAAGTTTCATCGGGTTCAATAAAGATAATATAGTCCAAAAGTTATTTTTACAAAAACATAACAAATGACTATTCACCAATATTCATGTCTATGCAAATACTTTTATTATAATAGGCATATATTTTCATGAAAAATCACAATATTTTAAGTGATATTTTTTTCCATAAAAGAACACAATTATTTTCAACAAGTATATATATAATTTGGATGTTTCATACTAGTCACACTATATACTAGTAATAGAGAAACTCAAAAACCACAACACCAAATATACTCCAAGAATTTTGTGGGTATAACATAATACAAAAGTATCATTGAATTTCATATCTTTTGCTCCAAAGTTGAATTAGACACCAAGTCTAATCATAAGCAAATAACCCCCACATTTCAAATGTGATCTCAAAAATATTTTTCAAGTATTTGAAAATAGTTTTTCCACATATTTTAATGTTGGAAACATTATTCTACGAAAGACTTATAGTGCTGCAATTCTCTTTGACAATGTTTACTCAATGTCAAAGTTCATTCCATAGAGACACAAAATCACAAATTCGAAGTCACTGGTATTTTTTATCTATCATAAATAGACATACCACTTAGTATTTTAAATACTAACAATAAGGACAAAACAAAATTGTACAATTTATTTCTATATTACATTGAAGTTTATAGAAAATCAAAAGTACAACACTGACATATTATGTGAAGTTTTCATATTCTTCAAACCAATTGCAGAGTCCAATTTGTCCAGAGTATAAAACCACAAAAGTTTTTAGTCTACACAAATCAGACACACTAACATTTCTCATAGAGTACAAAACTACAAAAGTCTTTTTTTTCTCCAAACAGAATAACATATATTCTTTATCACATAGAAATGTTTTTCTTATCAAATAGTCTTCCAGCTATAACAATTGACATACTATTTTATCAAACAAAAATATGCATCTCCCATTTTTGCAAACTAAAGAATTTTAAAAGCAACAATATCTGCGAAGTAAAATTCATTCTACAACATATGATTTGCAAATCTTTTTCCAAAGATACACATAATAAAAAAAAATAAAAAATCAAAGATGATTACTCTTAGAAACTATTTTCCTCCTTAGATAATTTAATAAGAAGGTTACCTGGTAATGTTTAAACAAAATACCATAATTTTTTTTTGTTACATTCTCACTTCGACTTTGCTAAAACAAAGCAACGAATTATGGAGAAGTAATGCATTTATCTTCTACTTCCATGATCAAATTCTCTCAATCAGTATAATACAAAAAAATACTAACAGTATAATAATTTTCTTAAGATTGTTGTTCATTGATACGCTCAAACTTACTTCTCAAATAAGAAGTAAAGCGGTCGTGTCAAGTAAATAACCCAACTAGTGAGGTTGGGATCGTTCCCACGAGGAAAATAGTCTAGACTTAACTTCAACCTGTTATTACTATTGTTTTGTCAATGACTTCCTTGGAATGTAAAAACAATAAAGGGGGGTTTCTATTTCTAAATGAGTGAAAATAAATAACGAACTTGAAAGAGACACTTAACAGCTTTAAATGTTGGGTTTTAATTAATTAATCAAAGAAACTAGGGTTTACGTGTTCCCCACAGGTTCATAACTTGATAATTCTAACTATAACAATTTTTTCCTAGTATCTTGCATGCAAAGTGATAAGTTATGTATTTCTAAATCCTTGGTTCGGCATCTAGAAAATCTCACTCTGCACCTTGCTCCAGCTACGTGTGTTGCTATCCTAACCCTTATCCTTACGTCATATTAAGCATCGTATTTGATATTTGACTAAGTTATTACCTCGTACCAATCAATACTAGTCTATTAGAAAGTATACACTAAATCTATGTTAATAATTCTTTTCCTATTATCTACCTCCTTGTTCCGGCAAGTAGCATTAAGGCGAGTTCTAACGTTGGCCATCCGTTAAAAAGACTTTTAAGCGAAAGAATTGTTAATACATGCATGCCACTAATCTAGAATTGTTATTTTAGTTAGGGTTTATCTCATTATTTGCCTATGGTTCCCACAACCCTAGTTATGGAGTTTAGTTACTCATAGCCATAAACACAATATTCAAATATATTAAATACGAATTCATGTACTTACTTCAATGAGAAAGAATAAAATCCAAAGTTTGCTTGATTAATATCCAAAAATCACTTGCAAGAATCTCAAAATCCAACACTAATACACAAAGTCTAAAAATCTGATGTCTAATCTCATAGAGTCTAACCTCAAAAATGAGGTTTTTCGAGCTCTTTATAAAAAAACAAAAACCTAATTAAACAAGGATTCTAATTGCTGGAAATCTGCCAAAAGGCGGGTGGGTCGACGGACCTCGCGATGGACCGTCGTGGTCACGACGGACCGTCATGGTCACGACGGACCGTCATGGACTCCGTCCCCATACTTGTGCAATTTCTTCTGTTGCTATCTTCATTCCCCTCGACGGCAAGTATGACGGACCGTCATAGGCACAACAGTCCGTTAAGGGTCTTCGTTCCAAAACACTTCAACTCTTGGAATCTGGGTACTAGGATCACTTCTCTGAACTTTACGACGAACCTGCAGGACGGACCGTCATAGCCACGACGGACCGTCACAAGCTTCGTTAATCCCATACTTGGTCAGACTTCCCTATCTTCCTTCAGCAACTGCACTACGCTGCCACCTACGAACCGTCACAAGCGCGACGGACCGTCATAAGCTCCGTAGGTGGTCTCTTCTGCAGTTCGTAGCTCAAAATCTCCGCATTCAGCTTTGGACAGATTTCCTGCAAAACAAAGAGAAACTTATATAAAAATTAGCACAAAAAGGCTTTTGGACACACTAAACTTAAGGAAAAAGTATTAATTATACCATGAAACCACGGTATATCAACACCCTCAACTTAAATTCGTTGTTTGTCCTCAAGCGACGCACTATGACTCACTACACAATCTTTGTACAATAGTATCCATGTTTTATCATTTGCAATCATTTGGCTATCAATCCCGATTAATCTCATCACATCTATGCATGCTATCACTATTAGGCTTGAATTTTTTGGGATCAGAACATGACACAGACTCACCACGCACTAACACCTATTCTCTTCAATTTCTCACTGAGGTGCTAACAATTCAGGTATTGTTACTAGTGTCCTCACTTTAAAACAAAATCCTCCTTTTTCACACAATGATTTCAGTTTGAGTATAAGGATTACTTTTCAACACTCACTCTCAGAACAAAGTCACACTCATTCATACATTTTGCCATAAGCTTGCCTTTATTTTCACTGCCTTAAGTTCGCTATACAACCCTTAGGATCACGATAGGACTTTTTTAGCTAGTAACATAGGCTCGGGGTCAGGTAAGGTATATTTTGGTATACTTTAGTGAGTTTTTGCCCTCCTTGACATATCGGCTAAACCTTCCACTGTCTCTCATTTTATCTCGCCCAGTTTCTCATATTCTTTCACCTTGCTATTTTCTCTTCTTTCTTTATTTGTGTAAGTGACTCTCTTCTTTTCTAGCCTGTATTTCTTGTCTATTTTCCTTTTTCTTTACTTTTATTTTCATCTAATTCTTGAGTCACTTTACTTTTGTTCTTTCTCTCTCTTTGTTCTTTCAACCCCACTTTCCAGAGCATTCCTCATAGTAGCCACCCTAAACTCATGACTTTGACATGAGTCAAGGTACACAATACCCAAAGTTGGGTCAGGGCCATAACGAAGGTTGTTTATGCATTAGCCACCCTCAACTTATGCTTTTGGCATAAGCTGAGGTACACATGTCCAAGGAGGGACCAGGCCCAACGCATTGTTCCCAGAAAAGATCAGTTGGGGTGAAAAAGAAAGGTCAAATTTTAAGATCAGATTATTTGGATCAAAGAAGGATAAATTTTATTTGGTTTCTTTTCTTTAGGCTAGAAATGGTCTATATTGAATAAGGGCCTATGATCCTTTCCTAATTGTCTATTACAACTTACTTTTAGCAGGACTAACCAGGCAAGTTCTAGCTCAGTACCAATAGTGGACTATTCAAATTTCCTCACACTCACTTGAAATCTCATCACTATACCAGATTATCAGACACCTAGTTCGAATTTAAGACTTAGAGTAATGCACTGGTGTAACTCTATTTCATGCTTAGAACCACACAATTATCAGTTACTATGCCTAGTCATGCATTATTTTTCAGTTTATCAGGATATCATTTTAGCCATCATGCTTCAGACTTAAACTATATACAAAAGATATAAACATGCCGGTTCAACAGAAAAAGTAATCAGTCTTTTGGGGAAAAAGAACACAGGCAAGAAAACCCATAAAGAGGATAGTGAATTGGGCTACTCAGACTTCACCTTAACACTCACAATCCATTTACCCCACCCCAAAAAAAAAGGCATGCAATTGTCCCCAATGCATAAAAATCTAAACACAAGAGTGGTAGGTGAAGCAAAACTGTGGCGCAAAGCGCCGTCGATCAGCAAGATGGTGGGTCCGATTCCCCGGAACCCACGTCCTCTGCAATCTGGACGCCCTCAGTGGTGTCCTCAACAACAATTGCACCATCAGTAGTGCCTCCTGCTATATCCACAGTGTGGGAGCTAGACGCCCCAGCCGCTAACTCAGATGCTCTCATTCGGTTCGCCTCCTCCTTAGCAAGGGGGGCTCTCCTCGCAGCCTCTATATCTCGGCGCTCCTTCTTCCGTGCTCGCGCCACGTCCTCTGCTCGACCCCTACGCCTCTTGGCACTCTCTTGAGGGGGAGGTGGTGGAATGTCAGAAGTAGCAAAAAGGGCCGCCAACACGGTGTCCTCAGCAGGCTCGATAGAAGGGGCCTCAGACTCCGGCACCCTAGCCTCTAAGATCGTGTCGATGTCTGCACGAAGACTGTCGACTGCAGCCTAAAGAGTCGACACATCCACCGGAGGGCTGGTCGGGATAGCACTCTCAACTCAAAGGCGTCCAGGCGCTGGTTAACCTCAGCGATCTTCCGCTCAGCAAACTGCATCATCTTCCTCTCTAGACGCTCTTCGGACTCAGTAATCCACCTCTGCATCCACGACTGGATATGATGCAGAAGAGTGGCCATTTGTGCCTCTACTTTTGGACCCTTGCAAGCGGGACCAATGCCGGTAGAGGGGATGTGCGAGAGGAGCTCGGGGCTGTGCTACTACCCGGGATAGACTCGACCGGGGTAGTGTCAGTGGACGCCTGTGTAGCTGTGCGGGCCTGGGCTACCGTATCAGCAAGATCATCAGCAAGTGGGGGCAGCTCTGAACGGGGCCCTCTGCGTGGAGCCAACTCATTGGCTTCGTCTCTGATGAGGCCGACATCTACAGTGTCCTGCGGGGTCTTAAGCTGATCTACTTGCTATATGGGCACACCTGCGGACTTGCAAAGGGCAAAGATCATGCACGGGAAAGGGTAGGTAATAGTGACCTTGAATGCCCTCTCGTGCATGACTGCCTGGAGAAGCCATGCGAAGTCCACCTCGAATCCAGCTATCATCCCCGCCATCAACACTGCTTGATCCCAGGTAACGATGTTATCAGCAGGTGTGGGGGAAAGGCAGTGACGGACAAGCAGCCACAAGAACTTTGCTGTGAATGTGAGGTTGGCCTTCTTGATGGCCCTCTTCGGCTCAGTTACCCAATCGGCACCCTCTCACTCTACTGATAGGTGCAGGGCCATCCACTTCTTGGGGGTCTCTCTCAATGCTGGCTCGCGCAAGAACTGACCATCCTTTACTATCTGCCAGTGGTAGTCAAAATCGGCAGTGATGGGGGTCCGAGTAGCATCTGCACTCTCGCCGTATAGAAACCGACGGATGGTTGGCAGGGAAATGTCAACCTGTACGCCCCGTACTCGGACCTGCTCCTGTGGGGCCTGTTAGCGGGGGCAGCCCGCCTATCGATCTGTGATTGGAGAGTCGCTACGTAGGATGCGTAGAACTCTTGGACCATTTCTTCGGTGTATCGTCCCAACGGACGTGCTGTCCACTCCAAGCGATGCCTGGTGAAGAGGTTGTGGATCTCCGTCATCGCCGGGAGACTCCTTGTAAGTACCCGCCGCTCAAAAGTGAGTGTTTGAGTCATCACTCCTTTATCAGTCAGGAACATGGCGTCGGAGTAGACTTGAAACTGCCCGTCGACACACCACCGGTTGGGCTGGTCAGTGGCTGGAGTGAGGAACTGAGCTGGTGAGCCGGATGTAGAGTCTGAACTTTCAGTGTCAGCCTCATCAGATGAGGCCGACGCTGCAGCGGTGGCGGGTGCGGGAACCTCAGCAGAGCCAGAGGCTTCCTCGGACCATGATACTCCTAAGGAGCCAGATGCTCCTTCCTCATTTGTGGCTGACCCAGAGGGTGTGCCGGTCAGTGTGCGCTCCTCATCAGACTGGGAGGCAGTGACTACGCCGGACGCCACCTTTTTGGGTGTTGCTCTGGAGCACGTGCAGCACGGGAAGGTGTGGAAGTGCCTGGGGGCACATACTCAGGGTCCCGCTCATCATCAGAGCCGATGATCATGCGTGCAAACAGGGCGACAGAGTTTGATCGCCTGCGTGCATAGATTCGGTCTTGCTTGGGTGCCATAGTAGATAGTACCTGCAAAGGATCAATAGTAGTACGAGTAGTGGCAAACAAGACAAGCGAAACCATACGAAATAAAACATTAAAAATAGCATGTCAGTGATGTAGAAGCAGTGACACACGACGGGCCAGGTGACGGCTCGTCGTGACTATGACGGACCGTCTTGTTTTACTTACTATGTATATATAGAGAACCTTGATGGAGAGTCTCTGACTAGCATGACGGTATGTACAGGACGGACCGTCACAGGAACGACGGTCCGTCGTAGATGTCCGTTGTAGGACACTTGAGAAAAAAAATGGAGACCCTTAGGAGAGGGGTCTTTGACCGTCATGACGGTCATGCAGGATGGACCATCGTGGGTACGACGATCCGTCGCATGTGTCCGTTGAAGGACACTTGGAAAAAAAATGAGAGACCCTTAGAAACAGGGTCTCTGAAAACCAGAACGGTTGTGCAGGACGGACCGTTGTGAAGACGACGGTCCGTCACATGTGTCCGTTGGGGAACACTTGGGAAAAAAATGAGAGACCCTTAGAAACAGGGTCTCTGTCTAGCATGACGGTTGTGAAGGACGGACCGTCGCGAGTACGACGATCCGTCACATGTGTCCATTGGGACAGGGGTGCTAGGTCTTTTGCAACAGACCCTACGACGGGCCGTCATAGGTACGACGGTCCGTCATCGGGGTCTCGTTCTGAATGACAGTGACAGAACTAAGGGTACCCTAAGCATCCCCGATGAACCCACATCAACCTTGTAGTGTTTTGGACTTACATGTGACTAACCCAACTACCTAGGAAACTAGCAATGCAAAAGCACCTATGTCTAGGGTGGTAAACATGGCAATTTCGAACATTTGTAACCTAGGTTAGAGAGAATCGTCTAAAGTAAACAACATACGATGAGGAACTAAGCATAATACTAACTAGTAAACAACAAGGCAAGATAAATGAGTATAAATTTAGAGACACATACCTTAGAAATGGATAAAAACAAATGCACAAGTACTCGGTGGAAAGGTAGACACTCACAGTAGCAGTTTCCACTAGTAGATAACACTTTAGAGCTTTGGAGAATTGTGAGAGGGCAATGATTGGTGGTTGAGAGAGGAACAGATTGTGGAAGTTGAGAAAGGAAGAGTAATGGGAGAAATAATGAAGTAATGGGGGTGAAATGAGGGGTTGGGGAGTTTAAACGTTCTGATTTTGAAAAAGGGTTCAGCCGGGTCGGGTATACCTCATTAATCACACGACGGTTCCCCAATGATGGTCCGTCGCAGTTGTGAAGACCCGTCATTTGTTTCGTCACGTGTGCCCTAGTTTCAATATAACATAAAAACGTACCTGGTACGATGGATGCATACGACGGTCCGTCACAGGCGCAACGGTCCGTCGATATGTCCGTCAGTGACTGCTGTAGAGTAATTTTCTGCAGAATTTCCTGGTGATGTGCCAGCAAATTTAAAACCCATTAGTAGAAAAATGCTACCATTACTAAAAAGATGATAAGTATTGGGTTGCCTCCCAACAAGTGCCTGATTTAATGTCGCGGCACGGCTGGGGACCTTTGATTACTCAGACTTCATCAAGATGGTATGCCTCTATCACTTCATTTGCCGATTCAGCATGCCTGTAATAGATTTTTATGCGCTGTCCATTCACCTTGAACCGCACACCCTCCTTAGTTTCCAACTCAACTGCTCCATGAGGGAATAGTTGGGTAACCAAGTAAGGACCAGTCCATTTGGACTTGAGCTTGCCTGGAAACAAGCGCAACCTTGAATTGAATAACAGCACCAAATCCCCGACCATAAACTCTCGCTTTTCAATTTTGTTGTCATGGTACTTCTTCATTTTTTCTTTGTATGGTGCTGAGCTTTAATAGGCTTTTAGGGGAAGTTCATCGAGTTCATTCAACCCATTTAACCATTGCTCTGCAGCTTTGCTCCAATCCATTTTTAACTTCTTCATAGCCCACATGGCTTTATGATCTAACTCAACCGGAAGATGACAAGCCTTCCCATATACAAGTCGGTATGGAGACATACCTATGGGAGTCTTATATGCTGTCCGGTAGGCCCAAAGAGCATCATCAAGCCTCCTTGACCAATCCGTTCTACTAGAATTCACTGTTTTTGACAATATCTGTTTTATTTCCCGATTAGACACTTCAACTTGCCCACTAGTTTGAGGGTGGTAAGGAGTGGCCACATTATGGCGAACCCCGTATTTCTCCAATAACCCCTTGAACAATCTGTTGCAGAAGTGGGAGCCCCCATCACTAATAATGGCCCTTGGGGTGCCAAAACGAGAGAATATATTCTTTTTCAAGAATGCAGTGACACTTTTCCCTTCATTGTTTGCGAGGGCTATGGCTTCGACCCATTTAGATACATAATCGAGTGCTACTAGAATGTACTTAATGCCATGAGAACTCACAAAAGGGCCCATAAAGTCAATACCCCAAACATCAAATAACTCAATCACAAGAATGGGGTTTAGAGGGAGATCTTGCTTTCTTGAAATACCACCATCTGGTTGACATCTATCACATGCTTTAGCAAACCCCTGAGCATCTTGATGAAGAGTTGGCCAATAGTAACCACATTGTAATATCTTATGCGCGGTTTGGATACCACTGTGATGTCCACCAACGGGTGAGGAATGGCATGCCTCCAACACACTCAACATTTCACATTCTGGCACACAACGCCGAATAAGCCCGTCGGCAAAATTCCTATACAAGTATGGTTCATCCCAAAAGAACTTCTTCACATCGTACATGAACTTTTTCCTTTGATGAAAGGACAAGTCTGACGGAACAATATCACTAGCCAGATAGTTCGCAAAATCTGCGAACTATGGAATCAAGTCTTGTGAAGCAGCCAATACATGTTCATCGGGGAAAGTATCATCAATGTCAGTCTTATCCCCTAACTCTCTCATAGCTTCATCCTCTAGACGAGACAAGTGATCAGCAACTTAATTTTCAGTCCCTTTTCTATCCAGCACTTCAAAGTCAAATTCTTGTAGCAGTAATACCCAACGAATCAGCCTAGGTTTTGCATCCTTTTTCGCCATCAAATATCTCAATGCTGAGTGGTCAGTATGCACTATAACTCTAGTACCTAGCAAATAGGAGCGAAATTTCTCAAAAGCAAAGACTACTGCAAGGAGTTCTTGCTCACTCACTATGTAGTTCTTCCGAGCTTCATTTAGGGCTTTACTAGCATAGTAAATGGGGTGAAGGATTTTGTTTTTTCTCTGTCCCAATACTACACCAAGAGCCACCCCACTAGCATCGCACATTACCTCAAATGGACTGTTCCAATCCGGAGAAATAATGATAGGCGCAGAGACTAACTTTTATTTTAGCTCACCGAATGCTTTAAGACAGGATTCATCAAAACTAAATTTACAATCTTTCTCCAGCAGTTTGCACAATGGGTGTGCAATCTTTGAAAAGTCTTTGATGAATCTCCGGTAAAAACCTGCATGCCCAAGAAAGCTTCTCACACCTTTCACAGAGATCGGTGGGGGAAGTCTCTCTATTACCTCGACTTTAGCTCGATCAACCTCTATGCCCTTTTCTGAAATGCGATGACCCAACACAATACCCTCTTTCACTATGAAATGACACTTTTCCCAGTTTAGAACTAAATTGCAGTCTTCACATATCTTAAGGACCTCAGATAAATTGGTCAAACACCGCTCGAATGAATCACCAACCACAGAAAAATCATCCATAAAAACTTCTATAGTATCCTCCACCATGTCAGAAAATATTGACATCATTCATCTCTGAAATGTTGTGGGTGCATTGCACAACCCAAACGACATTCTTCTGAATGCAAAGGTCCCATATGGACAAGTGAAAGTGGTTTTCTCTTCATCTTCTGGTGCAATAGAAATCTGATTATACCCCGAATACCCATCAAGAAAACAATACCACCCTTTTCCGACTAGTATACCCAACATCTGATCCATGAAGAGCATAGGAAAATGGTCTTTTTCAGTCCATGAGTTCAGTTTACGGTAATCCATACACACCCTCCATCCAGTAACCGGTCTCATTGGAACAAGTTCATTTTTTTCGTTGGGGACCACAGTCATTCCCCCTTTCTTAGGTACACACTGAACCGGGCATACACAACTACTATCGGCGATTGGATAGATTACTCCGGCATCCAACCACTTAATGATTTCCTTCTTCACAACCTCTTTCATAGGAGGATACAAGCGTCTCAGGTGCTCAAAACTCGACTTATGATCAGGCATGAGTTTGATTTTATGAGAGCAAATACCAGGAGGGATCCCAATAATGTCCGCAATAGTCCATCCAATATCTCTTTTGAACCTTTTTAGTACCTTTACTAAACTCTGAACTTGTTGTTCATCCAGGTCTGATGCAATGATTATCGGCAAAATGTCACCATTTCCTAAGAATTCATACCTGAGATGAGGTGGGAGAGCTTTTAGTTCTAATTTTGGAGCCTCCTCTATAGATGGTTTCGCGGGTGGGGACTCACGATTTTTCATATCAAGCTCAAATTTCTTCGGTTTAAACCGAACATCACCTCGGTCAAGAGCCGCGACTAATGACTCATACTCTTCAATGCAATCGCTATCAAAGTTCATTATCATTGCCGCTAATGCTTCTACACCTAGACGTTATTCTATTTGTGTCTCAGATGTCTCACACATGTTGTAGGATATAGCAGATGCCGATTGGATCTCACCACTTTACCTCATGGACCTACAAATATTAAAGGTCACTTCCTCATTGTTCAACTGAAATTTCATCTGCCCCTTTTCCATGTCTACGAAGGCTCTTCCCGTAGCAAGGAATGACCTCCCAAGAATAATGGGCACTTCAAAATCGACTTCGCAATCAAGAATAACAAAATCTGCTGGGAATATGAATGACTCCACTTTTACTAGCACATCGTGGAGTATACCTATAGGCCGTTTTACTGTGCGATCATCCATCAGGAGCCGCATCGCAGTGGGTTTTGGGTCACCCAAATCCAACTTCTTGTAAATCGAGAGGGGCATGAGATTTATGCTTGCCCCCAGATCACATAATGCTTTTGCAAAATGTAATAGCCCGATTGTACAAGGAATAGTGAACGCACCCGGATCTTCTTTCTTTTGGACCAGAGATCTTGTACCAATGGCACTACAATGCTGCATTCTATTATCATCCTCAAAAGTAACCAATCTTTTCTTTGTGACCAGATCTTTCATAAACTTGGCGTAACCGGTCATTTGTTCTAAAGCTTCTACCAAAGGGACATTGATAGAAAGTTGTTTTAACATTGTTATAAAAAGCCGATATTTGCCATCCTCGGTTTTTTTCAATAATCTTTGAGGAAATGGGGGTGGTGGCCTAGGCATAGGAATTACCTTTCTAGGCAGTTCAACATCTTTCTTAGTGTTCTCCTCTAATTCAGCATCAACATCTACCACTGCGAGTGATAATTGCCATACAATGTCCATCATTTTTTGGATTTTGGATAGTGTTGCTAGGAAGAGTGCCCGGTTGCCGTGTGTTCACAGTTGCAGATAATTGGGCCAATTGTAACTCAAGTTGCTTAATCGATATTGCATGTGTATCAACTTTTTGCCCAATACCCGCTAAATCATTCCTCAACTCTTTATTGTGCTCATCACTAGCATCGAACCTACTCATCATTTTATACAACATATCCTCAACTCGCGACATACTACCTCCACCATCCCTAGGAGTAACTTCACGATTTTGAGGAGGAACATAGGGTCCATTCCTGTCGTTTCTATTACCATAGTTACCCATGTTGAAGTTGTTGTCGCGATTGTAGTTTCCATCTCGTACATAATGACCCTCACGATTGTAGTTACCATAGTTCCGACCTTGGTTCCCTTGACCTTGGCGCCAATTATCCTGATTAGAGCCTTGGGCACTTGGTCGGAAACCCCCCATCTGTTCATTTACTGCATAGGAATCCTCCTCATAATAACACTCATCGTTTGGAGGTGGTGGTTTAGCCAAGTAGTTGACTGCATTTATCTTTTCTGCACCCCCTGTGACATGTTTTAGTACCAACCCAAGCTCAGTTCTCATCAGAGCCATTTCTTCCCGAATCTCATCTGTGGCTGGGTAGTGAGTGGACTGCACTGCGAAGGTGTTTCTCCCTGTATCAGACTTCGTAGTACTCCAAGCTTTGTTATTCCAAGAGATTTTCTCTAATTTTTCGGTGATCTCAGCATAATGACATTCTCCATAAGATCCACCTGCTATAGTGTCCAACACCGCTTTGTTGTTATCATCCTGTCCCCGATAGAATTATTCCTTCAGTGAATCATCATCTATACGGTGATTTGGAACGCTTCTCAAGAATGAGGTGAATCTATCCCAAGAACTACTTGGAGACCGGATAGTAGTGTGCTACGAAGACATCTCTTAATTGGTTCCAAGTGAAAATTGGGTTGTATGGGAGCTCAGTGAACCATATAGCAGCCTCTCCCGTCAGTGAGAGAGGAAACATTCTGAGACCTATTACATCTAGATCCAAATCAGGCCTCCCCACACAACTTTTACACACTGCCCTTACCTTAGCTATATGGGCATGTGGATCCTCAGAAGGTAGCCCTGAAAACAAACCTCTGGCAGTGAGCATTTGCATCAGGCTACTAGTTACCACAAAAGTGTGGCCTGTGGGTAGAGGGGGCAATACAAGTGGCCCATCTGATTCTGCTATGTTATCATACCCTCTGTAGTATGCTTGGGGCCGTGGAACGGGATTTTGTCCCCTCTGTTGATGTTCACCCGGAGCATCGGGTAACATCTGACCATGAACATCAACCGGAGCTGGGATGTTCTTGTTTGGATCCTCATCATTTATTCCCAAGTTTCGATTCATATTGCGCAGTGTACGCTCTAGCTTGTGATCGTAGGGAAACAAGGGTTCTCTTCCTCTCCGTGTATTTGGCATACAAGGAGGATAGTTCTGAAAAGAAATAAAAAACAATAAAACAAAGTAAAATCAAGAAAATATCAACTAAACTATAGTAATAAGTTCAAGTTAATCTAAAAGCTATAATCCCCGGTAGCGGCGCCAAAATTTGATACGCTCAAACCTACTTCTCAAATAAGAAGTAAAGCGGTCGTGTCAAGTAAATAACCCAACTAGTGAGGTTGGGATCGTTCCCACGAGGAAAATAGTCTAGACTTAACTTCAACCTGTTATTACTATTGTTTTGTCAATGACTTCCTTGGAAAGTAAAAACAATAAAGGGAGGTTTCTATTTTTAAATGAGTGAAAATAAATAACGAACTTGAAAGAGACACTTAACAGCTTTAAATGTTGGGTTTTAATCAATTAATCAAAGTAATTAGGGTTTACGTGTTCCCCACAGGTTCATAACTTGATAATTCTAACTATACCAATTCTTTCCTAGTATCTTGCATGCAAAGTGATAAGTTACGTATTTCTAAATCCTTGGTCCGGCATCTGGAAAATCTCACTCCGCACCTTGCTCTGGCTGCGTGTGTTGCTATCCTAACCCTTATCCTTACCTCATATTAAGCATCGTATTCGATATTTGACTAAGTTATTACCTCGTTCCAATCAATACTAGCCTATTAGATAGTATACACTAAATCTATGTTAATAATTCTTTTCCTATTATCTACCTCCTTGGTCCAGTAAGTAGCATTAAAGCGAGTTCTAACGTTGGCCATCCGTTAGAAAGACTTTTAAGCGAAAAAAATATTAATACATGCAAGACACTAATCTAGAATTGTTATTTTGGTTAGGGTTTATCTCATTAATTGCCTATGGTTCCCACAACCCTAGTTATGGAGTTTAGTTACTCATAGTCATAAACATAATATTCAAATATATTAAATACGAATTCATGTACTTACTTCAATGAGAAATAATAAAATCCAAAGTTTGCTTGATTAATATCCAAAAATCACTTGCAAGAATCTCAAAATCCAACACTAATACACAAAGTCTAAAAATCTGATGTCTAATCTCATAGAGTCTAACCTCAAAAACGAGGTTTTTCGAGCTATTTATAAAAAAACAAAAACCTAATTAAACAAGGATTCTAATTGCTGGAAATCTGCCAAAACGCGGCTGGGTCGACGGACCTCGCGACAGACCATCGTGGTCACGACGGACCGTCATGGTCACGACGGACCGTCATGGACTCCATCCCCATACTTGTGCAATTTCTTCTGCTGCTATCTTCATTCCCCTCGACGGCAAGTATGACGGACCGTCATAGGCACAACGGTCCGTTGAGTGTTTTCGTTCCAAAACACTTCAACTCTTGGAATCTGGGTACTGGGATCACTTCTCTGAACTTCACGACGAACCTGCAGGACGGAGCGTCATAGCCACAACGGACCGTCACAAGCTTCGTAATCCCACACTTTGTCAGAATTCCCCATCTTCCTTCAGCAGCTGCACTACGCTGCCACCTACGGACCGTCACAAGCACGACGGACCGTCATAAGCTCCGTAGGTGGTCTCTTCTGCAGTTCTTCGCTCAAAATCTCCGCATTCAGCTTTGGACAGATTTCCTGCAAAACAAAGAGAAACTTATATAAAAATTAGCACAAAAAAGCTTTTGGACACACTAAACTTAAGGAAAAAGTATTAATAATACCGTGAAACAACGGTATATCATTCATCTTGTATTCCGAACATACTTAGAACAAAACTTTGAACATCTTTGTAAGAAAATAAAGTTTAAGAACATTTTCACAACTAGAAAATTAAAACTAGTAGCAAAACTAGAATCAGAAACAGATTTTTTTTAAAAAAATATACGAAATATTTTTCTTAAAGAAGAATTGTTGTTAATATGTGTCTAAAGAATCTTACTGATTCCAACAAACTTTGCAGAAACACGAAGTTACCAAGTTTAATGAACAAGTGAAGATTAAAAGAATAGAAGAACTGAAATTAATTCACAAATCTAAAGTTTGTAAAAAAACGTACCAGAATTTGGAAAATTTTTAATAGGAAAATGATCAAGTCCACTGAATTCACAGTGTTCCCTTAAGGAAATTATTCTCCTCTAGTATCCGAGGTTTGATTTGGAATATGACCTTCTAGGGTAAAATGATCTCAATCACCAGAGTATAGATACCAAAAACTCCGGTGTCAGCGAACCACTCAACGCGAGTAAAGTACACTTAGAATAATAGATTTAGTAGTTGAAGAAGAAGTCCATGAATTCTTTTAAAATGAGAAAATCCCGCAATTTATAGAAAACAAAGGATAGTGCAAAAAGGTTCTTATTGTGCCTTACCGGAAAGGTCACAAACCTTTGGAAAAGTCACAATCTTTCAGAAAGGTCGTCACCTTTCATAAAAGCCACAACTTTCCATAAAAGTTTCAACTTTTCGTAAAAGTCACAACTTTTCATAAAAGTCATAACTTTTCATAAAAGTCGCAACTTTTCATAAAAGTCACAACTTTTCATAAAAGTCGCAACATTTCATAAAAGTCACAACTTTTCATAAAGTCGCAACTATTCATTTTCCATTCACACCTTTTATAAAATCCAACAAGATTCTCAAACAACACCACTCCTTGGCAGCGAGGCCATTTTGATTTCAGGTATTAGGAAACTTCATCCAATACTAAGTTTCAACGATCATTAATTAGTGTAACCAACTAATTGAGTTGGGGGTCAAATCCCACAGGGAGTGGTATGTATTTGAGAATCAATAACCAAGTGCAAAAATGCTCAAGTCAATCATAGGTCAAAACATTTACGATTAAAAACATGGTTCAAGTTTGGGGTGAATTGAGTGTCAAATAACAGGCCTCTTTTTTATTGTAATTATCAACTACAATAGCAAATAACATGTATAAGTAAATAATGAGATACATTTTTGGGATGTGATTGGATTATAGGCCACTATTAAAAAAACTAGATTTAGCGACATAAAAATTTCGTGGCTAAACAACCAATTCCATTGCTAAACCCACATAGCGACGAATTAGTGACTGATATTTATTAGCAATGAGCAAAACAACAACAAATAGTGAAGACTTTCGTTGCTAAATGCTGTTTTTTTTGTAGTATAAGGTAGACAACTGGGTAATTTCAACTGATATTAAATAGTTGTAAATCATGTTACTAAGCTAGAGTCTATTGTGGATAAACATTCTCTTGAACAATTTACCGCGAATCAAATTTGTTTCTCTCGAACACCAATAAGAAACAATTAAGAACTATCTACATTTTAGTCCATTCACTCTCTTGAGTTGAATGTGCAAAAGAGGGTTTAAGATTCACTCTCTTTAGCTGGACCCATGAAAATTCAATACCCACATACCGTCAAATCAATAGTCTTAGTTTAAAAATGTCTCTCTCAAGCAAGCCAAAAACACAAAGGTAGAGTTGCATTTGCAACTACAACCCTTTAGGTTTAGCCAAAATTGTTGAATGAAATAAATTTTAAACAACATTTACACTATCAATAATGAATAGTGAACAACTAACTCAACCTATAATCACATAATCACACCCCAAGAATTGGAGTTTTAACTTGATATCATAAAATGATAGAAGTTATTACCAAATTGTGTTTCAATAAACTGGGTAAGATTTATTTCGTCTTTACAAAGGTCTAATATGACGAAACTTTTACACCCACTTCCAATTTCTCAGAAATGACAATTTTTAAATCTTTAAAGCTAAGGAAATAATCAAAAGTCCGTTCTAAACTTCCAAGCTGATAATTCTTATTCTATATTGAAAGCTAGATAGATCGATAGATCAATCATTACTAAACTAAAATAGTAAAAAAATATTTATGGTTACGAAAAATATGTTGTGAAGGATCATTCAGCGAAATAAGTTGGGATCGCCGCTCCACTCGGTGATCCGCCCTTGGTCAATTCCATCACCTTTTCGCTTTGGCCTTTAGTATCTTAAACTTTTTTTTACTTTGGGTGATTGCATCATGGGACCGTTTGGCAACTCGTCAACTACTCTTTTCTATCGCTGACTTAATTTTCTCCTTGAAGGTTTTGCACACTGGAACTTTAGGCGAGACCATAGCCATTTGGCAACCTGACCAATGAGATAAGCAATCATCAGACCTATTTTTCTTCATTTTTTTAACTGCCTTATTCGTATGTGCTCATTAGTTTTCATGCTTTGTTCCTCAATCCAGATACCTGAAATTCAAGGATTTACATTGATACAAAATATGTCTATGAGGATATTAAATCTATTAAAATATAGCCCTAATGAGTAGAAATCGTGGACTCATCAGTAAGTGCATAACTTGCATGGACGATTGCTATGGGTGTGGAAAGGATGGGCACAAAATAAGAGATTGCCTGGTTCTCAAGGCTAAGGGAAGTGAGGATAATAAAGTTGCCTCTAGTGGCTCAGACGAGAGTGTTCTTAAGAAGAATAGGTTTTATGCTCTCCATCTATAGAAGATCAAGAGTAATTTCCTTATGTTGCTTACGGTATGTTTTTATGCTTTATTAATTTACAAATTTTTTGGTTTTTGTGACGTTTTATGTTTGATCTTGAAGTTGTATTTAGCATGAATGATGTATAGAAGTGATTATATAGGCTTACTCCCAAGGAGGAGATAGTGTGCCAAAAAAGTAAGGTTATTGTGTGTTTATCTTTTGCCATGATTCCCTTATATGCATGTTCATAAAAAAAGCTTAGGTCTTGATAGAAGTGGCTTATATATATTGTTTTGTTTCATTTTGTGGTGCATTTGAGTGGAATTGCATATAAACTTCATGAGATGAACTAATTAACATACCTTAGTTAGGAGTTGAAAGATTCCTCCTTGAATAGAGGCTTTTCAAGAGTAAATTCCATATAGGATCCATGATTGTGTGTTGATCATGTTTTAGTTAGGGGGATGTAGTTCCTCTTTCAAATGAGTAAATGTAGATGTTCATGCATTTGAGTTATTAGATGTAGTTCATACTCGCTTATGATGCATTGAATATGCTTAGCTTGAAATTAAAATTTTCTTCCTCTGTTGTGTGCATTTAGATGTATTGCATGCATGATGGTCTACTAGGTTATAGAGGTAACCTAAAGGAGTGTTTAGAATCGTTGTTTGAGGATGAATAATCCCAATGGTGAGATATTGTATGAATGAATTTCTATTAAAATGTCAAATAACGGTTTTACTAATGATCACTTTGTTGAAAGGCTTTTTAAATCATACATTGCAAAAATTATACTAATTGGTTTTCGATGAATTATAGATATTGCATTGTGAATATGAATAGGGATCAAATTCAATAGAGTTCTTATGAAATGATAAATAAATATTGAAGTAAACAATTATGCATTTTCACTTCCTATGGACGTTTCAATTATTTTTGTTTTTGTTAAATTTTATTTTTGAAGCCACTATTATGTCTTTTCACTTCCTATGGACGTTTTAATTATTTTTTATTTTTGTTGAACTATAAAATTAAATAGAAGATAAATTATCTTATATAAATGGACTTACGTCAAGAATATGATCATCACCGGAAAATATAATAGAGGAACAATAATATACCAGGTACGCTCATTTTTCTACTAAACTATTTTTAATACAGGTTTATTTATAGATTTATAATATTAAATTTAAAATATATTACAAGATTCTCTGAATAAATTTGAACGGATTGAAATTGTAATCTTTCTTTTCCCTCTTTGTAACAATATTTGATGCGTTGTGTATGTGTAATGTATATGTGGTTTACTTTATTGGTAAGTTTCATCTTATAATATTTATATAATTTTATTTATTTATTAATCAACTATTTATTAATATATTGATTTGTTTAAGTCCTTTTTTTTTTTTTGCAGTTTGTCTGATATGATAAAATGTAACAATTATTACTGTTCAGGTTAATTGATTTGATATAAGGAATATTTTTTCTTTAACTTTCCTTCTATGCATTTTCTTTTCATAATTTCTTTTTAGTTTGTAATTTTCCTAATATATTAATACATATAAAGAACATGTAATGGTGGATGGAGATTCTTATTTCTTATTATATTGTTCAATTGTTGATTGGACTATACCAACTTGACAGATGAGTTTTGCGGACACTAAGATAACAGTACTATGGTGTATTATACGTTTTCAAGACTAGTAATAATATACAAAGCAATATTATGATAAAGCTGATTATGTATTAAAAGTGAATTATTCATGCAACTTACATATTTTGTAAGTATTTAAAAATATATTATACTTATTTGTTAAGAAATTGACACAATGCATTATATATATTAAAGTGTATAATAAATGTATTATTCTATAAATTATTCTTTGTAGAACATATTCAAATTGTATTTTAAATATACTAGGTAAATTACTCGTGCTTCACATGGGATCGAACTATGTTATTATGCTCACATTAATCATTTGATAATATTCGAATTTTCGATATATACACTTCATTGTTAAGATCATTTTATCTTAAGAAAATTCAAAATCTTAAAAGTTCTATATATATATATATATAAATTTTTTTTTGATTTTTTTTTAAAATTATGAGTCATAAAGTTATTTTAAGTATAAGAAAGAAGCCCAGAAATCTCAATGGAAATAGTTGGTCAGGAGTAATGAAATATTCTAAACTCCAAGAACTTATAATGAACAACATCACACGTTAAAGAAGAGACCAAAAAGCCTCGAACAACAACAATCCCAAGTAAAGTGGAACATCACGTCCATACAAGAACATAATTAACTAATTCAAATGGAGGACCTTCGACTCCTTTCTTATGACCCTAAAATTATTAGTATCATAAATATTTTTCATCATCATCTCAGAATAGTCATTACTATTGCTTAGGTTTCATATCACCAACCCAACTTATATAAAATTGAACCATAGTTATTGTTATGGCTATAATGTAATTATCAACCAACCAGTAGGCGACATAATTCATAACTGGACATTTTAAACAAATTTCTCAAACATAACATATTAAAATCTCAAAACATAATTTTCTGAGTGCTTGAACTCACAAATATCCACAAATAATAATAAAGACAACCTTACTTTCCTAACAATCAAGAAGAAAAACACATGTTGCTTAACATATTTTTCAAAAAGATAGTCTATCGAACTGTATCCAAGTTTACAGTTCATGAATTTAATTGAAAGAAGCCAAAAGAAAAAGTTATTACTTCTTTATGAAAAAGCAAAAAAAAAAAAAAAAACTTTATCAAAAGAAAGAGTTATCATTACGGCAAAAATGATCTTTAAAGTCAATAATAAATGTCCGTAGAAAATGTCCGTAGCAACATTGAATGTAATGACAATTAATGTAGGTAAGGCAGTAGCACTCTTCGTTACTGTGCATATTCATTGTCGATAAAAAATATTTTTGTTTTAGTGTATTTTGGATATTTATTTGTTTCAAGAAAACTTGATCTCTTATTATGCCTTAAAAGAAGAGACGAAGAAATATGACAAATTAGTTAACTTGCGATAAAAAAAGTGAATTAATTGTCTCTATACTAATATTCTAGGAAGGGTGCAATGACATATAAAATGTTTGTACCTAATAATGAGCAATCAATACTAACTATGGCAAAGAAGAGAACAATCTGTTTGGTTCTTCTAACAAACTTCAACATTGGTTGTATATTAGTTATCACATATTTATTGTTCCGTGCTATCAAATATAACACAACCCACAAGAGATTTTTCCAAAAAGTATACGAATAAAACTATAGAAAGAGACAAAAAAGAAGATAAATTTTCAATCATCATCACTGGAATTTTTAACTGAGTTAAAAAAATAGACACCAAAACAGAAAAAAGAAATTGCAATAGATACATGAATTAATATGACTTACAGTAAAAGATTAAGCTTCATTAGATAGGAGGAAGCAAATTTTAAGGAATGAAACATATTTCATAAGAAACTTAATTAATGTATTCAAATTCAACTCCCCTATAGCGAAAAAACCTACCAATAATAATGGTAGAAATAAATGTTTTGTTATTAAAGAACCAAATATAATGAATTAAACAATTTTAATTGTTTTGCGAGTTGTGGATGGAGAGGTGCAAGAGTATTAATTTAACATTGCGATTAAAACAATTTTTGTTTACATAAGAACCCTGTAGGAAGGAAAGAAAGAGATAATTGATCTTAATCATCCTTGCTAAAATTTTTAACAGAGTTTTAAAAATGTCACTAAAATAGTAAAAAGAAATTGTCATAGGTACATGAATAATTATGACTTATAGTAAAGATTAATCTCCATGAAGTAGGAGAAAGAAAATTGTTAAGAATGAAATAAACTTCATATAAGAAGCATAATTGATGTATTTGAATTCGACTACCCTATAACGAAAAAAGACCTACAAACAACAGTGGCAGAAAATCCTTCCATTTATATTAAACAAACTGTAGGTCACAATTCTTTGGAAAAGTTACCAACCCTTCGAAAAGGTCACAAACTTATATAAAAGTCACAACTCTTCATAAAAGTCGTAAATCTTCATAAAGGTCACAACTTTTTATAAAAGTCGCAACTTTTCATAAAGTCACAACTTTTCATAAAAGTCGCAACTTTTCATAAAGTCACAACTTTTCATAAAAGTCGCAACTTTTCATAAAGTCACAATTTTTCATAAAAATCACAATTTTTCATAAAAGTTACAACTCATCATGAAAGAGGAAAACTTGTTTTGGTAATAGATAAATTTAAAGTGAATCCTTGTTTGTAGTGACGCCACGTAGGCGGGCCCTAGGTTTCTCATATATATATATATATATATATATATATATATATATATATATATGATACCAAATTTATAAGAGGGGGGTTATGTCAATAATAAAAGGGGGTTATTTCAATATAGTTTTGGCAGATTTGTTAAATATTCGATAAAACTTTCTGTTGTGAAGTCCTACTCAATACTCTTTCACTCCCTTGTTCTTTATGTTGTTATCAGTATAAGTTTCTAATTTTCTTACATTTTATTTTTATTTTTATAGACTATGTCCATGCATGAATCTATTATTACTGTTTATTTCTTTCTCTTAGCTTTTGTTCATAATTGCAGTCTTCTTTAACCACACCCCGGATATGGTCATTCATAGTTATATCCTAAGAACATTCAAATGACCTGTCAGATTCCTAGGAATTTACAATTTAATCCATTGATGCTTTTTAGGGGCTAAGAGACTAACCATATACTAAGTAACATAAATTCATGTTAAAGAAAATTATTAAATAGTTTTTTCATATCAAAATAAACAAAAATAACTTACATATATGGGAAGTTACTAGATCTTAAATATGAAAACTTATATAATTAACGGAGTGAAGTTTTCCTTCCGGGAAACTCGAAAACTCATAGAAATACAACTTCTTCAAACTTAGTACAAACTTTATATTACAGAAAACTTTTTTATGCTAAGGATTTTTGAAGAGGGATTTCTGGCATAATTTCTTTTTTATTTTGGTTTTTTTATCTTGTTTTTTCTTAAACTGATAATGTCTGCTTTTATAGAGATCTTCAGACTTCAAACTTCGAATTTCAAATAGAAAAAGAATCTTATCATCTCAGCCGGGTATGCTTTTGGTCCCCATAGTCACGTGAAATAATGCTCCTTCTCTTGCATTATTGTCCTTGCGGTCTGGTATCTGTCTTATCCTTTTAAGCATGTCCCAACAGTTTTTCCATAGATATGTGGTATTGAGTAAAGTGGGACTCACAGACTGACTAAAGAGGCATCCCTCTTGATTACAATTTTTTTTTACAAAATACTTTAATGTATATCTACATTATTATTATTATTATTATTATTTTTAAATGTCTAAATTATGCAATGCTATAGAATCAAAACTCATCCCAGAGTCAACATCATTAGGATTTTGGGCAAATTGCATCGTGTCTAAGTAATCTTCTGAGTTTTCTTGACTACTTTTCTGGCTTGGAATGGGGCTTTTGTCTTTAATCATATGTTTATCTTGTTCCTATTTTTGTTTGAGTAATTTTTCTACTGTCTGGATAATGAGAAATTTTGTCTTTAATTTTTTGGGCTTTTTTACTTTTCTATACTGGTAGTCTTCGTCTATTCTGGGAAGATGAACTTTCTTCATTTTCACTTTTTGGTGAAGTGACAATCATAAACGGATTTAATAAGTCTTTACCGGCTACGGGTCGAACCGGACTAGCTGTATCTTCATACGATACAGTGGATTTCTTAACATTCAATGGGCAATGCACACCCATCTCATTTATTTTTAATATGGATGGAAAATCCTGTATATCTGTCTTAGTTTGTATATCTTTTTTAGTCTGACCTTTGCTTTTCATTTTTCGGAGCTTTTCCCTGAGCTTGACATTTTCTTGCATTAGAGCTTCGTTTTTTAGATTTAGCCGTTAAATGCTTCGGTCATGGATGAGCAATGATCACAGAATATTACTTTGTCTGTATCCTTTTGGATGTTGTATTGTGAAATTTTTTCTGGGTTTTGTCTAAAGGCTGGAGAAATGTAGTAATTTGGTCCTAATATCCCTATAACATAATCTAAAGCTTCTGTAAAATCATTAAAATCTTTAAAAAGATATTTTTGAAAATCATTAATAGAGTCTAAAACTTCTATCCATGTCTGAAAAATACCATTTGTTTTACCATGAATTACAACATAATATTTTAATTTATTTTCTTTATTTTTGTTAGTAAAATAATTTCCTAAAGCATTTAAAACAGCAATTAAATATTTAGTGTCTTCTTTATTATGTGCTATCCATATATTATCTATGAGGCATGTTTGTTGTTTGTCTAGTTGGCAACTAGGCAAATGTCTGAATGTCCAGTTAGACTGTTAATAAGCTATTAAGTTTTGTTTTCCAAACTTTAGTCTTTCTATTCTTACATCATCAATTTTGTCTAGAGGTCTAAAATGTAAATTTGATAACATTGTCTGTTGTAAGAGTCTAAATAGTCTGGGGTTAAAGGTTGAACTCCTTTATCCTTGTCTGGTAGTAATGATCTCATTCTATAAAATTTAAACTTTTATTAGTAATCTACTTAATTGATCGGCTATATGATTATCATTTCCTTTTATATACTCAAATACTATAGATTGATAAATAGTTATAGTATATAAAAATTGAACCATTGTCTTCTACTACTAATTTTATCATTAATTTTCTGATGAAATTTTACCATAGCTTCACAGTATGACCTTACTAATATCTCTGATTTGTTTAAAATGTATATTCTAAAACTGTTCGGCTATATATTACAGCTAGGATTTCAATGTTTATGCTATCTTTATTTCCTTTTTCTTTATATTTTCCACTTTGGTAGGCACATATTCTTTCTTCTTTGTCAGGACTATATTTATGAGGCTTGACTTTTAATACTGCTTCCCATACTTCTAGACTACCATATGTTTCGATAATTAAATAATCTGATTCTAAAACATATTAAGATCAAGAATATTTCTTATTTTATATTTTATTGTTTGTATTAATTTTATATCTTCTATATTCAAATTTCTCTGTCCTTTGCTTCCTGTCTTAGAATATAATGGCCTTGTAAGTTTTTCTAAATATTTAATAAATGGTCTGGTATAGTTTATTATTCCTATAATATTTTTGTAGGTCTTTTAAACTATTTAATCTATTTGGCATATCTAAGGCTTTTTTGGCTATATGAGGTTGTAGTTTAATTTTTCCTTCTCCTAATGTAATTCCTAAAAATTTTATGTAATTTTTACTTAGTTCCATCATCTTTTTACTAATTATTATCCCATTATTAACAAATATCCTAAATACCGTCTATAAGTGTCCTAAATGTTCTTTTATATCTTTACTGAATACTAATATATAATCTACATATACTAGAACAAATCTTTTGTATTCTCCAAATATTTTATCCATTTTTCTTAGGAAAATTGGAGGCGCAGTTTTTAAACCGAATGGCATGACTAACCATTGAAAATGTCCTTCTGGACATGTAAAGGTTGTCCATTCAATACTATCCGGATGCATTTTTATCTACCAATATCCTGATTTACAATCAAACTTACTAAATATTCTTTTGCTTTGTATTCTATTTATTAGTTCTATTTTATCTGGTAATTTACATCCGTCCGTTCTAATGTTACCGTTTAATCTTTTATAATTTATTACCATTCTAGCTTTCCCTCTAACTATTTCATTATGATATCTTACCATAAATGCTGCCAACCTATGTTTTGAGGTTAATCTTTTTATTACTCCTAACTCTAATAATTCTTTAATTTGTATACTAAAATTTTCTAAATCTTGATTAGTTGCTTCTATCGCAACGGTTTTTATTACATATTCGGGATTTATAATGTCTTGTTTAAACACAATTTTATTATTTTCTCAATGTTGTAAAGACTTTTCACCTATTATTCCTATTTGATCTAGATTTTTTATAATGTTATCTAAGTCTTGTTGTTTTTTTGTTTGTTCTATTTTCTGAATTTCTGTTTTGAAATTATATAATTCTGTTGCCATTTCTATTAAGAGATAATTTTTATCTAACTCATCTAAATCTTCTAACTCTTCTATTTCTGATAATTTTTCAGATATTATATTACAACCTATTTTACTGCATGTTGAATTATTTCCACAATTATCGCAACATTTGTGTCTTATTTTAGTATTAGATTTACTAGTTAAACCCGATGTATGAGTGATACTTGTTAGAAAAATTATTCCATCACTTGTTATAATAGTGCCTCCTTTATTATATAATATAATCTAATCCTAATACAAAATCTACACTAATATTCAAGACTCTTACCCATATTTTATGCATTTTATAAGTAGGTTTATAGAGTTCTGAGCATGTATTTAAAAAACTAACCCGTGCTTTATCTATATATTGTCTATATACGTTATGTGTTTCGTCCATTTGCCTGGCTGCGAGCGGTTTTGCTAGAGTTTTTATTTGTTTTGGAGGTACTATTTTCTTGTTGAAGATGTTGTTAGTGTAACACCCCGTAGCCAAAATAGACTAAAAATTAGTTTTTCAGAAAAATCTGCAGGTGCTACCAACGGTGGCATCGATAGACCGTATCCTGGACCACGGTCCGTCTTGCACTACCGTCGATGGGGTCAGAAACTCCCAAAAATTTCAGCCTAGAAAAACGGGTTAAGTCTTGGACGACAGTCCATAGTCCATGACCGTCGATCAAGACTCCCTTCAACCACTCTCTGACAAGATCTATGGATGACCATCATGGTTCGTAGGTGGACCTATGATCCGTAGGTGGAGAATTTGCAGCCAGTTAAGGGTAAATGCAGTTGGGTCAACTTAAAATGATCATAACTCTTAGCAAAAAATTAATTAGGTCTCCCATAACCTACCCACAGATACATAATTGAATTATCTTTCCACAGCCACCTACCTTTCTAAAATCAAACATCCGAGTAAAAAGTTATGCCCATTTTGTAAAGGCCTGTCGAACAGGCATTCACGACGGACACAACGATGAGGCGTCGGGCGCACGACGGACCGTCAGTCCTCGCCGTCGTGAGGCCCCACAACAATCTTCCTAGGGGTATTTTTGACCTTTCCCACTCCGTTTAAACCCTAAGTTATGTCATTTTGATCCTAAATCATTTGATTTTAGTCAGTTTAAGCCTCGAAACATAATTAAAACATATCCAAGTTAAATCTTTAAATCAAAACATAGAAAATTAGAAGCAAGAGAGGAGAAAAAAGCTCAAGAACCCTAGTTCAAGAAGTCCACAAGCTCCAGAAGCTCCAGCCCCAAACTTAAGTATTTTTCTGTGGATTTCATCACCAGGTATGTGTGATTTCACTAGTGGGTTCCTTTCACCCATTGGGTCCTTAGTTTCAGTCAATTGTTGATTCTCGTATCATGATTAAACCTATGGTTTCTAGAACTTTGATATAACTTAATGAATTTATTAAATATATGTTCCAAATCAGATTATCATGTTATTACTCAGATTATCGCATGAATTTCAGAACCCTAGCTTTGTATTTCTTTAGTTCTTGAATTAGACATGCTAGGTCATATATTTCAGACACTTCAGATATATATGCCTCAGTTATAAATGTATAATTACCAGATTAATTGTTGCATTCTCAATTTGCGTGTTCAATTTCAAGCTATCCAGTATTTACAAAAATTCAGATATAATCAAATAATTTATAAAATTCATTGAGAGTAGCATAATACCGAGTTGGACTAGGGTTTAGCGTACCTAATAGTCCCAGAACTACTAGCCGAATAGATTGTAAGTCCCCTATGTGGGCAATCAGTTTAGTTATCACGCCAGCATGACTTTATACCTTTGGCAGGGTATATTGGGCTCTCTCGATGGGGCGTATACATTGGACTCCACATTTAGCTCATGTGGTTTTATTATCGGTTATTAGTAGCTCCCACAGTTCAGTCAGACTATCTGCATTGACCATTTATCAGTATATTTAGTATATAGTTTCAGCATGTTGTAAATTGGTCATTGCATCCATTTAGCTCAGAAATCAGCACATCACGTTCAAATTATTATACTTGTTTTTGTTTTTGTTCAGTTATATTTTATTTCAGCTGTACTCTATCCTACATGCTCAGTATCTTTCAAGTAATGACGCATACGTGCGCTACATCTTCTGGTGATGTAGGTTTAGGTTCTCAGCATCCAGATCACACATAGACCAATTTCCGATCTCTAGTTCAGCAGATTCAGTGGTGAGTTCTCATTCTCCGAAGACAACAGTCATGAGTTTCATTTCAGTCTTTAGTCATTTAGTTTAAGTTTTTGCTAGATTTAGCTGGGGCTTGTCCCAATATTTCTAGTCTAGTTTAGAGGCTATTTTCAGACATAGTTAGATTCAGCTTAGTATTGAGTTAATATTTTTTTTGTATTAAACTCATTGTTTTCAAATATCTCAGTTATTGAATATGAGTATTCCCCATATTTTCATTTTAAGTATGATATTTAGCTTCCACAACAGTTTATTATCTTTAGTATGCTCTTGATCATGCCAGCAGGGTTAGCTTGGAATCACTTGTGGTCCTAGGTTCCGTTTCCGCGTCTCTGGGGTAGCTCGGGGCGTGACAGTTAGAACATCCTGAATCTACTAATGCTAAGGTTTCTGTTTCGTATTCTCCTATTGAAGTCTTGTTAATACTTTAACAACATTTTTTTATCTTCATTACATATTAAGATGTTAAGTTCTTCATTCATTAATTCTTGATTGTTTATTGATGACAGTGATTCAATATGTTTTTCCTTTTCTAATCTTATTATTCTTTATTCTAATTCTTTTACCTTTTTTTCTAAAACTAATAGTTTAAGATTTATTAAGGGTTCATTTATATATATTTCTTTTTAGTTTGGATTATTAGTCCTAGTTGGTTTTCTATGCAAGTTATGCATCCTTCCTTAAAACATTTATTACATTTAGATCTTTAATTTTTCTAGGAAACCATTTGCACCAACAACATAGATTGCTATGTAGACCCGTGTCCTTTTTAAAATTATGTTCGCATTCTACTATATTCATAAAATTAACTTGTAAATCTTCTAAATTCATGTCTTCTAGTCCTATTTCATTAATTATTTCTTCTCCTTCTGAATTGGAGGAGCTCTCTTCTTTTGTCTGTTCTTCTACATCGATACTTACTATAGAGTAAAAACTCTCATTATCTGACATATATTTGTCTACATTTAATAATACTTCATTAAATTCTTCTACTAATTCAACATTTCTAGTTTTTGTGGTATACCTTTTAGGACAAGTATTTACCAAATCTTCTCTACTTTCACATGTGAAACATTCTAACTTATTTTTATAATTTCTATCTGTTCTGTATTTTCTAACATGTCTATCTCTATTTAGATATGGTTTTCTAGCCAAAGATTTTCTAAGAAAGTATCCTTTCTTACTATATCTTTTATTATATTGTGGTTAATATTTTTTTATACTTTTTTCTTTTATATTGGTTTATATCATAACTTTGAGCAGTGTATATTACATCTTTACAGAAATTCATCTCATTTTGTATTAATTATTTTTGTATTTGTAGGTGCGTGCACTTTTCTTGTAGTATTTCCATTATATGTTGTATCCTATGTCCTATTGACCATTTAGCCTGAGGATTTTGTAATACTCCTTCTCGTTTACTCCATTTGTCTTCTATTTCTCTTTCTTAAGCTCCAGACAATTTATTAAATAACTTTTTTCCTAGATCTTGGTTGAAAGCATTACCACTAATTGTACAGTAGTAAAAATAATCATTTAAGAATTTCTTTATATGGTACCAGTTACTTATACTTAACTGTTCTAATTTTATTACCGCATTTCTTTGTAATGTTACTAATCCAATATTAGGGTCTTCTCCTGTTATTAGTGTATGACTTTTATTTGTAAAATTGTATGGATTTGGTCCTACTGATACCAAATATTGGAACTCTTGTTGGAACTCTACCTTATAGGCTTTCAACAATGCTTTAGTTGATTCTCCTAAAAATGTTTCTAAATACTTATATATAGTTTCTGCATCTGTTTCAGTATTATTTTTTATGAAATCTGCTACTAAGATTCCATTCGATAAGTCTATTACTGAATTCCATCTTTGTGGATCATGTGCTGGTATGTTTAATATTTTTCATTTACTTCCTCCTTCTTGTAGTATTATTGGTTTTTCTATCAGCATTCTTTTTCCTATCGATTTTAGATTTTCTAGGGAAACATCACCCTGTCTATACACTCTTCTTCGTGGTATATTTCAAGTACTATTGTCTACAATATATCCTTGTTGTGTTGTTCTTTGCAATGGGCTACTTGAGCTCGTTGACTCAATTAATTCTTTCTGACTAATTATCGATTCTAACTCAGTTGTCTCGCTATCACTTTCTTGTAGTTCTTTTATTATATTAGATTTTTCTAATTTTTCTTGTAATATTTTTTCTAATCTATAGCCTCTATTATCTCTCCTGAATTCACATATTTTAAAATGAGATGTTAACTTGTCTAAGTCTAGATTTCCTAGTTTACATCCTTTACATTTAAATAGTTTATTTATGGTGCTGTAACTTATCTTTTTTGCTTTTTCTGTAACTAAGTCTACTGCAAATTTTTCTTCTAATATTACTTCCATGTTCATTCCTTTTAACGGTACTTCTTCCACGACACTTTCTTCTTCTATATCTCTTCGAGTACATAGTTATAATCTGTAAATCTAATCGAGGCTCTCCTTTAGAATATATGTACATTAGATGAGCATCAGGAGTTAGACTTTTTTTTTCTTAAAATCATCTAATTTTCAATCTAATCCAGCATATTCTTCAGGGTTTATCTTTATAGGTTTTACTAGGTTTATTCCTTTATTTCCCATTACTTCCACTACATCTTTTATCTGTAATTTAAATCTAGTACTACTATTGCCTGTTATTTTTCCTAGAAATCCTATACACATTAGTAGATTTTTTCTATTTTGCATTTTTTCATATCCTTTAGTTTGTAATCCTATTTTAATATGTTTTCCGAATTCTTTTAAATTCATCATGAAGTCTGGGCTTATATAAACTAGTCCTCCATTATTTTTCATATCTACCTCAGTTAATCCTATAATTGATTTTTTTGGTCTGACCATCTGTCATCATATATTACAATTAATATCTTTGTTCCTAAATTTTTTCTAGTTAATCCTTTTACAACTATTGTTATTAGTCCCATATGCATGAAGTCTTTTCTTACATTATTTATTTATATTAGAGAATCTGAATCTATAAGATTTAGGGCTACCGAATTATTTCCTATTACTGATAATTGTTCTTCTCTATTGTGCCTATATAATTGAGATTTGTTGAGGTAATTTGTAGTATATAAAAATTTAGGGTTTAACAATCTTAATTGAATATGTTGAAAAATTTGTATATCTTTATCTACACCTATTATTTCATCTTATTGTTGGTTGTTTTCTTCTTTAATTCTTTTATTTAATATTTTGATATAAAATAATTGACTATGCTATTTCGGGAGTAGCTTGGTCTAGGTCTTTCTGGTCCTTCTTCATTTCTTGATCTAGCTGAAAAATGTCCATTTCATATGTTTCTTTGTTGTTTTTTCTCTTTGTGGAGTGATTTCTATTTTAGCTAATTTTTCTATTAATTCCTCTATCTCTCTTATATTTTTACTTTCTCTTGTTTTCTTTAAAATGTTTATCTATTTTGTTATTTATTAGTAATAGTAGTGTTATTATTATATAATTTTTTTTATGATAACTTGATCTGATTTTGAAGATGGATTAAAATATTTGTAATATGTTGGAAGAGTTATTCTTTTTTCTATTAACGTAATAGCTTCTTTGTGTGTCTCAATTTTCACTAAGTCTATCATGAAAGAACTATTTCTTTTAATAATGATAATTCTATTTTTATCTCTTGTATTCTTATAATTAATGTATTATTAACTTCTTCTTTTTGTTTGTTTTTTAGTTCGCTTAATTTTTTTATTTAATTAAATTCCTTGTTCCTTAATATAATCGAAATTACCCTCTATTTTGTTGAAAAACTATTTTTGTCTATTTTGAGTTTCTTCTTGTACTCCTAGTAATTTTATAATTTTATTATTATGTTCTCTAATTTTTTTGCTAAAATTTATTATTAAGTCTATTAGGGTATTATATATTGAGAGTCTTCTGTAGTGTGTAAACAGTGTCCTGCATTTTCAAAATTACACTTTATTACACTATCGTTTTTTAGCCTTTTAAATTTATTTTCTATATTTATCTGTAAATCTAAATATTCTAGGTTTTTTAAAGAAACAACTTTTACTTTATTATCCTATTCTATACTAAAGTGGCTATTTTACGGTATTCCCTATGGTCTTTTATTCTTTTAGTAAAACTGTAAATGTTATTTTTAATTCCTTCTAGTTCCCACTTTAAAGCGCTTATATATTCTTCGTTTATATGTCTTTGTAAATAAAAATTTTGTGGTATATATAATTGATTTTTGTATATATTTAAGTATTCTATTATAACTTTTTCTATTTTTTGTAATCTTTGTTTTTCTTTTATTTCTCTATATAAATACGAATAATTTATTCTTATACTTTTAGTAAAAGGATGTTTTCTCATAGAATGGATATTTTTTTATCTAAGTGTCTTACTAATTTGTATTCTGATTTTTTAATTGAAAATAATAGGTTGTTTAGTTTCTGTCTATTAACTGATTTCATTTCCTCTAAATATTTTGTATATTCAAAATATAAACTTAATAATTCTTGTTTAACCTTGCGATATTCTTTAGTATTTTTATGGGGTCTTCTCATATATATATTTATCCTATAGGGCTATTGTAAAAGGAACTATTTTAAAATATTTATTCGTACTATATATATATATATATCTATATATATATCTATATATATATATATATATAAAAGCTTTATTTTCAAACACGATCAAATAAATAGAGACCTTCTCATATGAAAAATAATGACACGGTACACATTTTTGGGCCTTATTTTGGTGTGGCAATAGCATTAAATTCATTAGGTTGAATAGATCAAAACAAATTTTCATTGAAATCACCTCAACATTTTTGTTCTTAATATTGATTTATATGGAAAAGTATGAACTTCGAGATGGATTTTTAAAATTGTTATCATAAATTGGGACAAAGGCAGTGTCCAAAGAAAAGAAATATATAAAGTTGTTCCAAGAAAATACGAAAAGTACAAAGGTGTTGGACAACGGAGATGGGAAAATGGGCAGCCGAAATCCTAGACACAAAAAACAAAACTCGACTTTGGTTGGGCACTTTTGAAACTGCTGAAGAAAGTGCTTTGGCTTTCGGTAAGACAACCATTAAATTAGGTGGTACTACAATTTTTTAGAGTGAGCAGTTTTATTTTTGTTTTATTTGAATTTTCTTCTAAAAATTTCTGAAGAGATATAGGGTACAATCACCTCATATTGATAAAATAATTTCTAAAACATATATGAAGTGTCTGCATGTTCGGTCTGATGCACCTTTTTTTTTCCTTCTCATGAAGCAATGACCTCCAAGGAAGAGCTTCAAGTAAAAGATGGAGCCGTAAAACCCTCAATAATTAATGTAGTCGAAAAATCCAACAATCAAGTGGGAAAAATTTCCCAAGTCTTTCCGCGTCTTGTATGTATTCACATGCCGGACCATGACACAAAAGATTCGCCTAGTGACGAGGAAGAGAAGGATGAACAAGAGAAGTACGCAAATCATCATCGAGAATGGAAGGACCAAGTTCAATTGAAAGAAGAAGTCCAAAGAGAAGAAATATTCAAATTTGATGCAAGAAGATGTGAATAAGTATAGGAGGGTTAGACGGTGAAAATGAGGCAAGTGGGCAGCATAGATTCAAGATACAAGAAAGAGAACTCGACTTTGGTTGGAAACTTTTTACACTTCTTTAGAAGCTGCGTTGGCGTATGACAAGGCAACCATTGAAATAAGAGGTGCTAATGGTTTGACAAACGTCCTAAAGCCACCACTGAAGAAAACAACCCAATGAAGATCAACTTTCTTTTGTTAATTGAGCTTATGCTTCCAAATTTATCTTTTTTTACGGTTCATTTGGATACTTGAGTGTTGTTACTGCGTCAAGGGAGACAGTAACCTTGTTACTGTAGTTATACATCTCGATAATAAAAGCCATGCATGAAACGCGCCAATGTGATAGTTGTGAGATCATATGTGAAATTTACCCGTATTGATACTACAATTGCCTTATATAGGAAGATAATATGCTAAGATAACTCTGATGAAATTTGGTAACAAAATCAAAATTTCAAGTGTTATCTAGTAACGGATAAAGGCTCAAATATGCCATCACACTTTTAGTGAAGACTTATTTATGTCATCCATCAAAAGTTTATCTCATATATGTTATTTCTGTTTGAGAAAAGACTCATCCATGTCATTATTTGTTAATTGAAATGACATTGATGATCCAAACTATTAATTGATGACATAGACGAACCTTTTCTTAATGTTCGATGACATATTTTATTCTATGTTCTTTAAAAGAATAATTTAATCAATGACATGACTGAATTATAATTGACTATGTGTAAAAAAAAGTTTTGCATAATCGAAACTTTTTTTCCGATAACAAATATAGACATAGATGAGCCTCATCTCACATGAAAATTTTCAGATATAGATGAACTAAATTTTTAATGGATAACATAGTCTTCTTTAAAAGTTCAGTGACACAATTATGACTATATAATGAATTATTAATGTTAATTTCTTTTTTTAGTCCACATATATCATAATGGATAAGAATGACAGGTAAAAAAAAATTGAAGTATGAAAGTATAATTATTTGCATTTTAATTTCTTACCATTTCTATATAGCAATTCTTAATAAAGTTTAAATTATATAATGACCATAAAAGGCAAAAAATTAAAGAAAATACAATAGATCAAAATTATTGATTTGTTTGAGAGCTTTCGATTTTATTTTCAAGGTATGCTCAAATCTGAGTTTTTTTAACTTTTCTGGACCATAAGTTACATTATTGGAGTTATATATGTGTGACATATGAATTTCTGCGGTGGAGATATACTTTTCACTTTTACACATAAAAGACCAGAATGACATTTTTTAAAATTCAAATTGTAAGTAGAAAAACAAATCTCATTTCCTTTTTTCTCTGTATGTTTCTACAAACACATTTTAAAACCTACATATGTGTAGATTCAACTACTTTAGGTTTGATATTTTCTTTTTGAAGATTTATCTATTGAAATATGAAATTCATTGATGGATTTATGACATCCTTATTGGGTGGAAAGTTTTCTATTTTAAACTCTACAGGAATTACTTAACAATAGAAAAATCTAGGATTTTAAGTGAGTTCGAGAGAAATGATTTTCTAGTTCTTTATAAGGATATATAATTCAAGTTGGTGATTGTAAAAATTTGAAAACTCATGTCTCTCACTCTATTACAATTTGAATAGAAGAAAATAACCATTTTAAATCTCTTCAATTTAAAAATGAAGATATCTTATGTGTAAGGACAAAAATTTCTTGTAAAGCAATAAAACTATCAATCAACAATACCTAACAACTAAATCAAACCCATAATCACATAATCACATCCCAAGAATTGGAGTATTAGCTAGATATCATAAAAAGATAGAAGTTGTTACCAACTTGTGTTTTCATCAACTGGGAAGATTTATTTTGTCTTTACAAAGGTCTGATTTGACGAATCTCCAACACCCATTCAATTTCTCAAAAATGGCAATCTTCAAATCGTTAAAGCTAAGGGAAATGTTTTTTCAATACTCCCTTCTATACTTCCAAGTTGATAATTCTTATTCTGGATTGAAACCTAGATAGAACCATAGATAAATCGATACTAAACTAAAAACTAAAAAAATGTATTTATGGTCGACAAAATATGTTATGAAGGATCATTCGGCGCAATAAATTGGGATCGCCGATCCACCATGACAAGCTCTTTGGTCAATTCCATCGCCTTTTTGCATTGACCTTCAGTATCTTCAAATATGTAACTTTGGGTGACTACATCGTGGAAGTGTTCGGCGAATCGCCGACTACTCTTTTCTATCGTTGACTTGATTTTCTTCTTGAGGGCTTTGCACACTAGAAAATTATGCAAGACCATGTCCATTCAGAGCCTTCCCCAATGAGATAGGTGATTATTAGACCTTCTTTTCTTTATTCTTTCGGCTGCCTTATTCGTTTTGTTCCTCAATCCAAATACATGAAATTCAAGGAGTTACTTTGATACAAAATATGTCTTTCAGGACACTAAATCTAATAAAATGAATCCCTAATGAGTCAAAATTATGGACTCATCAGTAATTGTCTAACTTGCATGGATGGTTTCTATGGGTGTGGAAGGATGGGAACAAAATTAAAGATTGCCAAATTTTTAAGAGCAAGGGAAGGGAGGATAATAAAGTTTCCTCTAGTGGTCCAGATGAGAGTGTTCTTAAAAACAATAGGTTTAATGCCCTCCAATCTAGATAAGATCAAGAGTAATCTCCTCATGTTACCTCTAGTATGTTTTTTATGCTTTATTAATTTCTAGTCTTTTGTGACTTGTTATATTGGACCTTGAAGTTAATTATAGCATAATGATGTATAGAAGTGATTATATAGGCTTACTACCAAGGGAAATATAATGTGACAAAAAGTAAGGTTATTGTGTGTTTATCTAGTGCCATGATTCCCTTATGTGCATGTTCATGAAAAAATCTTAGGTCTTCATAGTAAAGACTTATATACATTGTTTTGCCTCATGTTGTGGTGTATTTGATTGGAATTGCGTATAAACTTCATGAGATGAATTAATTAACATACCTTAGTTAGGAGTTGAAAGATTCCTCCTTTAATATAGACTTTTTGAGAGTAAATTGCATTTAGTAATCATGAGTGTGTGTTGATCATGTTTTAGTTAGGAGAATTTAGTTCCTCCTTTAAATGAGTAAATGTAGAAGTTCACGCATTTTGATTTGTTAGAAGTAGTTCCTAATCCCTTGTGTTGCATTTAATATGTTTATCTTGGAATTAAATTTTTCTTCCTTGATTCTGTGCATTTAGATGTATTGCATGCATGACGGGCAGCAAATTTAGAGAGTTTACCTAAATAAGTGTTTAGATTCATTATTCGAGGATGAATGATCCAAAGTGGGAGTATTGTTATGCCAAAAAAAACTAGCGAACTAAACTAGAAGTTTCTAAATCCTGGTTCTAGAGTTTTAGAGTTTGGTGTGATTGTTAAAATCGTAACAATGATTTCCCTACTTAGAATGAGGGTTTTAGGGTTAGGGCGTCAAGGTATGACCACCTAGGGACTACCCAAGGGGTCCTTGAGGAGGACCCTTAATTAGAACAACCCCAAAAGCTCTCAAAAACAGTCACCTACGACTAGTAGATGGACCCATGGGTAGGGGTCATACGCCAAGTCCTGCACGTCTATGCAATTTTTAGCCTCAGTTCACCAACTGCGAGTGTGCACCACGATTCGTAGATCCATCCACGGTCTGTGGATGGGGGTTTTCTGAGTGGTATCAAATTTAGAGTTGAGTTTTTAAGTTGAGGGCTTAGGGGTTCATTGGAAATTAGTTAAGGATTAAGGGAGATCACTTAGTTTTTTTTTATCAAACCACCTATATATGAATAATAGACCCCTAAACTAAGTTTATTAAATCATTCTTCCAAGACCTCAAAACAAGCCCAAATTCTATCCAAATAATTCACTGTCTAGAAGTGAAGAAGAAGAAGAGAACTAAGACGAGCAGATTTCCTCCATTGTTTAAATGTTATGTTACGAATTTTAATTCATCTATGGTTCTTCCACCCATAGATCCCCAAAGTTTTCCCCCAATTGCGAAGTCAAAACGCAACTCTAGCTACAGTTTCTTCCTACATTGTGGGTAGTGTTAAAATTTGCTTACAATCTAGTTGATTATACTTAATTATGATTGAATTGATATTAAATTATGATATAATGATGAATTTATGTGATTTCAATGGTAATACCTTGTCTATTTGATGAATTTATATTTTGGGAGTTTATGCCAGGAAAGGTGAAATTGAAGAATTAGAATTGATCTTCTAAATTAATATCATGTGTAGTAATGGTTCAAGATTTGGGAACATATAGACATGAATTAAACTATACTTTATTATGTATGATGGATCTTGACTTATAAATTATATAATTTGAACCTTTTGATGAAGGCATAATACATATATTGGACCTTAAACTTGGCTTTAAATTTTAACTTAAACCTCCAACTTTCATAATGCACAAATAGGCACTTTAACTTTCCAACTTTTAAATAAATAAACACACGAGTCCTACATGGTACAATACACGTAGGATACCATGTAGGACAATAAATGACATGTAAGATATGTGTGTCTATTTGTTCAACTTTATGCAAGTTTAAGTGTCTATTTGTGCACATCCAAAGTTGAAGGGTACAAATGTGATTTGAAGCCAAGTTAAAGAGCACATTCATGTATTATGCTTTTGATGAATTATGACTAGATTCACATGGTAATAAAGAATGTGACTAGAATGCCTCAGAATCTAGGGCTGATTGATGAATGTGGGCTTGAAAGTAAGGCTTGTAGTCAAGACTATTTAATCAACAGCGCTTTGAGGGTAAAGGTAAGGCTTGTAGTCAAGACTATTAAATCAATAACCCTCAAAAGTTGCCAGAGAAAAAAAATCCAATCTAATGGACTTTCCACGTGTTGTAAGTATTTACATAACATACATTGACGCCACAGACTCATCTAGTGATTAGAGGAAAATTATCTAGGAGAGAAGTCCAAATGACAAAAAAGGATTTGCAAAGAAATTATCATAAAAGACCAAGGTCACTTAAAAGATGGTATCCTCCAACGAGAAAAAAGATACAAAGCTGCACCAAGAAAATGTAAAGAAATGCAGGGGAGTAGGACAACGAAAATGGAGAAGATGGGTTGCATAGATTCAAGATGTAAGAATGAATTAACGATATTGGTTGGGAAGTTTTACCACTGCGGATGCTTCTTCTTTGGCTTATGACAAGTCATCCGTTGAAATAAAAGGTCCAAGTGCTTTACTAATATTCTTATGCCTCCATCGAAGGAAAGCGACTCCATCCACCATTAAGGAAGACAAAATGCATGCAACTCCATATATGTTTAGTTACTTTATAGGTTCAAGTTTTCATAGGTTTATGCTCTCCAATCTCTTTTTCTGAAATTACACCATTGATGTTCTTCTTGTTGTTGAACTAATCAATTGGAGGCAGATGAATAAGCATGACGTGTATATTGATGATATGGAGTTGTTTTTGTTGTATTCCTTGTAATGATTTTCTAAAAAAATATTATCTAAAAATGATGCTTTTTGCTAGATAAACAACCTTGGGTTATAAAAAAAAATATTTAGACAATATATTTCTAATGCAACACAAATGTTCAATATAGTTCAACATAAATCGTAAAATAAGTAATTGAAAGATTTCTGTAAAATAATTCATTTCAAAATTTTTCTTAAAAACTAAATTATTTAGATGAAGCTACTACTTCTTTGTTCCCTTAACATATCCTGAGGATCTTGACATAGAAATTTCATTGGAGTTACTCATTGCATTTTTTCTTATATCAAACATAAATTGGTACTCATTTTCTTCATTAATTAGATTAGTTGCATTAGGTCAATTTTGTGCACTTTTCACTAAATGTAAATTCATTTTAAAATGGATAGGATGATACCATTTTTCTTATCAAAGTAATAATAATCATTCTTTAGTTTCAAACAGCGAGTAAATAAAGACGTCCTAATAAGAAAATTGTATAAAAAGTCACATGGTACACATTTTTAGCTTGATTTTGGTGTTGCACTAGATACATATTTCTGAGTTTGAATAGACGAAAGTAGTATTTCTTTGGAATCACCTCATACATTTTCATTCTTAATAATGATCTATATGATACAATTTGAACTTCGAGATTGATTTTTTAGATTGTGATCATAAATTGTCATTTTTAGTCTTTTATGAAAAAAATAGTTTAATGTCCTTTTATAAGATATCTTTTTTTTCTTAACCATATAAGATCTCATTTTCTTGTTTTCCTGTGCATTTCCGCAAACATATTGTAAAACTTATATATGTCTAGATTGTACTACTTTAGATTTGTTTGTGTCTGAGAATTTTATCTTATGAACTATATGAAATTCATGATGGAATATAGGTACATTTTTTGTCATGATCCGCAAGGTCATTTTTGAAAACTTTTCCCAAATTACCATTTTAACCCTCCTAATAGTTTTCTCGAGTCATTTATGATTGGTCGGTGAAATTGATTGAAAACTTTGAACTATTCTGTAACTATATTCAATTAATTGATGGGTAATGGTTAGATAATTAATTGAGTTGATAATGATGAGCGAAATCTGAAACTTGCTTAAGACCTTATACCTTTTGGACCATATGCATTAAAGGTCTTGTTTTCTATTAAATTATTCTCTTGTTTTGCTAAGGTTCTCTATCTGTTATCGCCAATTACTGTCACCACTGCCAAACGTCTTCATCATTGTAAGGTAAAAATTAATTCTACTCTAGAATTTCACTTTAATGCCATGAATACTTAGTCAATTTATAAGTATTTAAGGGATAAAACTTAAATTCAACTAGTCACACGTTGAGATTACTCTATTATAAAATTGATTACTCCACTATTAGATTGTATAATTATTACTTTATATTTTAATAGGTCCTTGTCATAGAAACTAGGAAACAATTAAGTGGGTGCTTTAGAAGAATGAAAAAACATAATCTACAAGTCCTTTTTTTAAAATGGAGAACAATGGTGTTAATGACCAATCATTATGTAATGATTAATGTCATGATTAATCAATGATAATAAATTAATTAATAGAATTGTATGGTGCCTTAATATAAGGTTTTGAAACAGTAAGTGTTTTCGTTAGTTGTGTTCTAATTTACTTCTCTATTTCTTTGATTTACCATATTAAATTTCAAGTTTGGATGTATTGGTATACATAATTAAATATTAGGTATATGGTATATTGAATACTGATTCAATGTATTACTATGTTAATTAAGTTTGTTAGTAGTGTCTTGTATTCTAGGGTTAGTTGTTAGCAAATACGCTAATCATTGTGAGGTACTTTCTAGTTGTATTTTTGTTACTAATTAGTTTTTTAATTAATGGAAGTAGTGGTTATTCAGTGAGTTAATAGTTTGTTAATTTTAGTCTATATAAAGTTGTACTTTCCTATGATTTCATATACTAAAATATAGAAAAAACTTTAGCATACAATTCTCATAACCTTTGAACCTCTGTTTCATCCTAAAGTTTTCTTGCCTTATTTTAAGTCTATATAAAGTTGTACTTTCCTGTGATTTCATATACTAAAATTAATAAAAACTTTAGCATACAATTCTCATAACCTTTGAACCTCTGTTTCATCCTAAAGTTTCTTGTCTACGTCAATATTGTTGGTATCAAAGTCATGTCAATTAATGACAATGCATTTAGTTTTGAACAACCACTCATTCCCATCTTCAAGGGAGAAAACTACGAATTTTGGAGTATTCATATGAAAACAATACTCAAATATCAAAATCTTTGGGACTTGGTAGAACGTGGATTTGCACATCCTGACGAAGAAAATAGACTGCGAGATAGTAAGAAAGAAAAAGCTAAAGCACTGGTTTTTATCCAACAGGCATTTCATGATAACCAATTTTACACGGATCACAGCAACAACCACATCAAAGCAAGCTTGGTCCATTATGCGGAAGGACTTTCAAGGTGATTCAAAGGTCATTGCGGTGAGATTGCAATCACATCGGTGTGACTTTGAAACCTTGATGATAAAAAATGGAGAATCAATTGCTAATTTCTTGTCAAGAGAAGTGGCAATTGTCACCAAAATTCGATCATGTGGAGAGAAAATTACTGATCAAAAGATTGTGGAAAAGATATTGTGAAGCTTGAATTCATAATTTGATGATGTAGTTGCTTCTATAGAAGAGTCTAAGGATCTATCAGTTTTATCCTTTGATAATTTGGTGGGATCTCTTCAAGCCCATGAGGTGATACTCAATCAATCTATTGAAAATAATTAAGATAAAACATTCCAGGTGAAGGAAGAAATTACCAAATATGATGAAAATAATGGTCCATCAAGCAGAGGTCCAGGAAGTGGACGATTCTGTAGTGGTCGAGGTCGTGGCTATGGAAGAGGCTGAGGAAGGAATGATGGGCATAGGCAGTCCAATGGGCAAAGTAACACAAAGAATTGCATTCAATGTCATCATAGTCAGTGCTATAGGCATATAAAGTCTAATTACTGGTATAAGGATTAGAAAATAGACTTGGCAGCAACAGAAAAATGAGGTAAAGAATTATCTCTTTAGGACTTGCATTGATAGAGATCACAAGTGAATTGATGTATGGTTTGTAGATAGTGGTTGTTCAAATAATATGACAAATACCAAATCTTTGTTCAATGTTCTAGATGAGAAGCAAAAGAAATAGGTACAACTTATCAATGCAAAAGAGATGCAGGTTTAAGGAAAAGGCACTATGGGCATTGACACTAGCCACGACATAGTAAAAATGTTGGACTTCGTTCGGTTTGTACCTAATTTAAGATACAATTTATTTAACATTGAACAACCAATGTCTAATGGGCATTCTTTTTTGTTTGATGACGATGCTTGTGGCATTACAAACAATAATTCAGGCAAAAATGTTCGCATCACTATGATGTCAAACAAGATGTTTGTGCTCAATGTTTCCAACATAGAATGTTTTATAGTTGTTGCAAGTGCAAATGATGAGTCGATGTTGTGGCATTTGAGCTATGGTCACTGATATACTTTGGTTTCACGGTATTATAAATACTTTTCCCTTAAGTTTAGTGTGTCCCAAATCCTTTTGTGCTAATTTTTATATAAGTTTCTCCGTATTTGCAGGAAATCTGTCCAAAGATGAATGCGGAGGTTTTTTAGCGATGAAATGCAGAAGATACCACCTACGGAGCTTGTGACGGTCCGTCATGCTCGTGACGGTCCGTAGGTGGCAGCGTAGTGCAGCTGCTGAAGTAAGGTGGAGAAGTCTGACCAAGTGTGGGGTTACAGAAAACGTGACGGACCGTCGTAGCCATGACGGTCCGTCCTGCAGGTTCGTCATGAAGATCAGAGAAGTAGTCCTAGTACCCCTATTCCAAGAGTAAGTGTTTTGGAACAGAGACCCCCGACGGACCGTTGTGCCCATGACGGTCGGTCATACCTGCCGTCGAGGGTAATGAAGAGAGTAGCAGAAGAAATTGCACAAGTATGGGATGACGGAATCCATGACGGCCCGTCGTGGCCACGATGATCCGTTAGGATGTCCGTCAACCCAGCCGCGTTTTGATAGATTTCCAGTAAATAGAGTCCTTATGTAATTAGGTTTTTAGTTTTTTTAAAAATAGTTCGAAAAACTTCATTTTTGAGGTTAGACTCTGGATTATTTGGTTAGACCCTTGATTATTTTTAGACTCTTTGTTAGACTCTTTGTTCTTCAATTAATTTCAGTAATTGATTGTTGGTGATTGTTGTTGATTAATCAAGCGAACTTTCGGATTTTACTCTTTCTCATTGAAGTAAGTACATGAATTCATATACCATATATTTGAATATTGTGATTCTGACTATGGGTAACTAAACTCCATAACTAGGTTTGTGGGAACCATAGGCTAATAATGAGGTAAAATCTAACTAAAATAACAATTCTAGAATAGTGTCTTGCATGTATTGATAATTCTTTCGCTTAGAAGTCTTTTTTATGGATGGACAACGTTAGAACTCGCCTTAATGCTACTTGCTGGACCAAGGAGGTAGATAATAGGAAAAGAATTATCAACATAGATTTAGTGTATACTATCCAATAGGCCAGTATTAATTGGTACGAGGTAATAACTTAGTCAAATATCAAATACGATGCTTAATATGAGGTAAAGATAGGGGTTAGTATAGCAACACACGTAGCCGAACCAAGGTGCGGAGTGAAATTTTCTAGATGTCGGACCAAGGATTTAGAAATACATAACCTATCACTTTGCATGCAAGATATTAGGAAAAAATTGTTATAGTTAGACTTATCAAGTTATAAACCTGTGGGAAACACGTAAACCCTAATTACTTTAATTAACTGATTAAACTCCAACATTTGAAGCTGTTAAGTGTCTCTTTCAATTTCGCTAGTTATTTTCATTTATTTAGGAATAGAAAACCCCCCTTTTATCATTGTTGCTTTCCAAGGAAGTAATTGACTGAACAATAGTAATAATAGATTGAAGTTAAGTCAAAACTATTTTCCTCGTGGGAACGATCCCAACCTCATTAGTTGGGTTATTTACTTGACACGACCGCTTTACTTCTTATTTGAAAAGTAAGTGTGAGCCTATAAAATTTTGGCGCCGCTGCCAGGGAAAGTAGCTTTTAGATTAACTTAAACTTATTACTATAGTTTAGTTGATATTTTCTTGATTTTACTTTGTTTTATTGTTTTTGATTCGTGCAGAACCACCCTCCTTGTATGCCAAATACACGGAGAGTAAGAGAACCTCTGTTTCCTTACGATCACGAATTAGAGCGTACACTACGCAACATGAGTAGAAACTTGGGGATTAATGATGATGATCCAAACCAGAACATCCCAGCTCTGGTTGATGTTCATGGTTAGTTTTTAACCGATGCCCCAGGTGAACACCAACAGAGGGTACAAAATCCCGCTCCACGACCCCAAGCATACTACAGAGGCTATGATAACATAGCAGACTCCGATGGGCCACTTGTCTAGCCTCCTCTACCACCAGGTCACACCTTTGTGGTAACTAGTAGCCTGATGCAAATGCTCACTGCCAGAGGTTTGTTTTCAGGGCTACCTTCTGAGGATCCACATGCCCATATAGCTAAGGTAAGAGTAGTGTGTAAAAGCTGTGTAGGGAGGCCTGACTTGGACTCAGATGTAATAGGGCTTAGAGTGATTCCTCTCTCACTGACGGGAGAGGCTTCTATATGGTTCACTGAGCTCCCGCACAACTCAATTTTCACTTGGAATCAACTAAGGGATGTTTTCTTAGCACGCTACTATCCGGTCTCCAACAAACTAAACAACAAAGACAGAGTGAACAACTTTGTGGCACTACCAGGAGAGTCAGTTAGTAGTTCTTGGGATAGATTCACCTCATTCTTGAGAAGTGTCCCAAATCACCGTATAGATGATGAGTAACTGAAGGAATACTTCTACTGGGGACATGATGATAATAATAAAGCGGTGTTGGACACTATAGCAGGTGGATCTTATTGGGAGTGTCCTTATGCTGAGATTGTTGAAAAATTAGAGAAACTCTCCCGGAATAATAAAGCTTGGAGTACTAGGAAGTCAGATACCAGGAAAAATACCTTCGCACTGCAGTCCACTCACAACCCAACCACAGATGAGATTCGTGGAGAAATGGCTCAGATGAGAACTGAGCTTGGGTTGGTACTAAAACATATCACTGGGGTTGCAGAAAAGATAAATGCAGTTAACTACTTGCCTAAACCACCACCACCTAATGATGAATGCTATTATGCGGAGGACTCCTATGCAGTAAATGAGCAGACGGGGGGTTTTCGACCGAGCGCCCAAAAATCAAATCAGGATAATTGGCGCCAAGGTCAAGGGAACCAAGGTCGGAACTATGGTAACTACAACCGTGAGGGTCATTATGTCCGAGATGGAAACTACAACCGTGACAACAACTTCAACATGGGTAACTATGGTAATAGAAATGACAAGAATAGGCCCTATGTTCCTCCTCAAAATTGTGAAGTTACTCCTACGGATGGTGGAGGTAGTATGGCGCGAGTTGAGGATACGTTGCATAAAATGATGAGGAGGTCTGATGCTAGTGATGAGCACAATAAAGAGTTGAGGAATGATTTAGCGGGTATTGGGAAAAAAGTTGATACACATGCAATATCGATTATGCAACTTGAGTTACAATTGGCCCAATTATCTGCGACTGTGAACACACGGCAACCAGGCACTCTTCCTAGCAACACTGTCCAAAATCCAAAAAATGATAGACATTGTATGGCAATCACTACTCGTGGTGGCAAGCAAACCATTGACCCACCTATGTCGTCTAAATAGAAAAAGGTGACAAAAGATACTGATAAAGTGGTAGATGTTAATGGTGAAGTAGAGGATAACACTGTAAAAGATATTGAAGTGCCTAAAAAGGTAACTCCCATGCCTAGGCCACCACCCCCATTTCCTCAAAGATTATTGAAAAAGACCGAGGATGGTAAATATCAGCATTTTATAACATTGTTGAAACAACTTTCTATCAATTTCCCTTTGGTAGAAGCTTTAGAACAAATGCCTGGTTACGCAAAGTTTATGAAAGATCTAGTTACAAAGAAAAGATCGGTCACTTTTGAGGATGCTGATAGAATTCACCATTGTAGTGCTATTGCTACAAGATCTCTGGTATAAAAGAAAGAAAATCCGGGTGCATTCACTATTCCTTGTACAATCGGGCTATTACATTTTGCGAAAGCATTATGTGATCTGGGGGCAAGCATAAATCTCATGCCCCTCTCGATTTACAAGAAGTTAGGTTTGGATGAGCCTAATCCCACTGCGATGCGACTTTTGATGGTTGATCCAACAGTGAAAAGTCCTATAGGGATACTCCACGATGTGCTAGTAAAAGTTGAGTCGTTCATATTTCCGACAGATTTTGTTATTCTTGATTGTTAAGTCGATTTTCAAGTGCCCATTATTCTTGGGAGGCCATTCCTTGCTACGGGAAGAGCCTTATTAGATATGGAAAAGGGGCAGATGAAATTTCGGTTGAACAATGAAGAAGTGACCTTTAACATTTGTAGGTCCATGAGGTAGAGTGGTGAGCTCCAATCTGTATCTTCTATATCCTACAACATTGGTGAGACATCTGAGACACAAATAGTGAAACGTCTAGGTGTAGAAGCATTAGCGGCAGTGATAATGAATTTTTATAGCGATTGCATTAAAGAGTATGAGTCATTAATGACGGCTCTTGATCAAGGGTATGTTCGGTTTAAACTAAAGAAATACGAGTTACATATGAAAAATCGCGAGTCCCCACCCGCGAAACCATCTATAGAGGAGGCTCCAAATTTAGAACTAATAGCTCTCCCACCTCATCTCATGTATGAATTCTTAGGAAATGGTGACACTTTGCCGGTAACCATTGCATCATAATTGAATGAACAACAAGTTGAGAGATTGGTGAAAGTGCTAAAAAGATTCAAAAGAATGCCATTTGGGTTTTGCAATTTACCCGCCACCTTTCAGAGATGTATGATGTCGATATTTTCCGACATGGTGGAAGATACTATAGAAGTTTTTATGGATGATTTTTCTGTGGTTGGTAATTCATTCGAGCGTTGTTTGAACAATTTATCTGAGGTCCTTAAGAGATGTGAAGACTGCAATTTAGTACTAAATTGGGAAAAATGTCATTTCATGGTGAAAGAATGTATTGTTTTGGGTCATCGCATTTCAGAAAAAGGCATAGAGGTTGATCGAGCTAAAGTCGAGGTAATAGACAGACTTCCCCCACCGATCTCTGTGAGAGGTGTGAGAAGATTTCTTGGGCATGCATGTTTTTACCGGAGATTCATCAAAGACTTTTCAAAGATTGCACATCCATTGTGCAAATTGCTGGAGAAAGATTGTAAATTTTGTTTTGATGAATCTTGTCTTAAAGCATTCGGCGAGCTAAAAGAAAAATTGGTGTCTGCGCCTATACAGTCCATTTGAGGTGATGTGCGATGATAGTGGGGTTGCTCTTGGTGTATTCTTGGAACAAAGAAAGAACAAAATCCTTCACCTCATTTACGATGCTAGTAAATCCCTAAATGAAGCTCAGAAGAACTACACAGTGACTGAGCAAGAACTCCTTTAAGAAATTTCGCTCCTATTTGCTAGGTACTAGAGTTATAGTGCATATTGACCACTCAACATTGCGATATTTGATGGCAAAGAAGGATGCGAAACCTAGGTTGATTCGTTGGGTATTACTGCTACAAGAATTTGACTTTTAAGTGATGGATAGAAAAGGAACTGAAAATCAACTTGCTGATCATTTGTCCCGTCTAGAGGATGAAGCTATGAGAGAGTTGGGCGATAAGACTTACATTGATGATACTTTCCCCGATGAGTATGTATTGCCTGCTTCACAAGACTTGATTCCATGGTTCGCAGATTTTGAGAACTATCTGGCTAGTGATATTGTTCCATCGGACTTGTCCTTTCATCAAAGATGAAAGGACATGTACGATCTGAAGAAGTTCTTTTGGGATGAACCATACTTATATAGGAGTTGCGCCGACGGGCTTATTTGGCGTTGTGTGCAAGAATGTGAGATATTGAGTGTGTTGGAAACATGCCATTCCTCACCCGTTGGTGGACATCACAGCGGTATCCGAACCGCTCATAAGATATTACAATGTGGTTACTATTGGCCAACCCTTCATCAAGATGCTCATAAGTTTGATAAAGCATGTGACCGATGCCAACGAGATGGCGGCATTTCAAGAAAGCAAGAGCTCCCTCTAAACCCCATTCTTGTGATTGAGTTATTTGATTTTTGGGGTATTGACTTTATGGGCCCTTTTGTGAGTTCTCATGGAATGAAGTACATTCTAGTAGCAGTTTATTATGTATCTAAATGGGTCGAAGCCATCTCCCTCGCAAACAATGAAGGGAACAGTGTCACTTCATTCTTTAAAAAAAATATATTCTCTCGTTTTGGCACCCCAAGGGCAATTATTAGTGATGGGGGCTCCCACTTCTGCAACAGATTGTTCAAGGGATTATTGGAGAAATATGGGGTTTTCCATAATGTGGCCACTCCTTACCACCCTCAAACTAGTGGGCAAGTTTAAGTGTCGAATCGGGAGATCAAACAGATATTGTCAAAAATAATGAACGCTAGTAGAACGGATTGGTCAAGGAGGCTTGATGATGCTCTTTGGGCCTACCGAACAGCATATAAGACTCCCATAGGTATGTCTCCATACCAACTTGTATATGGGAAAGCCTGTCATCTTCCGGTTGAGTTAGAGCATAAAGCCATGTGGGCTATGAAGAAGTTGAAAATGGATTGGAGCGAAGCTGCAGAACAACGATTAACTGGGTTGAATGAACTCGATGAATTTTTCCTTAAAGCTTATGAAAGCTCATCCCTATACAAAGAAAAGATTAAGAAGTACCATGACAAAAAAATTGAAAAACGAGAGTTTATGGTTGGGAATTTTGTGCTTTTATTCAATTCTAGGTTGCGCTTGTTTCCGGGCAAGCTCAAGTCCAAATGGACTGGTCCTTTCTTGGTTACCCAACTATTCCCTCATGGAGTAATTGAGTTGGAAACTAAGGAGGGTGTGCGGTTCAAGGTGAACGGAAAATGCATAAAAATCTATTTCGGGTGCTGAATCGGTGAATGAATTGATCGCGGCATACTATCTTGATGAAGTCTGAGTAATCAGGTGTCCTCAGTCGTGCCGCGACATTAAATCAGGCGCTTGTTGGGAGGCAACCCAATACTTATTGTTTTTCTTTCTATTAATGGTAGCATTTTCTACTAATGGGTTTTAAATTTGCAGGGACATCACCAGGAAATTCTGCAGAAAATTACTCTACAACAGTCACTGACGGATACAGCGACGGACCATTTTGACTATGACGGACCGTTGCATGAATCCGTCGTACCAGGTACGTCTTTATGTTATTTTCAAACTAGTGCATACGCGACAGAACCAACGACAAATCGTCACAACAGAGACAGACCGTCGTCGCGTCATTAATGAGGCATACACGACTCGACCCGGCTGGGTTTTTTTGAAAAAAAATCAACATTTAAAAACCCCAACCCTTCATTTCACCCCATTCCTTCACTCTTCCTCCCATTTCCCTCTCTTTTCAACTTCCAAAATTATCTCCCTCTTCAACTGATCATTTTCCCCAAATTCTCCAAATTCCTAAAATTCATCATCTACTAATCGGAGCTGCTGCTGTGGGTCTCTACTTGATCACCAAGTACTTTCTCTTTTGTTTTTCTCAAATTCTCAGGTCTGTCTCTAATTTCTACTTATTTATATTGCATTTTTGTTTATCAATTAGTATTAGCCTAGTTCTCCTTGATATGTTCATTTTTTAAATAAAATTCAGTCTGACCTAGGTTAAAAATCCTCGAAATTGCCATGTTAAAACCCTAGAAATAGGTGCTTTGGCATTGCTAGTTTACTAGGTATTTGGGTTAGACAAATGTAGGTTAAAACACTACCAATTCGATTTGGGTCATAGGGGATGAATGGGGCACCCCCAATTCTGTCATTGAGTTACAGAACGAGACCCCGATGACAGACTGTCGAACCCAGGATGACTGTCGTTGAGTCCGTTTCCAACAGCCCTAACACCCCAGTGTCTAATTTTCTCCAAGTGTCCACCAACAGCCACATGCGATGGACTTCACAACCGTTCTGGTTGTCAGAGACCCTATTCCTAAGGGTCTCTCACTTTTTCCAAGTGTCGTATCAACGGACACATGCGACGGACCGTCATCTCTACGACGTTCCATCCTGCACAACCATTCTGGTTGTCAGAGCCCTATTCCTAAGGGTCTCTCACTTTTTTCTATGTATCCTCCAACGGACACATGCGACGGACCGTCATCCCCACGACGGTCCGTCCTGCACAACCATTCTGGTTGTCAGAGACCCTATTCTTGAGGGTCTCTCACTTTTTCTAAATGTCCTCCAACGGACACATTTGACGGACCGTCAATCCTACGACGGTCCGTCCTGCACAACCGTTCTGGCTGACACAGACCCTGTTCCTAAGAGTCTCTCTCTATTTTTCTAAGTGTCCGCAAACGGACAAGTACGACGGACTTTCATACCCATGACGGTTCGTCTTGCATGAGCGTTATGACGATCAGAGACCCCTCTCCTAAGGGTCTCCATATTTTTTTTCAAGTATCTTCTGACGGACACCTACGACTGACCGTCGTACCTGTGACGGTCCGTCCTGCACATACCGAAATACTTGTCAGATACTCTCCTTCTGGGTTCTCCATATAAACATAGTCTAAGTAAGACACGACGGACCCCATGACAGTCCGTCGTACTCACGACGAGCCGTCACCTGGTCCGTTGTGTTTCACTGTTACTATAGCAATATTATTTTATTTTATTTTATTTTATTTTGTGTGGTTTTGCTTGTCTTGTTTGATCCTTCTAGTACTAATATTGATCCTTTACAGGTACATCTACTATGGCACCAAAACAAGATCGAGTCTATGTACGCGGGCGATCGATGTTTGTCGCCCCGTCTACCCGCCTGGTCATTGGCTCTGATGATGAGCGTGACCCCGAGTACGTGCCCCCATGCACTTCCACCCCATCCTGTGCTGCACCTGCTGCCAGAGCCACACCCAAAAAGGTGGCGTCTGGCGTAGTCACTGCCTCCCAGTCTGATGCAAAGCGCACACTGACCGGCACACCTTTTAGGTCTGGCTCCTTAGGAGTTTCGTGGTCGGAGGAAGCCTCCAGATCTGCTGAGGTTCCCGCACCCGCCACCGCTGCAGCGTCGGCCTCATCTGTTTAGGCTGACAGTTCGGATCCACACCCGGTTCACCTGCTCGTGCTCTCACCCCGGTTACTGACCAACCCAACCGGTGGTGTCTCGACGGGCCGTTTCAATTCTATTCCGATGCAAAGTTCCTGAATGACAAAAGAGTTATGACTCGGACACTCACATTGGAGTGGCGGGTCCTTAAGGGAAGTCTCCCGATGATGCCTGAGATCCACAATCTCTGTACCGGACATCGACTGGAGTGGACAGCTCGTCCATTGGGATGTTATAGTGAAGAGCTGGTCTGAGAGTTCTACGCATCCTACGTAGCGACTCTCCGATCACAGATTGATAGGCGGGCTGACCCTGCCAAACAGGCCCCACTGGAGCAGGTCCGAGTACGTGGCGTTCAGGTTAATATCTCCCTGCCTGCAATCTTCCGGTTTCTAGACAGCGAGAATGTTGATGCTAATCGGATCCCTCTCACTACCGAGTTTGACTACCGATGGCAGATTGTAAAAGATGGCCAATTCCTGCATGAGCCATCGCTGAGAGAGACCACCAAGAGGTTGATGGCCCTGCACTTGTCTGTTGATGGAGAGGGTGCCGACTGGGTGACCGAGCTGAAGGGGGCCATCTAGAAGGCCAACCTGACTTTCACGGTGAAGTTTTTGTGGTTCATTGTCCGCCACTACCTTTACCCTACAGCCACTGATAATATCGTCACATGGGATCGAGCAGTACTGATGGCGGTGATGATAGCCGGGTTTGAGATGGATTTTGCGTGGCTTCTACAGGCGGTCATGCACGAGAGGGCTTTGAAGGTCACAACTACTTACCCTTTCCTGTGCATGATATTTTCTCTATACAGGTCCGTAGGTGTGCCTATATGGCACGTTGATCAGCTCAAGAGCCCTCTGGGAACTTTTGATATCGGCCTCATCAGGGATGAGGCTAATGAGTTGGATCCATGCAGAGGGCCCCGTCCAGAGTTGCCTCCACTTGGTAACAATCTGGCTGATACGATAGCACAAACCCGCATGGCTACGCAGGCGGCTTCCACTGACACTACCCCGGTCGAGTCTATCCCGGGTAGTAGCACTGCCCCGAGCTCCTCTCGCTCAACCCTTTTACCTGCTCTGGTCTTGCTTGCTATGGTCCATAAATTAGAGGCGCAAATAGCTACACTTCAGCATCATATCCACCCTTGGATGCAGAGGTCTATTGCCGAAGCAGAAGAGCACTTGGAGAGGAGAATGGTCCAGCACACAGAGCGGAAGATCGTTGAGGTTCATCAGCGCTTGGACGCTTTTGAGTTGCGGGTGCTAGCCCGTCCAGCCCCTCCGATGGATGTGTCGACCCTTCAGGCTGCAGTCGACAGTCTTCGCAGATATTGATATAATCTTAGAGGCTAGGTTGCCTGAGTCTGAGGCCCATTCTGCAGAGCCTGCTGAAGACACAGTGATGGCGGCCGTATTCGCCAATTAATAGATTCCACCACCTCACCCTCGAGAGCATCTAAGAGGCTTAGGGGTCGAGAGGAGGATGAAGCTTGAGCACGAAAGAAAGAGCGCCGTGAGATGGAGGCTGTGAGGAGAGACTCACTTGCTGAAGAGGAGGCGCGTCAGATGAGAGCAGAAGAGTTAGCTGCTTGGGCATCTAGCTCCAAAACTATGTAGATAGAGGGAGTCACTGCTGATAGTGCTGTTGATGCTGAGGACACCACTGAGGGTGTCCAGATTACAGAGGTAGTGGGCTCCGGGGAACTGGACCCACCAGCTTGCTGATCGTCGGCGCTTTGCGCCCCAGGTTTGCTTCACCTACCACTCTAGTATTTCAATTTTATATGCATTGGGGACTATTGCATGTCTTTTTGTTAAGGTTGGGGTAAATGGAAAGTGAGTGCTAGGGTGAAGTCTGAGTAGCCCAATTCACTATCCTCTTTTGGGGTTTTCTTGCCTGTGTTCTTTTTCCCCAAGAGATTGATTACTTTTTCTGTTGAACCGACAAGTCTATATCTTGTGTACATAGTTTAATTCTAGAGCATGATGGCTAAAATGATATCCTGATAAAATGGAAAATGATGCATGACTAGGCATAGTAATTGATAAAGGTGTGGCTCTAAGCATGACATAGAGGTATACCACTGCATGACCTTAAGTCTGAAATTCGAACTAGGTGTCTGATAATCTGGTAGAGTGATGAGATGTCAAATGAGTGTGAGGAAGATTTGAATAGTCCACTATTTGTACTGAGCTAGAACTTGCCTGGTTAGTCGTGCTAAAAGTAAGCTGTAATAGACAATTAGGAAAGGATCATAGGCCCTTATTCAATATAGCCCATTTTAGCCTAAATAAAATAAAACCAAATGAAATTCATCCTTCTTTGATCCAAATGATTTGAGCTTAAATTAGACCTTTCTTTTTCACCCCAACTGATCTATTCTGGGAATAATGTGCTGGCCCTGGTCCCTCCTTGGACAAGTGTAACTCAGCTTACGCCAAAAGCATAAGTTGAAGGTGGCTAATGTAGTAAACAACCTTTTTATGGCCCTGACCCAACTTTGGGTATTGTGTACTCTGACTCATGGCAAAGCCATGAGTTGAGGGTGCCTATAATAAGGAATGCTCTGGAAAGTGGGGTTGAAAGAACAAAGAGAGAGAAAGAGCAAAAGTAAAGTGACTCAAGAATTAGTTGAAACAACAGTAAAAAAAATAAAAAAAGTACAATAAATACAAGCAAGAAAAGAAGAGAGTCACTTACACAAATGAAAAAAAAAGGAAAATAGCAATGTAAAATAATATGGGAAACTGGGCAAAATAAAATGATAGAAAATGGTATGTTTAGCCAATATGTCAAGAAGGGCAAAAAGTCACTAAAGTATACCTAAATATACCCTACCTGACCCTGAGCCTATGTTATAAGCTAAGAAAGTCATATCCTGATCCTAAGGGTTGTATAGCGAACTTAACGAAGTGAAAATAAGGGCAAGCTTATGGCAATAGGTATAAATGAGTGTGAATTTGTTTTGAGAGTGAGTGTTGAAAAGTAATTCTTATACTCAAACTGAAATCATTGTGTGAAAAATGAGGATTTTGTTATGAAGTGAGGATACTAGTTGCAGTACCAGATTTATTAGCACCTCGGTGAGAAATTGAAGAGGATAGGTGTTAGTGCATGGGGAGTCTGTGTCATGGTCTGATTCCACATAATTCAAGACTAATAGTAATAGCATGCATAAATATGATGAGATTAATTGGGATTGATAGCCAAATAATTGCAAAAGATAAAACATGGATACTGTGGTACAAAGATTGTGTATCGAGTCATAGTACGTCGCTTGAGGACAAACAATGAATTTAAGTTGAGAGTGTTGATATACCGTGGTTTCACGGTATTATTAATACTTTTTCCTTAAGTTTAGTGTATTCAAAAGCCTTTTTATTCTAATTTTTATATAAGTTTCTCCTTATTTGTAGAAAATTTGTCCAAAGATGGATGCGGAGGTTTTTGAGTGACGAAATGCAGAAGAGACCACCTACGGAGCTTGTGACTGTCCGTTATGCTCGTGACGGTCCGTAGGTGGCAGCGTAGTGCAGCTGCTGAAGGAAGGTGGGGAAGTCTTACCAAGTGTGGGGTTACGGAAAGCGTGCCATGACGGTCCGTCCTGCAAGTTCGTCATGAAGATCAGAGAAGTAGTCCCAATACCCATATTCCAAGAGTTCAAGTGTTTTGGAACGGAGACCCCCGACGGACCGTTGTGCCTATGACGGTCGGTCATACCTACGTCGAGGGTAATGAAGAGAGCAGTAGAAATAATTGCACAAGTATGGGACGACGGAATCCATGACGGCCCATTGTGGCCACGATGATCCATCACGAGGTCCGTCGACCCAACCACGTTTTGACAGATTTCCAGTAAATAGAGTCCTTATGTAATTAGGTTTTTAGTTTTTTTATAAATAGTTCGAAAAACCTCATTTTTGAGGTTAGACTCTGGATTATTTGGTTAGGCCCTTGATTATTTTTAGACTCTTTGTTAGACTTTTTGTTCTTTAATTAATTTCAATAATTTATTGTTGGTGATTTTTGTTGATTAATCAAGCAAACATTCGGATTTTACTCTTTCTCATTAAAGTAAGTACATGAATTCTTATACCATATATTTGAATATTTTCATTATGACTATGGGTTACTAAACTCCATAACTAGGGTTGTGGGAACCATAGGCAAATAATGAGGTAAAACCTAACTAAAATAATAATTCTAGAATAGTGTCTTGCATGTATTGCTAATTCTTTCGCTTAGAAGACTTTTTAATGGATGGTCAACGTTAGAACTCGCCTTAATGCTACTTGCCGGACCAAGGAGGTAGATAATAGGAAAATAATTATCAACATAGATTTAGTGTATACTATCTAATAGGCTAGTATTGATTCGTACGAGGTAATAACTTAGTCAAATATCGAATACGATACTTAATATGAGGTAAAAATAAGGGTTAGTATAGAAACATACGTAGCCGGACCAAGGTGCGGAGTGAAATTTTCTAGATGCCGGACCAAGGAGTTAGAAATACATAACTTATCACTTTGCATGCAAGATACTAGGAAATAATTGTTATAGTTAGACTTATTAAGTTATGAACCTGTGGGGAACACGTAAACCCTAATTACTTTTATTAACTGATTAAAATCCAACATTTGAAGTTTTTAAATGTCTCTTTCAATTTCGCTAGTTATTTTCATTTATTTAGGAATAGAAAACCCCCCTTTTATCATTTTTGCTTTCCAAGGAAGTAATTGACTGAACAATAGTAATAATAGATTGAAGTTAAGTCTAAACTATTTTCATCGTGGGAACGATCCCAACCTCATTAGTTGGGTTATTTACTTGACACGACCGTTTTACTTCTTAATTGAGAAGTAAGTTTGAGCCTATCAGTCACTTCAATATAAAGGGCCTGAAGTTTCTAGTTGACAAAGGTATGGTTCTTGGACAACCACAAATTGATTCTATTGAATTATGTAAAGGGTGCATTTTTGAGAACAAACTTGGAAGTATTTTCCTATTGGAAAAGCTTGGAGGGCTTCAAAGTGTCTTGAATTAATGCACATTGATTTATGTGGACCTATGCAAACTACATCTATTAGTGGGCGTTGTTATTTTCCTCTATTTACATACGATTGTAGTCGCATGAGATTGGTCTATTTGTTAGGAACCTAATCAGAAACATTTCAAAATTTAAGTACTTTAAAGCCCAGATTAAGAAGCAAAGTTATATGTACATAAAAATAATCACACAGATAGAGGTCGTGAATTCTTGTCCAAAGAGTAATATTTTTTTGTGAGGAAAATGAATTCATGAAGAGATAATAACACCATATACTCTGGAGCAAAATGGTGTTGTTGAGCAAAAAAAATTGCACAGTGGTGGACATGGCAAGAAGCATGTTATGAGCGAAGGGACTTACAAATCAATTTAGGGATGAAGCTTTTACGACATCGATCTATTTATTGAATTTGTCTCCAATAAAGGTTGTTATGTATCAATCTCCTTTTGAATTTTTGAAGGGTAGAAAACCATTTGTAAGTTATTTAAGAATTTTTTGTTGTATTTCTTATGCTTTGGTAAATTCCAAATTTGTCATAAGTTGGATGAAAAATCACAAAATTGTGTTTTTACTGTTACCGCACACAATCTAAAACATATAGATTGTATAACGTCTTAGTAGAAAGATTTTAATTTGAAGGGATGTAGTACTTGATGAAATAACAAGTTGGATTTGGAGTGGAAGAAACAATAAGATGCAAGAATAGATTCCTATGCATACTGGAATCACTTTTGATGCAATTCAATAGTCAAATCCTTCAAGTACAGCAGCCGTTCTAGTACCACTGCTCCAGATTTGTTTTCTTCAACTTCAGGGAACATAAAATCTTCATCTACTAATTCGATTAAGAATATGAACAAGTCTTAAAAGCTGAACCCCAAGTACGCCAATAACATGTATACAACTTGTCAATTATCTTTTGCAACGTTAGATCCTACACATTATGGAGAAGCGGCTAAAAAGGAGGAGTAGTGGAGAGAGATGTTAGATGAGATGAAATCTATCAGAAAGAATGGGACCCCGCAGAAGCATAAAGCTTGGCTTTTGGTAAAAAGGATATGCACAACAATATGGTATTTATTTTGAATAAAAAATTTATCTGGATGCTCGATTCTAAGCTATTAGACTTGTTCTACCATTGGTTGCATCGTCAAAAATAGCTAGTTTATCAATTTGATGTCCAAACGGCGTTTCTCGATGGAGACCTATAAGAAGAGGTCTACACAGCACAACCTGAAGGTTTTACAAAGAACGGTGATGAAACAAAGGTCTATAAACTTAAAAAGGCATTGTTGGTTTGAAGGTATCCACTCGAGCGTGTGATGCAGCAAAATTGATGGGTATTTTGAGAGAAAGGGATATATGAGAAGAGATTATGAACCCATGTTGTATGTAAAGAAGTAAGGTAATGCTTTCATAATTGTTTTTGTTTATGTTGATGGTATCATTTATTCTATCTCTTATATTTCTCTGGTGAATGAATTTAAGTCTCAAATGATGAATGAGTTTGAGATGTCAGATATGGGGTTATTACATTATTTTATTGGCATTGAACCCATCTAGTTGAAGATTGAATATTTCTTTCACAAAGGAAAGTCTTCTCATTAATTTTAGTTTTGCTTAAATACAAGCCTTCTACCACACCTTTGTATGTTGGTTAAAACCTACAGCTTAAGGATGGAGCAGAAATGGATGATTCTAGAAGTTTCAGAAGAATTGTTGGACGTTTAATTTACCTAAAACATACTAATCCCAATATTGCATTCTTTGATGTTATATCCAAGTTTATGCAACAACCTTCAAGGGTTCATTTAGGAGCAGCAAAAAGAGTTCTGCATTTTGTCGCTGGAATCATGGACTATGGAATTTGGTATTAACAAGTGTCTAACTTCAGATTATGTGGGTTCACGATAGTGGGTATGTTGGTTCATTGTATGATAGACGAAAGATTTCAACACATATTTTTACTCTTGGGTTAGGAGTAATATATTGAAGCTCAAAGAAGTAAGCTACAACAACCTTATCCACATCAGAAGTTGAGTACATTGCAGCTACATCCGCCGCTTGCCAAGCAATCTGGCTAAAAAACATGTTAGTTAAACTTCAGCATAAGCACGAAAGTGCAACAGAGATATATTGCAACAACAAAGCATCAATCCCCATGACAAAGAATCCAAATTTTCATAGTAAAAAGAAGAACATTGATGTTCGTTTCCATTTCATTTGTGATTTTGTAACAAATGAGGATATTGTATTGAAATATTGCAGCACTCGTAAGCAATTAGCCCATATATTTACGAAGTCGTTGGCAGTGGAGAAGTTTATTTATTTGAGGTCTTTGCTTGGTGTCTGTAATTCTAAATCAAGGGGGAATATTGAAGAGTGATTCAAAGTATGACCATGTCAATTATTTTTGTTTGTAGAGTCCTATATTCTTGGCCTAGCTGTTAGAAAATATGTCGATCATGGTGCAGTAATTTCTAGTTGTGTTTTGGTTAATAATTAGTTGTTTAATAAATGGAAGTAGTGGTCGTTCAATGACTTAGTAGTTTATATTTAATTTTAAGTCGGTATAAAGTTGTACTTTTCGGTGATTTTATATCCTGAAAAATGAAAAAGACTTCAGTATACAATTCTCTTAACCTTCAAGCCTCTATTTCTCCTTACAGTTTTCCAGCCTATTTACTTTGACATGGTATTATGTCCATACCATTAGATTATAATATTGGAGGAATTCAGACGTAATTCTATACTTGAAAAATGAAAAATATAATAGTTGAAATGTTAAATAGCATCAAGATTTACTAACTTGGTCATAAATGTTTTAGTGAATTTTTAGGTCAAGGTTAAAGACATAGTAATGTGGGTCTTGTTAGTTTTGAAATCTCATTGTAGTATGTACTTGAATAGATTGCATTGTTTTGAAAGCTCAACTAAAAGGGAATTACTCAAGTCCCAAAGGGATTATTCAATTATTTGAGGCAAGTGGACTTTTAAACCCTTGTTAAGTGCATAGAATTGGGTATTCTCTTGTGGTGTGTGTTGGGGAGTAATGAGAATCGGTGATGAGTTGGCTTGTCCATGTTGAATAATTAAAACGATGAAAAAGGGGTAAAAAGCATTATTATTAATTGTTGGTGTGTAATGTGTTGAGAATAGTTTTGAAAAGGTTATTGATTCATTGTTGATGTATCATGATTGTATTGTTATTTAAATTAATTCAATTCCATAGAAAGTTATTATACTTGACATTGCATTGCACAACTTTATCATTGATGAACTTATGAAAGTTATTATACCTGACATTGCATTGCACATCTTTATCATTGATGAACTTGATCTTGTGAGTGTCTTTTTGCGAAAGTTATGACTAATGAATAATGAGTTTAATATGTAGGATATATAATTGTTAAAGTGTTGGTGTTGAGTTGTGTGTTCTGTGAACTATTAGGTTGGATTGATTTTATGCAGGTTATATTTGTGATTGATGAATATTAAGCTTGTTGTTGATGATATTTAATTCTTACAGTGTTGTTGTTGAGTTGGTTCCTATATAAATTGTGAAATATTAGATTGGGCTTGTTACAAGTTGTAGTTGTGGAGGTTTGGCTGGGGTGTAAGGATTACTCGAATTCTATTATCTTCCCTTATGTTTAGAAGTTTACTTGATAAGTATCGTGTAGTTTGGTACTCACCCCTTGCTACTACATTTTTTTGTAGGTTAATAGCCCGAAACCTTGTGATATTTTCTGTTCTCATTGTCTGAGGTTTCTTCTGGAGGTTTGTGAGGCAGTTGCTTATTATTTCAGCACACCTTTTTCCTCCTTAATTATAATCGTGCTCTGTTCTAGAAACAATGTCATTTAAGACTTATATTTTCTTTCAATTTTTTATAACACATTAGGGGCATGTACATTTACATCATTTTTGGGTTTTTTTTTAAAGTTGATTATAAATTTTCGCATTTTATCGTGAAGGCTGGGTTTTAGGACGACTTGTCTTGGTGGGATAAGACCAGTGTCATCACGTCCATTTTTGAGTCATGACAATTTTACACTTGAAATTCAAGATAAATAAAATAACAAAAGTTAATCTAGGATTTCAAGTGAGTTTGAGGGAGATAATTTTCTAGTCCTTTCCAAAATTCTTTTAGTTATAGCTTTTTTTTTTTAATATTAAGAGATTTTTTAGTTATAAAATATCTCCATTTTTATACATTAGAAATTTAAAAAATGTCATTTTCTTGTATAATTTGTAAAAGGGAAAGAGATCTTATTTCCTTTAAATTACAGAATCTTCATTCATGAAGAGGGATATAAACCGGCGAAAATTATTTTCTACCCTATACAAATTACTTTTAATTTAGTAACCTTGTGAAATTTTAATTTCTTACAACTAAGAGATGTGAAAAGACATTCCTTTATTAAAAAAAACAAAATTGGTAAAAGGCAAGATAACTCATTTCCTTTCGAAGAAATTTTGTACAACTTTAATTTATGTATGCTCATCCTTGAGAACGGAACATGTTTATTTGGGAAACATGTTCTTTAATAGGTCTCTATTTTAATTTATATGGGATAATTATGACTTTGGAAGTCCATTTTTTCAAAATCTGATGGTATATTTAGGTAAGAAATCTATAAGGTTTACAAAATAAAATTATATTTGTAACAATTCTGTAAAAATTACTATAAGTCAAGTAATTGACAATTAAAAATATTTGGAAGTGGTATGAAAAAGCCACTACCAAAATATGTTTAGCTCAAAAAACTCAAAAGACCACTTAAATTGAGACTAAGACAATATTTCTTTTATTTTCTTTTGATCCTCACTAGTTTTACGGCACGTGCATTGCACATGCATATTGTATATAGTATATGATATTGTAAAATAGAATTAATGTTACTAAATTAAATCTTTTTAGTAAATTATAAAAATTTTATAGAACATAGGACAAGTACTTTTCAATGATTTATAAAGATTTTTATACAGTTACTTGTATTGAAATCAAAATGACCAAAATTGTTAAACATTTCAAAATAGATTTAAAGTTTAAATTTGAAAAGAAAGTGACATTTCTTTAGAAGTAGTATTATTAAGTTCACTCAATTTTGTAAACAAATCTAATCAGGACATTTTTAAAAAATGTCACAAATAGTCTTCCTCTTGAGGTTATGTACATAAATGGTGGACATCATTTAAGTTTATTATTTCTCTTAATATTAATTCTTTAAATTTAGTATGTGCATGACATAAATAAGGATTTCCATAAATATTTTAATAATTTATGTTTATAAATAATCTTCTTTTACCAATTAATATTTGAGTAAGACTATCATAGACAGGTAATTCTACATAGAAAGGGTTCTTTATTGTTATGACGAATGATGGTTTAATTGAGGTTTGAGTGTATATCACATATTTCGCTTCATAAATTCTTTCTTTTATATATACATACATTATTACCATAATTTTATTTATACATATGAACAACATCACTTTTGGTGAAAAATATTTAATTTTTTTTATGTTTCTACCTTATTTTTGTAGAATTAAAATCTTCTCCTTTTTACTGCCGCATACATATGCTATAATTGTTGTCTAATGAAAGTATCAAGAATCCTATAGAAGTTGCACCATGGTATCAATATGCTAAATTATTACATCTCACAACTTTAATTAACTAAAAATAAGCTAAGAAACCAAGAATAATTAATTTGGGAAATTAGTAGGGAAATCTAAATTTTTTTGCAAGTGTATAAGTGATTTTTTGGTCATTTTCAAACGGCCATAACTCCTAGATCAGGAGGAGTTAGAGTGAAATCTCTATATGGTTAGAAATCCCTTAGGTATATATTTCCAACGACGCCGAGTTTGCGCATTTTCGAGGTCGTACAAGGGAGATACATCTTTTGAAAGTTGGGTTGTTGGACTATGGAAAGTTCAATCCGGATTTTGATAAGGGTAAAGTAGTATTTTTACCCTACTATTTCCTTATTTTTTTTAAGGGTATAATTGGGGTAAAACAAAGTTTATATCAGACTAGAAAATACTTTTTCCGCTTATGGTTTGGAAGAAAAGAGAAGAGAAGAAGGAGAAGGGAGAAAGAGCAAGATTTCACCAAGAACGCCAAGGGTTTCAAGTGGAATCCGTCGGGGGTGATCCCTGTATGTGAGCTTTTTCTGTGTTGGGTTCGTTCACCCACACAGTGCACACACTAACACATTTAATTAGGCAAGTTTTGATTAGATTGAATGAAGAATAGTGAAGTTCTTCATGAAGAATTGTCGAATTCTTATTTTTTGGTTGTTGCATATCTTTAGTTGTTTGATTCGTGTTTCTTTACTGTTTTATGAGTATAAACTATTGGGAATTCAGGTATTTAGTGATCCTAAGTTTTTGGGGAAATATCCATGGGAGGCTAGAAGGCTTAGAGTTGAAAATCGGAGAAGAAAAGTTAGAAATCCTGTCTGACAACCTCTAGGGCGCCGTGCCTGCTAGAGCCCCTCAGGGCAGTCACTATCTGATAGGCCCTGTCACGCTGCACCAACAAGAGCGCCTCAGACCAGAGTCTATCTGTCAGCGCCTCTCAGAGCACCAAGGTCACATCGATACCCCATTTTTCCGTAACTTTTCATACTAGTTCCTATATTATGTACCTACAATTCCTAGTCGATTTCAACACTCTAAAATAAATATAAACATCATGAAACAATCTATAAACATGAGATCATGATCCTTTAATCCGTAATTCAATTCAACGAAAGTTAAGATCAAAGTCAAAAAAGTGAAGAGTCAAGTCTAAAAGTTAAGAAGCAAGTGAAAGTAATGTCCTAAAGCATTCAAGAGTCTTAAACAAACATTCTAACTTTGTTTAAGGTTCAAGAAAAGAGTTGAGCAAAGAGTAAAAGATTTGAGTTAAGTTCTCAAATGCTATAAGGGAACTAAGTATTCCCTAAGAGTTATGTTTCAAGTTAAGCAAAGAGTAAGAGCTGAATTCATTTCTCATGAGTTACAAGGGAACTAAGTAATCCCTAAAAGTTTGTAAATGTGTTCACATTTAAGTTGAAGAGAAACAAATATTTCCACAAGAGTTTTGCGAAATAAAAGGGAAACATTGATTCCAAGAGGGATTTTAAAGCTAAAAAGGGTTAAGCAAATTATCTCAGCCAAGAGGAAACATAATATTTTAAATCATGAACTAAAGTATATTTTGGGAGTAATATTGAGCACCGATGTGGGATGAGAGTTCATATTAACTCAAGTATCCATGTAGCCATCATGGGTATTAAAGGGTCATAGTTTTTAGATGATCATGTGAGGTTAGCGAGTTGATCCATACTGTTGGTCTGTGGTCTGGGGCTGCAACTTGTTTTAGGGGACCTTGACCTATGAAGGCCATCAACGAAGCATGGATGGACCCTTAGGTGGTCCATGAGAAGTCGTACCTTGACTTTTAATCCCTAAACGCCCTCAACCATGAGCCAAGATATAATTAAACCACCTCAAACCTCATGAAAAACTGACACACTCACTAGTTAGGCTCTACTTGCACTTATTCATTTTTACGGATCGTTACACTCACCTCTACCCGTGACCCCCCATCCAAAAAAAATTTAATCTTTTTCTACAAAAATATTTTTAATTTCAATTATTTATTTTTTAGCCCATCTCACCCTCTACCCTACACTCGCCCCAGCTCCGCCCACCGTCCCCCAAAAATATTTAAGTTTATTTTTATAAATATTTTCATTTTCAATTTCAATCCACCAAATTATTTCTACTCTCTATTAAAAATAAACAATATTTATCAAAAAAAAATCATTAATAAATAAAACACTAAAAAAAATTCCGATTTTTTTGTCAACATGAGAAAATAAGTAAAAACTTTACTTGTATTCCACGAAACATTTTCCATGGAAAACATGTTCATTCGTACCAAACACACCCAAAAAGTACAAATTAACTTTAGAAAATTGATTTGAGTACCTTAGTGGTCAACTTTCTAGTTTTCTTTAATGAGTGGTATTTACGTGGTAGTTAAGAAATTCAAATTTATTTATGAAAAATTTGGTTTTTGAATATTACAAAATTACAATTCAATAGTGGTTTATGAAAATAATTTGAGTTTGTTATTATTATTATTATTATTATTATTATTATTATTATTATTATTATTATTATTATTTACAAAATATATTCAACTTTAAAAAAATCAATATTTGTATTTAGGTCCATCTGAAATATAAGTATAGTTATGACCAGTCATACTCTTATAGTCTTATTCAATGTTTGAATATATCTTTAGTGAAATTTTTATTACGTTGTCACTAAGTATGAAAGGATGGTTAGAATATGTTCATCACCTTGGTTTGAAGCATTTATGCCCCTTGCTTAATCTATTTGTTGCAAATCCAAATTAATTTGAATAGTAAATTAAAACTATCTAGATCATAAAAACAAAAAATAAACAGAACGGAAAACAAAGAATAAACTACATAGATATGTAATCTTAAAAAAAATATTTACCATATGTAGGAATAACATTTTTTTTAACTGGACACTTATAATAATTTATATCTATCTATCTATCTATCCATCTCTCTCTCTTTATATATATATATATATATATATATATATATATATATATATATATATAGAGAGAGAGAGAGAGAGAGAGAGAGAGAGAACCCTAGACCCGCCTACATGGCACCACCACAAACAAGGATTCCCCTTTAAATTTATCTATTACCAAAACTAGTCTTCGCCTTTCATGAAGAGCTGTGACTTTCATGAAGAGTGGTGACTTTTATGAAGAGTTGTGATTTTATGAAATTGTTCAAAAGATTGATATTTTCCTCGTCAACAGAAATAATGAACTTCTTGTGTTCCCTAGAAGGAGTTGACAAGTAAAGACAAAATGTCCTAGAAGAAGTTGACAAGAAAGAGAAATTATCTATCCACCAACGAACACAAAAGTTACACATCCATGAAATAGCCGATTAATCTGCATATCAATGAGAGAAGCAGGGCTGGGATATTGTTATAAAGTGGGGGAGAATTATATGAAAGATTGTAAATATGTTCGTATGTTTAGTGTTTTTTAATGTTCCTTATTGTAATACTGTAAATGCCCCTAAAAGTAATGACAAATCTGTTTATATTTCTATCTGTCATTAGTAAAAGGACTTAAATAATTAGTTTTGCTTAATTAAAGGTTAAAATGGGGAAGTCGAATATCACAGGGACTAAAATCATAATAAGACCATAACACAGGGACGAAATTAATTATTTTTCCATAATTATTTTTCTACACAATGAATGTATGTACTATAATTGTATATATTCAATATAATCGGGGACAATAACTTTACGCAAACATAAGCAATAGAGTTTAAAACATGTACATAAATCAATAATAATATCATATGTATAAGTTAATGAGTGTAAAAAACATACCACAATATATATTATAAAAATAGAATGCAATAAAAAGGAAAAAATCAAGTCCACTGAATGCGCAATATCCCTCAAGAAAACTATTCCCATCCAATACCAGAGGTTTAAAGAATACATCCTCTCATGATGTAACAATTTTATACTCCAACTTATTGATACAAAACAACAGTGTTAGTAAGTTACTTAACTGTAGCAACTAAAACTAATATTTAATTTTTCGGAAGTAGAAGAAGAAGATTGATTTTTTTTAAATTATGGAAAATCCCTCTATTTATATACAACAAAGGGTAATGTGAACAAATGTTTGTTGTGACTTTTAATAAATGTTTCAATTATTTGAAAAAGTTGCAACCCTTCGGAAAGTTCACAACCTTTCATAAAAGTCGCAATTTTTCATAAAGTCAAAACTTTACATTAAAGTTGCAACTTTTCATAAAAGTCATAACTTTTGAAAGAAGCCATAATATTCCTTAAAGTCACAACTTTAAAGGCATAATAAATATATTGGACCCTAAACTCGGCTTCAAATTTTAACTTTGACCTCCTACTTTCATAATGCACAAACAGACACTTTGAGTATTCAACTTTTAAATAAATAAACACATGAGTCCTACATGGAAAAATACACGTAGGACACCACGTAGGATAAAAAATGACATGTAAGACATGTGCGTCCATTTGTTCAACTTTATACAAATTTAAGTGTTTACTTGTGCACACCCAAAGTTGAAGGATATAAATGTGATTCGAAGCCAAGTTAAAAGACATATTTATATATTATGCCTTTCATAAAAGTCACAACTTTTCAATAAAGTCAGAACTATTCATAAAAATCACATCCTTTCATGAAAAAACGAAAGCTAATTTTGGAAATAACTATATTTGAAACAAAATTCTTGCTTGTGATTGCACCACATAGGCGAAACTAGATTCTCTTCTATATAAATATATGACTTTTGTTTTGATAAATATATGAAACAAATAATAAACTTGTTTCCTCTTTTATTTTCTCCTTTTTCCTGTCCATTCCTCCTTTTTTTCCCCTCTTATTCGTCTTTTTGTCCCTTTTGTCCTACCTTTTGTATTTTTTTTTGGTCTTTTTCATCTTCTATCTTTTTTTAAAAACTATTTTTCCTTTTTTTTTTCTTTTTTAATTTTTCTTTATTTAGTTTAAATTTGGTTTTTCACTTATGGAGCTAAAGAACTTATCTATTTTACATAGAAATAAGGGTCAAAAACACATGTAAAACATTCTGTTTCTTGAGTTTAATACCTTAACTATTGATATATTGATAGTGATTTTCATACCTAAACTATCAATTATTAGTTTGAGAAATACAGTAATGCACTCTCTCTTTTATTTGAAAAAATCTTACATGACATTGCACATGCATAAAATATCTATCTTGACAAAAATTATATAATAAATTATCTGTGTTGATTAAAAATTAAAGATTTTTATTTTAAAAAATTCAATTTATTTTTCGTACCCCACTTCACCACCTTTTCCCTGTACTACCCCTCCTCCACCCTCCGCCCCCTACAATCCCCACCTCTTTATTTTATTTTAAATTTCTTTTGTAATATATTTTAAAAAATTCATACTACCCTCTCCAAAAACCACCTACTCATTCTTAAAAAGATGAGAAAATGCACAAGTACCCCATCAACCTATGTCCGAAATTCCAAAAAAACACTTATACTATATAAAGGTCTTATTACTCCCCTGAACTTATTTTATAAGTAATTTTCTGAACCTTTTTAGCTTACGTGACACTAGCTTGAAAAAAAAGCCAACCAGCGTTGGGCCCAAAAGATAGTGCCACATAGGCTGAAAAATGGTAGAAAATTATTAACGAAATAAGTTTAGGGGGTAATAGGACCTTAGTATAGTATAGGTGTGTCTCTGAGATTTCGGGCATAGGTTGAGGGGGTACTTATGCATTATTGTAAAAAAGATGATTTTTGTTTTTACTTTTATAAAATAGAAATTCCACCCCCTCGTTGCTAATTCTCCGCTCCTATTTTTTTTTTTTTTTACATTTTTATCATTTTGTGTTTGATATATACATATATTTTTAGGAACTTTTTCGTGTATCGAATATAACATAAATAAAAAATTTATTATAAAAAGTCTTGCGGTGGTAAGTAAATCATATTTTCAATATGTATATATCCAATACAAAGCGATAAAAATTTTGGTAAGCGGAGGGTTAGGTGGAGTGATTAGAATTTTTTTTAAAAAAAGTTAAAAAAAAAGTAAAAGAATTATATACTTCTCTAGAGATTTAAATAAAAAAAATGGGGAGGCGGTTACAATGAGAGAGTAAAATATTTTACCTTTTTGTAAAACAAATTATTCTTCTCATACGAAAATGACATAGATGAGCCAAATTTTTAACGGATGACATAGATGGGTCTTTTTTTAAAAGTTCAATGAAACATTTATGACTATTTAATGAATTATTAATGTTGATTTCTTTTTTTTAGCCCACACATATGATAATGGATAAGAATGACAAGTGAAAAAAATTGAAGTATAAAAGATTAACTGTTTGCGTTTTAATTTCTTACCATTTCTATATAACGGTGATTGCTAAAGTTTAAATTATATAAATGACCATCATATGTAAAAAGATTTAAAGACAAGAAAAAAGATCAGCATTTATGATTTGTTTCAGAGCTTTTGAGTTTCTTTTAAGGTATTCTCAAATTTGAGTTCCTTAACTTTTCTGGACCACAAGTTACATTTTTGAAGTTATCTATGTGTAACATGTGAATTTTTTTGGTGGAGGTATAATTTTCACTTTTACACATAAGAGATCTAAAAATGATATTTTTTAAAATCAAATTGTAAGTAGACAAAGAGATCTCATTTTCTTCTAAAAATTTCTCAAGGGATATAGGGTACCATCACTTCATATTGATAAAAGAATTTCTAATCATGCATATATGAAGTGTATGCATGTTCGGTCTGATGAAACTTTTTTCCCTTTACATGAAACGATGGCCTCCTAGGAAGAGTTTCAGGTAAAATATGGAGCCGTAAAACCCTCATCAATTGACGTAGTCAAAACATCCAGCAATCAAGTGGGAAAAATTTCCCAAGTCTTTCCGTGTCCTATACGTATTCACGTGCCGGACAATGACACAACAGACTCACCTAGTGACGAGGAGGATAAGGATAAAGAAGATAAGTTTGAGGGACATGAAAGGCCACGTATAACGGAAATTGTCATCGAAAAAGTAAGGACCGAGGTTAATTAAACGAAGAATTTCAAAGAGAAGAAAGATTCAAATTTGATGCAAGAAGATGTGAGGGTTAGAGAGTGAAAATGAGGCAAGTGGGCAGCAGAGATTCGAGATGCAAGAAAGAGAACTCGGCTTTGGTTGGGAACTTTTGACACTGCTTTAGAAGCTGTTTTGGCTTATCAAACTTTCAGAGAAGACTAATATATATCACCCGACAAAAGGTTAGCTCATCCATGTTATTTCTGTTTGAGAAAAGGCTCATCCATGTCATTATTTGTTAACTGAAATGACATAGATGATTCAAACTATTAACGGATAGCATAGACGAACCTTTTCTCAATGTTCGATGACATATTTTATTCCTTATTCTTAAAAAGAATACTTTAATTAATGACATGGCTGAATCATATTGACCATGTGTAAAAAATGGTTTTGCACAATCGAAACTTTTTTTAGTTAACAAATATAGAAATAAGCCTCTTCCAAATGAAAACGACATAGATGAGCCATGTTTTTAACAGATAACATAGATGAGTCTTTTTTAAAAGTTTAATGACACATTTATGACTATTTAATGAACTATTAATGTTGATTTCTTTTTTGTAGCCCATATATACGATAATGGATAAGAATGACAAGTAAAAAAAAATTGAAGTATAAAAGTATAATTATTTGCATTTTAATTTCTTACCGTTTCTATATAGAAATGATTACTAAATTTTAAATTATATAATGAACATCAAATGTAAAAAATTTAAAGAAAAGACAAGATCAGAATTACTGATTTGTTTGAGAGCTTTTGATTTTATTTTCAAAGTATGCTTAAATCTGAGTTTTTTTAAATAATTTTCTGGACCACAAGTTATATTTTTGAAGTTATCTATGTGTAACATGTGAATTTTTTTGGCGGAAGTATAATTTTCTCTTTTACACATAAGAGATCTAAAAATGATATTTTTTAAAATTCAAATTGTAAGTAGACAAAGATATATGATTTCCTTGTTTCTCTGTCTGTTTCTACCAACACACTTTAAAACTTATATATGTGTAGATTCAACTACTTTAGGTTTAATATTTTTTAATCTTTTTTCGAATATTTTATCTATTGAACTCTATGAAATTCATTGATGGATTTATGACATCCTTATCACATGTAATTTTTCTATTTGAAACTCTATAGAAATAACTTAACAAAAGAAAATCTAGGATTTTAAGTGAGTTTGAGAGAAATGGTTTTTTAGTTCTTTAGAAGGATATATCATTCAAGTCGGTGAATGTAAAAATTTGAAAACTCAGATCTGTCACCCTATTTCAATTTGAATAGAAGAAAATGACTATTTTAAATCTCTTCTGTTTAAAGATGAAAAACTCTGAAATGTAAGGACAAAAAATTCTTTTAAAGCCATAAAACTAAAAGAAGTTTGTAAATAGCATAAAAAATCATTTTAATACTATTGTTTAAGATTACAAGATGTTTGTAAAGGGCTCACCGTATTTTACGAAACCCAATTACAAATTATCTTAGGTCAAATAAAGGATCAAATCGGGAAGACTGACCTCTTCAGTGATGCGCCGACTGGACTTGTGGCTCGTCTATATGCACTTTTCAATCATCGTCTACACTTTGACCTGCACAATTAACACACCATTATTTCAACTTGAAAAGAAAGCAATAAAAACTTGGGTTGCCTCCTAAGAAGCGCCTTATTTAACGTCGTAGCAAGACACAAGTCCACACTAAAACCTCATTCTTGGGGTTGGCCGTCGTATGACTGGGAAAACCCCCCTTGTTTCTCGGGTTCAAATGAGAAGAGATATGACCCATTTGGGTCTCAAAATACTTGATTGATATTGAATGGGAAGTAGCAAACTGTCTAAGGATCGACATATCTTCTTTTACAATGTGATTTATTCATTTGGCAACCACGCCGTCCACTTGTATGTTTCTCCCATTAAAAAGAATGGGAACAACCTCAATCTGATTGACTCTTGGGATATGTTCTTGAAGGAGAACTATCCACATACATCCATAAAGATTCTAATATACTAATGGGGATCCTCAAACAACGGAACAACCTTTTATATTGCAAAAGTTGCAGCATAGTACTTGTGATGTGAAACACCGCATTTCCTTCGGCTGGAGGCAAGCGAATGGAAACAATACCACCCATAAGATAGGGGTAATTAGCATTAGGCTCGTTAACATCATTGTGGTTTCTGATGTCGTCTTGGTGGCCACTTGGATACCATTGCTTCCATTCTGTTTCAAGACACAAACTGGCAAAACAAAATTAAAATTAAGTAATCTCAACTATAACTAACAAGAACAACATTCAAATTAAACTAAAGATTCTCAAACAACACCACTCCCTGGAAGTGGGACCTTTTTGATTTCAGGTATTGGAAACTTCATCCAATACTAAGTGTAAACGATTATTAATTAGTCTAACTAATCTTATTGAGTTTGGGGTATAATCCCACAGGGATAGGTATGTATTTGAGAATCAATATCCAAGTGCAAAACGTTCAAGTCAATCATAGGTCAAAACATTTATGAATAAAAGCATGGTTCAAGTTTGGGGTGAATTAAGTGTCAAATAACAGGTTTTTTTTTATTGTAATTATCAACTACAATAGCAAATAACATGTATAAGAAAATAATGTGAAACATTTTGGGATACAATTGGATTAGAGGATAATATAAGGTACACAACAGGGTAATTGCAACTGATATTAAATTATTGTAAATCATGTTACTAACTATACTCTATTGGGGATAAGGATTCTCTTGAACAATTTACCCCGAATCAAATTTGTTTCTCTCAAACACCAATAAGAAACAATTAAGAACTACCTACGTTTTAGTCCATTCACTCTCTTGAGTTGAATGTCTAAAAGAGGGTTTAAGATTCACTCTCTTGAGTTGAACCTATGAAAATATAATACCCACATATCGTCAATTTAGTAATCTTATTTTTAAAATGTGTCTCTCAAACAGGTCAAAAACACAAATGTACAGTTGTATTTGCAACTATAACCCTTTAGAATAAGCCAAAATTATTGAATGAAATCACTTTTAAACAAAATTTACACTAGCAATAAATAATAGTCAACAACTAACTCAATCTATAATCTTATAATCACACCCCAAGCATTGGAGTTTTAGCTTGATATCATAAAAAGAAAGAAGTTGTTACCAAATTGTGTTTCCATCAACTAGGTAAGATTTGTTCCTCTTTACAAAGGTCTAATATGGCTAATCTTCAACACCCAATTCCAATTTCTCAGAAATGACAATGTGTAAATCTTTAAAGTTAAGGAAATATTACCTCAAAACTCCATTTTAAACTTTCAAGCTGTAATTCTTATTTTGGTTTGAAAGCTACATAGATTAATAGATCAATCAATACTAAAATAAATAGTAACAATGTATTTATTTTTGAGAAAAAATATGTTGTGAAGAATCATTTAGCGCAATAAGTTGGGATCGCTGCTCCACTCGGTGATCCGCCCTTTGGTCAATTCCATCGCTTTTTTGCTTTGTACTTCGGTATCTTCAACTTTTGTAACTTTGGGCGACTCTATCATGGAAGCGTTCAGAAACTCGTCAACTACTCTTTTCTATCACTGACTTGATTTTCTCCTTAAAGGCTTCGCACATTGGAACTTTAGGCGAGACCATGATCATTTGGCGACTTGACCAATGCGATAAGCAATCATCATGCCTTTTTTTATTCATTCTTTCAGCTATCTTATTCGTTTTTGCTCATTAGTTTTCATGCTGTATTCCTCAATCAAGATACCTGAAATTCAAGGATTTACATTGATAAAAAATATGCCTTTGAGTACACTAAAATATTTAAAATATAACCTTAATGATTTGAAATCGTGGACTCATCAGTAAGTGCCTAACTTGCATGGACGATTTCTATGAGTGTTAAATGATGGGCACAAAATTAAAGATTGCTTGGTTCTCAAGGCTAAGGGAAGTGAGGATAATAAATTTGCCTCTAGTGGTTCAGATGAGAGCACTCTTAAGAAGAATATGTTTTATTCTGCCCAATCTATAGAAGATCAAGAGTAATCTCCTCATGTTGCTTCCGTTATGGTTTTTATGCTCTATTGAATTCTAGATTTCTTGTCTTTTGTGAGTTTTTATGTTTGGTCTTGAAGTTGTCTTTAGCATGAATGATGTATATAAGTGATTATATAGGCTTACTCCCAAGGAGGAGATAGTGTTCTAAAAATGTAAGGTTATAGTGTGTTTATCTGTTGCCATGATTTCCTTATGTGCATGTTTATGAAAAAATCTTAGGTCTTGTAGAAATTACTTTATATACATTGTTTTGTTTCATGTTGTGGTGCATTTGAGTGGAATTGCATATAAACTTCATGAGATGAACTAATTAACATACGTCAGTTAGGAGTTGAAAGATTCCTCCTTTAATATAGGCTTTTTGAGAATAAATTCCATATACGATCCATGATTGTGTGTTGATCATGTTTTAGCTAGGAGAATTCAGTTCCTCCTTGAAATGAGTAAATGTAGATGTTTATGCATTTGAGTTGTTAGAAGTAGTTCCTAATCCCTTGTATTGCATTGAATATACTTAGCTTGGAATTAAAATTTGCTTCCTTGGTTGTGTGCATTTAGATGTATTGCATGCATGATGGGCCACTATTTTATAGAAGTAACCTAATGGAGAATTTAGAATTGGAATTTGAGATATTGGTATGCATCCAAAACTAGTGAACTAATGTAAAAAGTTCTAAATCCTTGTGATAGAGCTTTAGAGTTCGATATGAGGGTTAAAATTGTAAAAATGATTCCCTACTTAAAATGAGGGTTTTAAGGTTAGTGCTTCAAGGTATGACCACCTAAGGACTACAAGAGGGGACCTTGAGGAAGACCCTTAAAATAGACCCAAAAGCTGTCAAAAAGTAGCCATCCACGACTAGTAGATGGACCCACGCCCCGTGGGTTGGGTTCATAGGTCAAGTCCTGCACTTGTCTGCAATTTTTAGCCTCAGTTCACCACCCACAAGGGTGAAGAACGATATGCAGACCAATCCACGGTCCTTGGGTGCGGGTTTTCTGAGTGGAGTCAAATTTAGAGTTTAGTTTTTAAGTGAGGGGTTTAGGGGTTAATTGATATTTTGTTAGGGGTTAAGGGAGGTCGGTTAGTTTTTTATAAAACCATCTATATAAGACGAATAGACCCCTTAACTAAGTGAATTAAATCATTGTTCCAATACCAAAAAACTAACCCAAATTCACTCTATAGAAGTGTAGAAGAAAAAGAAGTAGAAAAGAACTAAGACGGGCATATTTCCTCCATTATTTCAATACTGTGTTAGGGATTTGAATTAAGGTCTGTTTCCTTATTCATCTATGGTTCTTCCACCCATAGAACCGCAGAGTTTCCCCGAAGTCAAAACACAACTCTTGCTAGGGTTTCTTCCTACATTGTGGGTAGTGTTAATCTTTGATTCCAATCAAGTGGATGATACTTAATTATGATTGAATTGACATTTAATTATGATATTATGATGAATTTATGTGATTTCAAAGGTAAAACCTATTGTATTTGATGAATTTTTTTCGGGAGCTTATGCCATGAATGGTCAAATTGAAGAATTAGAATTGATCTTCTAAAATTAAAGTCACGTGCACTAATGGTTCAAGATAAAGAAACATATATACATGAATTAAACTATACTTTATTATGTATGATGGATCTTTAGTTGTAAGTCATAGAATTTGAACCTTTTGATGAATAATGACTAGATTCACTTGGTAATAAATAATTTGATTAGAATGCCTCAGAATTTAGGGGTAATTGATGATTGTGGGATTGAAAATAAGGCTTGTAGTCAAGAATTTTGAATCAATAGGTCTTTGAGGTTAAAGTTACGGTGATAGAAGTCTAATATGTATATTTGTGGTGAATGATCTATACTCACCTAACCTACCATATAAGTTCTAGAAAGTATAAAGTGATAGAGTCACTTGGACATGAATTTATTGTCAAGGACATCCTTCCATGAAACATGGGTCATTTATGATTGGTCGAGGAAGTTGGTTGAAAATTTTGCACTATTCGATAACTATATTTAATTAATTGGCGTGTAATAGATAAGTAATTAATTGAGTTGATAATAAGGAGCAAAGTCTGAAACTTTATGTGTTAGGTCAAAATCAGATAATCAAGTTGACAAATAGAGTACATAAATAAAAATAATTTGATTAATTGATGAAGCCTATATAGGTGCCTGATTTAATGGACTTATTCTGCTTTTTTTGTTTGTTCTCTTTCCTGAAGCTATGGATTCCAGAGATGAGCTTCACGAAAATGAGGTAGTCAAAAAACCCTCAAAAGTAGCCAGAGGAAAAAAAACAATCTAATGGGCGAACGTTCTGTGGCCTTGCCACGTGTTGTACATATTTACATAATGGACAATGACGCCATAGACTCATCTAGTGATGATGAGGAAAATCATCAAGGAGAGAAGTCCAAACGACAAAAAAGGATTTGTAAAGAAATTATCATAAAAAATGTAAAGACAAAGGTCACTTAAAAAATGGTGTCCTCCAAAGAGAAAAAAGATACAAAACTGCACCAAGAAAACATAAATAAGTACAGGGGAGTTAGACAAAGAAAATGGGGAAGATGGGTTACAGAGATTCGTGATATAAGAACGAATAAACAACATTGGTTGGGAAGTTTTGCCACTGCAGATGAAGCTGCTTTGTCTTATGACAAGGAACCTATTGAAATAAAAGGTTTAAATGCCTTGACAAACATTCTTATGTCGCCACTGAAGGAAAGCGACCCCATCCACCATTAAGGAAGACAAAAGGCATGACTCTCCATGTATGTTTAGTTACTTAATTTGTTCAAGTTTCCATATGTTTATCCTCTCCAATATCTTTTTGTAAAATTACACTATCTATGTTCTTGTTGTTGTTGAAATAATCAATTGGAGGCACATGAATAAGTATGATGTGTATATTGATGATGTGGAGTTATTTTTGTTGTATTACTTTTGTTGATTTGTTAAAAAGAACATTATCTAAAAATGTTACTTTTGTTAGATAAACAACCTTGGGTTATAAAAAATATTTAGACAATATATTTCTAATGCAACAAAAATGTTCAATTTAGTTTAACATAAATTGTAAAATAATTAATTGAAAGATTTTTTTAAACAATTCATTTGAAAATTTATTGAAAAGATAAATTATTTACATGAATCCATTACTTCTTTGCTCCCTTAACATATCTGAAGAGCTTGACATAGAAATTTAGTTAGAGTTACTCATTGCGTTTTTTCTTATATCAAAGAAAACTTGGTACTCCTTTTCTTCATTAATTAGATTAGCTGAATAAGGTTGATATGCTCAAATTACACTTCCCTAAAGAAGTACAAGCGCTCGTATCTAGTAAAGAACTCAACTATTAGGTTGGGGTCGATCCCACGAGGAAAATGATTTAAACTTAACTTTAATGTAAGATTACCTCTATTTAGTCAACTCCTTTTCGAAAAAAATATTAATAAAAGGGGGGGGGGGTTGTGTGAAACAAAAATGTTCTAATGTTGTGAAAACAACTGGCAAGAGTAAATTGTTGGTGTTTATCAAGTTATGAAATAAAATAGGGTGTAAGTGTTCCCCATAGGTTCAAAATGCCATAATCCTAGCTTATAACAATTCTTTCCTATGGTTTTGCATGCAAAGTGATAAGTTACGTATCTCTAAATCATTGGTTGGGCATTTAGAGAATTTCACCCCGTACGTTGGTCCGATTACGTGTGTCTAAGTTACTAACCCTTACCTTTTACTTCATAATAAACATCATATTCGATGTTTGGCTTAGTTATTACCTCGTACCAATCGAAACTAGCCTATTATATTGTATCCACTAAATCTATGTTGATAATTTTTTTCCTATTAACTACCCCCTTAGTCCAACAAGTTGCAATAAGGAGAGTTCTAACGTGTGCACTCATTAAAAAGACTTTTAGACAAAAGAATTATTGATGCATGCAATAACGTAGTTGAGAATTGTTAATTACCGAGGCTTATTTTGTTAATTACCCATGGTTCCCACAACCGTAGTTGTGGATTTAGTTACCCATGCTACGAAGAACACGATTTTTATTTGTTGAATAATAAATCATGAACTTACTTTGACAAGTTTGACGAAAATTCAGAAATTATACTTGAAATAACAAAATTCACTTGAAAATCAATTCCGGAAACTTGAATTAATTTCCCAAGTTGGAATGTCAAATCTCCAAGAACAAAAGTATGAAAAATAATAAAAGCTCCAACCCCCAAAATTAGGTTTTACACCCTATTTATAAAGACAATGTCCTAAAATAAAAGGAAAACAATTAAGAAAATTTTGTCCAAAAAACGGGATTTCAATCGACGACCCTACTGACAATCCATCGATCAAACGACAGACCGTCGATTGCCTTCGTCGGTCCATACTTATCATCTTTGTATAGCCTTCACATTGCATTTTCTATGATCCAATTGACGGACCAATAGCACGGTCTGTCGATGAACTTATGGTCCGTCGATACATATAATCATTCCATAGTTAGCTTTTTTTTCAACATCAGGTACTGGGACATTCTCTGGTCTCATCAACGATTTACCTGGACGGTCTGTCGATCAGTCGACGGACAGCCGATCCTTCCATAGTCCCACACTTGGTGAGAATTCCCTGAGTTTCTTCCAGATGCTTGAACCTCCAGTCGACGATCACCACCTACGATCCTTCGATTGAATGACGGGCCGTCTATGGATTTGTGGGTCACTTCTGCACTGATTTCTTCATTTCCACTTTGGATAACTAGATTGCAAAACACAAATAAAAATAAATTAAAATTAATACAAAAATTCCCTAAACACACACTAAACATAAGGAAAAAGCATTGAAAGTACCATGAAACGACAGTACATCAACACACTCAACTTTAAATCGTTGTTTGTCCTCAAGCGACGCACTATGACTCACCACAACACCTTTGTACAAAAGTATCCTCTTTTAAGCTTTCGCAATCATAGGGCTATCAATCCTGACTTTTTTACTGCTTTATTGCATGCACTCGTAGGCTCACTAATATCATCCATGTAGATCAGACCATGACACCTACTCACCACACATCTACACCTTTACTCCTTTATCTCTCACCAAGGTACCAACTTTCCAATATTGCAACTAGTGTCCTCACTCCGAATAATATCCTCCTTCTTCACACAGTGATTTCAAATTTGAGTATAAGGATCATTATTCAACACTCACGCTCAAAACAACTTCACACCTAGTTGGTACATGTCTCCATAGGCTTGCCCTTATTCTCACTGCTTAAGTTCACCATATTAGACTCTTAGGATCACGATAGGACTTTCTTTGCTTATAAAAGAAGGCTCTAGGTCAGGTTTGATACATATGGGTACATTTTAGTGACTTGTTACCCTCCTTGACATCTTTGTGCCAAATGGTCATAGCTGCTACAAAGTATGCTCTATCCTAGGTAAGCATATTATCTATAGCTATGTGGGATTAGCAGTGTCAACCAAAAACCTCTTGGTGGATTCTCTAAGCTTTCTTTCAAGCTAAAAATGGCCTTCCGCCTGTAGTTAAACTCTGAGGTGAGGGGGACCCTCTCGGCATCAGTGGCCTCACCTTATAGGAGGCGGCAAATTGTAGGAAAAAAGATATCCACACGGCAGCCTCAAACTCGGACATATGTGAGTTGTGCATGTTTGGCGGGGTTAGCCTGCCTATCCAAAGAACCTAGGAGAGACTCTAGATAAGAGGCGTCGAACTCTCGCATCATCTCCTTGTTTTAAGGTCCCACACTCCTATCCATCCACTCGAGCTCGTGGTGGGTAAATAAGTTGTGTATCGTAGGTACTGTGCATAGGCTCCCTGTCAGAACCCACCGCTCAATTGTCAAAGTCTGAGTCATCACCCCATTGTTTTTCAGTAACTTGGCGTTTCTATAAGTCTAGTTTTGGCTACGTATGAAAAACCGGTTGGGATGATCACCGACCGATGCAGGGACCTCAAACTAAGATGCTGGAGAAGACTCTGAACTCTGGGATTCATCAGACGAGGCATTGTGGGCAGGCACGGTTGGGAGAATGGATCCCTGTGATTCAAAATCAAAGGCAGTGGCCTCATTCGACCCTATAGAGTGGGTTGAATAATCAACGGAGGATTCCTCGGAGCCAGATGCTCCCTCAGATCTCGAGGCAGACCCATACAGTGTGTCGATCAGTATGCACTCCTCATTAGACTAGGAGGCAGTGACTACGCCAGGAACCACCTTCTAGGTCATGCCGCGTGTGACTCTAGCAGGTGGTGTTTGGGTTTGGGTGACTTGGGGCACGTATTCCGGGTCTCTTTCATCATCGGAAGAGCTAATCAGGCGCCGGGATGGTGCCAAAGACTTGGACCATCCCCTGGAATAGACAATGTCCGATTTGGGGGCCATTAGTACCTAAAAAGGAGTTGTTAGTTTCATTGTAATCACCCTACACACATAATGGAAGCAAAACAAAATCTGGAAACACTGGACATATGTTAGTGCAGAAGGTCAGACTCAAAAGACGGGCACCATCGACGGCCCATCAATTGTGTCAGTCGATGGAAACTTAGGAAATTTTAGAAGTCATCTTTCCTTAGATCTTTTAGACAAAAACGACAGACATACAGAACAACTCGTTGATCAATCGACGGACCGCAGTCCACTTATGTCGTTTGACACTTAGAATAGTTTTTGAAAATTTCACAAAGCAAAGTTTCAGACAGAAATGACGGATGTGCAGAACGGCCCGTTGATCAATCAATTAACCGTAGTCCACTTCAGTCGTTAGACACTTAAAATAATTTTTGAAAATCTCACAAAGAAAAGTTCCAGACAGAAACGACGGATGTGTAGAACGGCCCGTCGATCAATCGATGAACTGTAGTCCACTTCCGTTGTTAGACACTTAAAATAATTTTTGAAAATCTTACAAAGCAAAGTTTCAGACAAAAATGATGGACGTGCAGAACGGCCCATCGATTAATCGACGGATCGTAGTCCATTACCATCGTTCAACAGTTAGTAGTTTTCAAGGTGAACCATCGATGAATCCCATTGATGGTCCGTCAATCAATCGACGGTCCATAGACAGGGCCTCATTTTGTTGGTCAGAGACAGGATTTAGGTCTTGGTTTTACCCCACAAATGAGCACTTTTAAGCACAAAGTAGTACACCCAACATGCAATATCAAGCAAAATACTAATTCGTCATTCATAGGGCTTCGATTTTTCAAATTTCAACCATGAAATCTAGGAGACTAACAATCCCTAAGTCGGAAAAACAACAAGCAACTAGACTGTACACAAATTCCACCCCAACCCATTCACTTTCTATCATTGTAAGGGACATGGAACCCAATTTTAACAAGTTTAACATTCAATTATGTCGCTAAGTCAAGACCCACATACAAAAAATTTAATTCCAAAAGCAGATGAACGAGAATTCATTGAGCAAAGGAACATTAAATACATGAGAGTTGTAATGGAGTGAACTGAGTGAGTGATATTGCAAGACCAACCTACGTGTCCGCCGTCAAACACCGACCGGAGAAGCAATGAAAATGGAGGAGAATTTGGGAACTAGGGTTTTGGAATTTCTGAGAGTTTGGGAGAATTAGAAATCTTAAGGAAATTGAGTGGGTGATTGCGGGAGTTTAATGGGGAGTTAAGGGAATGAGGGAGGGAAATGGTTGGGGTGAATTTGAAAAGGTGTGGAAGGGTAAATGAGGAATTATAATCTTATATAGCTGGTCGGGTCGGATCGGGTCACTGGATTTTGTGAACTGACGGTACCCCGGCGACGCTCCATATGTGAATTGACGTTCCACCGATGGGTCCTTAGTTGTGCCCTAACTTAGAAGAAAATTTAAAAACATACTTGGACCTACGAAACCATGGACGGTCTGTTGATGTAACGACGACCTGTGGATTGATTCGTAGATCTGTGCACCAGACCAATTTCTGCAGAATTCTTGTGGTTTGGTCCCTGCACATTTAGCACCCATTAAATAGTTCTTTTTGTGTTTTCTGGACACTTTTTAGACACGGCCCTAAACTACTCTCTAGCCAACAAACTAAAACCTAACAAATAAAATTACACATGACATTGACTAAACCAAAACGAAACAAAATAATGCAACTATCCCTACAAAGAAAAGAAAAACCTATTGTTTGCTAGAGGATACACATTGGGTTGCCTCAAAAAAAGCGCTTGATTTAACATCGCTTCACAACACAAGACACTTGATTACTCAGACTTCATCAAGGTAATATGCCTCAACCGCTTCATGGAAACTCTCCACATACCCGAGGTAGATCTTAGTTCTCTGCCCATTAACCGTGAACCTTGCACCCTCTTTGTTTTCCTACTACACCTCTCCACGTGGGAACACTTTAGTGATCAAGAATGGACCAGTCCATTCAGACTTCAGCTTGCCCAAAAACAAGCACAACCTAGAGTTAAACAGAAGTATTAAATCTTCAACTACAAATTTGCGCTTCTCAATCTTTTGGTCATTGTACTTCTTCATTTTCTCTTTGTAGAGGGCTGAACTTTCATATGCTTTTAGGCGAAACTCATCAAGTTCATTCAACCCATTAAGTCTTTGCTCCACTGCTTCATTCGAATCCATCTTCATTATCTTGATTGTCCACATGGACTTGTACTCTAACTCAACCGGCAAGTGACAAGCCTTCCCATATACAAGTTGGTACAGAGACATACCTATGAGAGTCTTGTATGCTGTCTGGTAAGCCTAAAGAGCATCATCAAGCCTCCTAGACCATCCCATTTTACTAGCATCTACCATTGTTTAAAGGATCTGCTTGATTTATTTGTTGGACACCTCAACTTATCCACTAGTTTGCGGATGGTACAGAGTGACTACATTGTGGCGAACCCCATATTTCTCCAATAACCCTTTGAATACTTGTTGAAAAAGTGGAATCACCCATCACTAACAATGGCCCTAGGTGTGCCAAATCTAGAGAAGATGTTCTTTTTCAAGAACGCGGTGACACTCTTCTTTTCATTGTTAGAAAGTGCTACGTCTTCCATCCATTTTGACAGATAATCCATTGCCATAAGAATATATTTCATACCATGAGAACTCACAGACTGTCCAATAAAATCAATGCCCCATACATCAAATAATTCGATCACTAGAATGGGATTTAAAGGGAGATCTTGCCTTCTTGAAATACCACCATCTCTTTGGCACCTATCACATGCCTTGGAGAACTCATGATCATCTTGGTGGATGGCTAGCCAATAGTACCCACATTACATGATCTTATGGGCAGTCCTGATACAACTATTATGCCCACCCATAGGCGAGGAATGGCCTGCCTCCAAAATACCTAGCATCTCAACTTCCGGCAAACAACGACATATATGACCATCATCACAACTCCGGTATAAATAAGTCTCATCCCAAAATAACTTTTTCACATCGTGCATGAAATTTTTCCTATGATGAAAGGATAAGTCCAATGGAACTATATCACTATCCAGATAATTCGCAAAATCAGCAAACCATGGAATCAAATAATGAGAAGCGGCCAATACATGATCATCAGGGAAGGTATCATCAATTGCAGCCTATTCACCCAACTCTTGCATAACTTCATCCTCTAATCTGGACAAGTGACCGACAACTTGATTTTTGGTCCTTTTTCCATCTTTCACCTCAAAATCAAACACTTGCAATAGTAGTACCCATCTAATCAACCTTGATTTCACATACTTCTTTGCCATCAAATATCTCAAAGCGGAGTGGTCAGTATGCACTATGACTCTCGTGCCAAGCAAATATGAGCAAAATTTTTTGAAAGCAAATACCACCGCAAGAAGCTCTTGTTCAATCATAGTGTAGTTCTTTTGTGCTTCATTTAGGGTCCTACTAGCATAATGTGAAGAATTTTATCCCTTCTTTGTCCAAGACTACACCAAGAGCAACCCCACAAGCATCACACATCACCTCAAATGGCTTTCGCCAATATGGGGAAATAATTATGGGGGCATGCACCAACTTCGCCTTCAACTCTCCAAACGCCATTAGATAGGATTCATCAAAATAAAATTTACATTCCTTCTCAATTAACTTACACATAGGATGTGAAATTTTTGAGAAATCCTTAATGAACCTCCAGTAGAAGCTCGCATGCCCAAGAAAACTTCTCACACCTTTTACAGAGATGGGTGGAGGAAGTCTCTCTATAACCTAAACTTTGGCTCGATCTACTTTTATGCCATTCTCTGAGATGGGATGAGCCAATAAAATACCCTCTTTCACCATGAAGTGACATTTTTCTAAATTTAGCACAAGATTGCAATCTTTACATCTTTTGAAAACCTCGGCAAAGTTACTCAAACAACTATAAAAAGAGTCACCAACAATTGAAAAATCATCCATAAACACCTCAATAGTGTCCTCCATCATATGAGAGAATATCGACATCATATATCTATGAAAAGTAGCAGGTGCATTACACAGCCCAATGGGCATCTTGTTGAATGCGAATGTCCCATAAGTTCAAGTAAAGGTGGTTTTATCTTGATCCTCAAGTTCAATGGAGATTTGATTATAACCCATAACCATCAAGAAAACAATACCAACCTTTCCCTACAAGACTGTCTAACATCTGATCCATGAAGGGCATAGGAAAATGGTCCTTCTCACTCCATGCATTCAAATTTTGGTAATCCATACAAACTCTCCATGTTGTCACCAGCCTCATTGAGAAAAGCTCATTCTTCTCATTAGGGACCACTGTCATTCCCACCTTTTTGGGCACACACTGAACAGGGCATACCCAACTACGACATGCGATAGGATATATGACTCCGACATCCAACCTTTTAATAATCTCTTTCATAACTAACTCTTGAATAGGTGGACTCAAACGTCTTTGGTGCTCAATACTTAGCTTGTAATTGGGAATGAGTTTGATTTTGTGTGAAAAATATCGGGTGGGATCCCAATAATGTCCACAGTAGTCCAACCAATGGCTCGTTTGAACCTTTTTAACACATCTACCAAACACTCTACTCGTTCTACATTCAAATCCAATACAATGATTACTGGCAAAGTGTCATCTCTTCCCAAGAATACATACCACAAATGAGGTGGTAGATCCTAAGCTCTAATTTTGGGGCCTCCTCAATAGATGGTTTCGCGAGTGGAGACTCGCGATGCTTTATATCTAACTCAAATTTCTTTGGTTTAAACCTAACGTCATCTCGATCAAGTGCCGTAGCCAATGACCCATACTCTTCAATACCATCACTCTCAAAATTCGTGATCACCGCCGCTAGTGCCTCAACACCAAGGCGCTCTTTGATTTGTACCTCAGACGTACTCTTAACCCTATATGATATAGTATATACCATATGGAGCTCACCACTCTTCTTCATGGACCTACAAATGTTAAAAGTTGTTTCCTCATTGTTTGACCTAAACATCATCGATCCTTTTTCCATGTCAACCATGGCGCGACTGGTAGCAAGGAACGACCTCCCAAGAATATTAGGCAGCTAAAAATTCACTTCATAATCAAGAATCACAAATCCAGCCGAGAATATAAACGACCCCACCTTCACCAACACATTGTGGAGTATCGCAATAGGCCTCTTCACTGTTCGATCGGCCATCAGTAACAGCATCGCAGTGGGCTTTAGGTCATCCAAACCCAACTTTTGTAAATCAAGAGAGGCATGATATTTCTTCTTGCACCAAGATCACACAGTGCATTAGCAAAGTGTAACAACTTTATGTAAAAGTGAAAGCACCCAAATCTTTTTTCTTTTCAATAGGAGACCTTGTAGCAATATCACTACAATGTTGCATTTAGACGTCATCCTCAAAACTTACCGATCTCTTTTTAGTAACCATATCTTTCATAAACTTGGGATAACCGGGAATTTGTTTAAGAGCTTATATCAAAGGGAAATTTGATAGAAAGCAATTTCAACATAGAAATAAAATGCCAGTATTTATCATCCTCAGTCTTTTTTACCAATCTTTGCGGAAATGTGGTGGTGGCATAGGAAAGGGGATCTTCTTTTGGGGTATTTTCGCTTTTTTACAACTTTATCCATCAACTCACCATTATCTTCCACTACCTCATTATCTTTTCTCACCTCATCTTCCACAGCAGACGACATTGGTGGATCAATGGTTTGCTTACCCCCTCGAGTAGTGACTGCCATGCAATGTCCATCATTTTTTAGATTTTCGACAATATTGCTAGGAAGATTACCCGGTTAACGTGGGTTCACGGTAGAAGACAATTAGGCCATTTTCAACTCAAGATGCTTAATTGAGATTGCTGTGCATCCACCTTTTGCCCAATATTATCCAAATAACCTCTCAAATCTTTGGCGTGGTCATCACTAGCATCAAAACTCCTCATTGTCTTTTGCAACATATCTTCAACTCGTGCCATACTACCTCCACCATCCTTAGGAGAAACTTCCCGATTTTGAGGTAGAACATAGGTCCCACTCCGGTCGTTTTTGTTACCATAGTTACCCCGGTTTAAGTGTTGTGGCGGTTGTAGGGTCCGTCTTGAACATAATGACCCACTCGATTGTAATTCCCATAGTTCCGACCATGATTTCCTTGACCATGGCTCAAATTCTCCTGATTGGAGCCTTGGGCGTTCGGTCGTAAACCCCTAGTCTGATCATTCTCTATATAAGAATCCTCTTTATAGTAGAATTCATCAGCTAGCGGTGGTGGTTTGGTCAAATAATTCACCGTACTTACTTTCTCTGCACTTTCAGTGATATGTTCAATACCAACCCTATCTCTGTTCTCATTGGAGCCATCTCTTCACAAATATCATCTAAGGTCGGGTTGTGTGTATCATGAACTACAAAGGGGTTTCTCCTAGTGTCCGACTTCCTAGTGCTCCAAGCCTTATTGTTGAGAGAGATTTTCTCCAACTTCTACGCAATCTCATCTTATGTGCGTGCACTCACCATAAGAACCACCTGTAATAGTGTAAAATACTGCCTTATATTATAATCTTGCTCCGTATAAAAGTACTCTTTCAATGAATCATCATCAATGAGGTCGTTTGAGACACTTCTTACAAATGAGCTGAACCTATATTTCTAGTTGAGCTTTTTGAACATGGGGTAATACTGTGCTAGGAACACATCCCTCAACTGCTCCCAAGTATACATTGAATTATAGGGAAACTAACTAAACCAAATTGCGGCCTCTCCCGTCAATGAGAGAGGGAACACCCTTAATCTGATGACATCCATGTCCAAGTCTGGCCTCCCTACACAACTCTTACACACCGACCTCAGTTTAGGGATGGGAGGATGTGGATCCGCAGATAGTAGCCCTGAAAAAAACCCTCTAGCAGTGAGCATCTACATAAAACTACTATAACCACAAATGTATGACCCTGTGGTAAAGGAGGTAGGAGAAGAGGCCTAGCATAATTTGTGATGTTAACATTGCGCCTATAATACTCTTGAGAGCGTGGGGCGGGAGGTTGCCTCCTCAAAGCACAATCACCAGGGTTATCCACAATCACTTGGTTGTGAGCATCACCTGGCGGAGGAAGTTGATGGTTGATCCCATCACCAAGATTAGCAGGATTCTATGGGTCACTCATTATGCGGAGTGCACGATTCAGTTCTTGATCAAATGAAAGTATTGGTTCTCCTCGATTCCTTTTACTTGACATACACTAGAGCTAGACCTGACAGACACAAAAACAAAGAGAAAAAGTAATATTAGGAAATTGTTTACTAATATTCAGTAATTGATATTAAAGTTAATCTGAAAGCCATTTTCTGCGGTTTTACTAGGTTGGGGTCGATCCCACGAGCAAAATAATTTAGACTTAAATTTAATGTACGATTACCTCTATTTAGTCAAGTCCTTTCTGAAAACTAGTAATAAAATGGGGTGTTTTTGTGAAACAAAAATGTTGTAATGTTGTGAAATATAACAAGTGACAAGAGTAAATTGTTGGTGTTTATCAAGTTATGAGATGAACTAGGGTGAAAGTGTTACCCATAGGTTCATAACACCATAATCCTAGCTTATAACAATTCTTTCCTAAGGTTTTGCATGCAAAGTGATAAGTTATGAATCTCTAAATCATTGGTCCAGCATTTAGAGAATTTCACCCCGTACCTTGGTCAGGCTACGTGTGTCTAAGTTACTAACCCTTACCTTTTTACTTCATATTAAGCATCAAATTCAATATTTAACTGAGTTATTACCTTGTACCAATCAAAACTAGCGTATAAAATAGTATCCACTAAATCTATGATGATAATTCTTTTCCTATTAACTACCCCTTTAGTCAGAAAAGTAGCAATAAGGCGAGTTCTAACGTGTGCACTCATCAAAAATACTTCTAGACGAAAGAATTAACGTTCTATGCAATAACCTAGTTGAGAATTTTTAATTATCTAGACTTATTTTGTTAATTACCCATGGTTCTCACAACCCTAGTTGTGAATTTAGTTACCCATGGTTATAAGAACACAATTCATATTTGTTGATTAATAAATCATTATTTTACTTGGACAAGTTTGAAGAAATCCATCAATTATACTTGAAAATCAATTCTGGAAACTTGAATTAACTGCCCAAGTTGCAAAGTCAAATCTCCAAGAACAAAAGTATAAAAAATAATAAGAGATCCAACCTTGAAAACGAGGTTTTAAACCCTATTTATAAAGAAAGTGTCCTAAAATAAAACGAAAACAATCAAGGAAAGTTTATCCAAAAAACGCTATTTCAATCAACGACTCAACTGACGGTCCGTCGATCCAACTAATGACCGTCGACTACCTCCGTTAGTCCATAGTTAGCATCTTATCAAAGCGTGCACGTTGCATTTTCTCTGATCCAATCGACGGACCAACAACACGGTCCGTCGATGCATATCCTCATCCATACATAGCTTTTTCTTCAACACCGAGTATTGGGATATGCTCTGATCTCATCAACGATTTGTCAAGATGGTGTTTCGATCAGTCTGCAGACCGTTGATCCTTTCGATCAGTCTTCGATGTTTGAACCTCCAGTCACGATCACCACCTACGGTCCGTCGATGGAACGATGGTCTTTCGACAACTTCGTGGGTCACTTCTGCACTAATATCTGCATTTCCATTTTGGACAACTTTTCTGCAAAACACAAATAAAAATACATTAAAATTACTACAAAAATTCCCTAGACACACACTAAACTAAAGAAAACAACATTGAAAGTACCATGAAACCACAGTAAATCTAAGGTCAATTTTGTAAACTTCTCACTAAATGTAAATTCCTTCTTTAAAATAGATGGGATGATACCATTTTTCTTTTTAAATTAATAATAATCATGCATTAGTTTCAAACATGATCGAGTACATAGAGACGTCTTAATAAGACAATTATATACAAAGTCACATGGTACACATTTTTTAGCTTGATTTTGGTGTGGAAGTAGAAAAATATTTTTGAGGTTGAATAGACAAAAACAAAATTTATTTGAAATCACCTCAACATTTTCATTCTTTATAGTGATATATATGGTATAGTTTGAACTTCGATGGTGATTTTTTAAATTGCGATCATAAATTTTATCTTTTTTATTCTTTTATGATAAAAATAGTTTTACGTCCTTTTATAATATATCCTTTTTTTTCTTAGACATAACAAACCTTAAAAGAATATTTTCTTTTATTTAAATAGTAAGAAGACAAGAGATCTCATTTTCGTGGTTTCATGTGTGTTTCTGCAAACAACTTCCAAAACTTATATATGTCTCGATTGTACTACTTTAGATCTATTTGTGTCTGAGCGCTTAATATTTTGAACTAAATGAAATTCATGATGGACTGTAGGTACATTTTTGTCATAATCCGTAAGGTAATTTTTGAAATTTTTTATAAAATTACCATTTTACCACTCCCGATAGTTTTCCGGGTTATTTATGATTGATCGATGAAGTTGGTTCAAATTTTTTGAAGTATTTGATAATTCTACTTAACTAATTGATGGGTAATGGTTAGATAATTAATTTAGTTGATAATAATGAGCTAAGTCTTAAACTTGTTTGAGACCATATACCTTTTGGACCATATATATTAAAGGTATTATTTTCTACAAAATTATTGTGTTGCTTTGATAAGGTTCTCTATTCGCTGCGTCCAATAACTATCACCACAACAAAACGTATTCATCATTGCAAGTTCAAATTAATGCTACTCTAGAATTTCACTTTGATGCCATGAATACTTAGTAAATTTATATGTATTGAAGGGATAAATCTTTAATTCAACTAGCCACACGTTGAGATTACTCTATAATAGAATTGATTACTGCACTTGTATAATTAATTAATTTATATTTTAATAGGTTCTTGTAATAGAAACTAGAAACAATTAAGTGGGTTTTGATTTAGTAGAATGGAAATAGTTAATCTATAGGTGCTTTTTTAAAATGGAGAACAATTGTGTTCATGACCAATCATTATGTAATGGCTAAGGTCATGATTAGTCAATGATAATAAATTAATTAATAGAAATGTATGGTGCCTCAATAAAAGTTTTGAAACACTAAGTGTTCTCGTTAGTTTTGTTCGTAAATTACTTCGCTATATCTGTGATGTCCTGGTTTGATATATTTGTATGCGTAATTAAAAATTAGATGTATGATATATTGAATATTCATTCAAAGTTTGGCCAGGTTAATTAAACTTGTTAATAGTGTCGTATATTCTAGGACTAATTGTTAGCAAATACGCTGATCATCGTGCATTACTTTCTAGTTGTGTTTTTGTTAGTAATTAGTTGTTTAGTTAATGGAAGTAGTTGTGATTTAGTGGCTTAATAGTTTGTTATTTTAAGTCTATATAAATTTGTAATTTACTGTTATTTTGATATACTAAAGAATAAAAAAGACTTCAACATACAATTCTCTTAACCTTTTAACCTCTATTTCTTCCTTAAGTTTTCCTTTCTATTTAAGCCAACACCTTTGGTATTAGAGTCATGTAAATTAATGGCAATGCATTGAGTGTAAAACAACCACTTATTCCAATCTTCTAGGGAGAAAGCCACAAATTCTGGAGTATTCATATGAAAATAATACTCAAATATCAAAATCTCTAGGACTTGGTAAAACGAGGATTTGCACATCCTGATAAAGAAAATAGACTCTGTGACAGTCAGAAACAAGATGCTAAAGCAATGACTTTATCCAACGTTAAGTTCATCATAGCCACTTTTCATGGATTGCAGCAGTAACCACGTCAAAGTAAGGTTGGTCCATTCTGCAGTAGGACTTTCAAGGTGATTGAAAGTTCATTGTGGTGAGATTGTTATCACTTCGGCGTGAATTTGAAACCTTGATTACGAAAAATGGAGAATTGATTGTTTATTTATTGTCTAGAATAGTGGCAATTGTCAGCAAAATTTTATCATGTGGCGAGAAAATTACTGATCAAACGATTGTTAAGAGATACAATGGAGCATGACTCCATAATTATATCATGTAGTTGCTTCTATAGAAGACTCTAATGATTTATCATTTTTTTCCTTTGTCGAATTTATGGGATCTCCTCAAGCCCATGATGAAACTCAATCAATCTATTGAAAAATAATTAAGATAAAACATTTCCGGTGAAGGAATCAACAACCAAATATGGTGAGAACAATGGTCCAGCAAGCACATGTCGAGGAAGAGGAGGATTCTGTTTGGTCGAGGTCGTGGATATAAAAGAGGCAGAGGAAGGAATGATGGTCATAAGAAGTCCAATAAGCAAAGTAACACAAAGAATGACATTCAATGTAATCATTGTCAGCACTACAGACATATAAAGGCTAATTGCACGTATGAAGATCAGTAAATAAACTTTGCAGCAATAGAAAGTTTGGAAGAGAATTATCTCTTTATGGCTTGCATTAATACATAACATAACCAAAGTGATGTTTGTTTTGTAGATAGTGGTTGTTCATATAATATGACAAGCACCAAATATTTGTTCTAGGAGATAAATTAGAAGCAAAAGAAAAAGGTGCAGCTTGTCAACTGAAAAGAGATACAAGGTGAAGGAAAATGCATTGTGGGTATTGACACCAGCCACGACATAGTAAATATGTTAAACATCATTCAGTTTGTACCTAATTTATGATACAATTTGTGTAGTGTTGGACAACCATTGTCCAATGGGCATTCTCTTTAGTTTGTTGACGATGCTTGTGTAACTACAAACAAGAATTCAGGAAAAAAGGTTCGCATCACTATGATGTCAAACAAGACGTTTCTACTGGATGTTTCCAACATGAAATGTTTTACACTTGTTGCAAGTGAAAATGATGAGTCAAAATTGTAGTATTTGAGGTATGGTCACCTCAATATAAAGAACCTTAAATATCTTGTTAATAAATGTATGGTTCTTGGACATCCAAAAATTAAATATATTGAATTTTGTTAACAGTGCATTTATAGAAATCAAATTTGGAAGTCTTTTCCTTTTGGAAAAGATTGGATGGCTTCAAAGTGCCTTGAATTATTACATGTTGATTTATGTGGACCTATGCATACTAGATCTTTTAGTGGTAGTCGTTATTTTCTATTATATACAAATGATTGTAGTCGCATGAGTTGGGTCTATTTCTTAGAAACAAAATTAGAAACATTTCAAAAATTCATGTACTTCAAATCCCAAATTGAGAAGCAAAGCGGTCTGTGCATAAAGACTTTTCGTACAAATAGAGGCGCGAATTCTTGTCCAAGGAGGTTAATCATTTTTTTTTGAGGAAAATAACATTCATAGGTAGCTGACAAAACCTTATACTCAAGAGCAACATATCGTTGCTGAGCAAAACAATCGCACTGTGGTGGAGATTGAAAGAAACATGCTAGAAGCGAAGGGAGTTCCTAATTAATTTTGGGCTCAAACTGTAATGACATCAGTCCATTTATTGACTTTTTCTCCAATAAAGTTTGTTATGTCTCAAACTCCATTTAAATCTTGGAAGGGTAAAAAACCATTGTAATTTATTTAAGAATTTTTTGTTGTACTGCTTAGGCTTTTGTAAATTCCTAATTTCGTCATAAGTTGGATGAAAAATATGAAAACTGTGTTTTTATTGGTTACTGAACACAATCTGCATATATACTGTATAACCCTCTTACTAGAAATATTTTAATTAGAAGGGATTTAGTATTTGGTAAAACATCAAGCTGGAATTCGAGTGGAAGCAACGATAAGATGAAAGTACAAATTCCTATGCCTATTGGAACAACTTTTGATGCAATTCAGCAACTAACTACTACAGCTACAACAGCCGGTTCTAGTACCACTTGTCTAGATTTAATTTTTTCAACTTCAGGGAGCAGAAACACTTCATCTACTACTCTTGAAGAGTCTTCAGATGAGCCAATTCCATTAAGAATATCAGAAAGGCTTAAAAAGTTGAACCCCGAGTAGGCCAATAACATGTATACAACTTGTCAATTCTCTTTTGCAACGTCAGATCCTAAACGTTATGATGAAGCAAATAAAAAGGAAGAGTAGAGTAGAGATATGTTAGAAGAGATGAAATCTATTGAAAAGAATGGAACATGGGAGATGGAGGAATTACCAGAAGACAAAAATGCAATTGGTTTGAAATGGGTGTTCAATACAAAGTTTGTAGTGAATGCGACCCAATAAAAGGATAAAGCTCGTCTTTTGACAAAAGCATATGCACAACAATATGGTATTGATTCTAAAGACACAATTTCTCCAGTTGCACAATTTAAAATTGTTAGACTTGTTCTAGCATTGGTTGAATAGTCACGATAACTAGTTTATCAATTTTATCTCAAGTAGCATTTCTAAATGGAGTCCTACAAGAAGAGGTCTACATAGAACAACCAAAAAGTTTTATAAAGAAGGGTGATGAAACAAATGTCTACAAATTAAAAAAAGGCATTGTATGGTTTGAAGGTAGCCACTCGAGCCTGATGTAGCAAAATCAATGGTTGTTTTAAGAGAAAGGGATATATGAGGAGTGATTATGAACCCACATTGTATGTAAAGAAAAACGATAATGTTATCATCATTGTTTGCCTTTATGTTGATGATATCATTTATTCTAGCTCTTCTATTTCTCTGGTGGATGAATTTAAGTCTGAAATGATGAATGAGTTTGAGATGTCAGATATGGGGTTATTACACTATTTTCTTGGCCTTGAAGTCCATCAAGCTGAAGATTAAATATTTTTTTCACAAAGTAAATGTACCAAGGACCTTTCCATTAAGTTTAGTTTCCTTAATTGCAAGCCTTCTGCCACACACCTCTGAATGTTGGTAAGAAACTGTAGCTTAAGGATGGAGCAGAGATGGATGATGCTAGAAGTTTCAGAAGCATGGTTGGGCGTTTAATTTACCTAACCCATACTCATCGTGATATTACATTCTTTGTTGGTGTTATATCTAGGTTCATGCAACAACCTTCAAAGGTTTATTTTAGAGAAGCAAAAAGAGTTATGCTTATGTCGCTGGAAGTATGGACTACGGGATTTGGTATTCACATGACTATTGATGTGAGGCTAAACATACATACTATTAATCATTATTTGTCCCACATTTATCATTTATATTTGTGCTTTTTGAGCATGAATTTTATAGATTGTGCTAAATAGTGTATTTTATTTATAGGAGTAAAATGGTGTAAAGTTGAAGAAGTTTGGAGCTAAAACAAATTAAGAATGAAATATTGAAGAAGGAAATCAAGCAGGAAAGTTAATGGATGAAATTGAATATAATAATATATAAACTTACAAAGTGCCTTGCAATTAAACTTTATCCATGTGGCACAATTGAAGCGACACTGAGGTGGCACAATTTAAGTGGAATTCAATTCTGTTTGGGTTTTGATTTCCCAATTTATTTTGGACTCAGTAATTTTATTTAGGATTTTCCACATCTATAAATAGTCCATAAAAAAATTATTTGGGGGAATCTAGAGGAGGTAATTTTGAAGATAAGTTGCAAATACTTTTTGGGGTTCTTTTCTTCTTCTTATTTTCTTAGAGATAAGAAGCTAAAACCCTTGTTCTAGGGATTTATCTACAAATTTAATGTTGATTATTAATGTCATTTTGAATTAATTCTTTGTTGTCATTATATGTTACTTCTATATTCTTGTTTTTGTATTTCGTGCTTGATCACTATGAGATAAATCTATTGTCTAATCGTAGAATCGAGAGAGGAGAGGTTAGATAGACCAGATAATATAGAACTCGATAATCTCATTAGATTGAAGTGATTTATGTTTAGGAGTGAAGTTCGGACGAAGAAATTGCTAGGTTATGAAATATGATGAAATGTAAATGCTCGCAAATTACTTACTTATCCCCACTCAACGATATAGTTAGGTATCTTATTGGAGTAGGTGACGAGAGTTGTGTAGCCCGACTCATATAATTAACTTTATAAACCAATAACTTGATAACTAAAATCAGTTCTAAGCCAAAATTATGATGTACATGAAATTCAATATATGTTGCAGCCCTGAGATTTTCCAATTATTGTAAGTATATTTATTATTTTGTTCTTGCCTTCTTATTTTTTGGCTCTCTTAAGTAAATAATTACACCAATATAATTCAGTAAAAATAGTTAATTGACAAGTCCTTTTGGAACGATAATCTGGTTCTTTTAAGAGTTATTATATTACTTGTGCGATCATATACACTTGCATGTGCAATTGGAAGCAACAACTATGCTGGTTCATTGTATGATAGACGAAACATTTCACCACATATATTTACTCTTGGGTCAAGAGTAATATATTGGTTCTCAAAGAAGTAAGCTACACCAACCTTATCCACATTTGAAGCTGAGTACATTGCAACTATTTCAGCCACTTGCCAAGCTATGTGTCTAAGAAGCATGTTAGCATAATTTCAACATCAGCTAGAAAGTGCAAAATAGAAATATTGAAACAAAAAACATCAATATCCATGAAAAAGAATCCATATTTTCATAGTAGAAAGAAGAACATTGATGTTCACTTCCATTTTATTCGTTATTTGATTTCAAAGGAGGATATTGTATTGAAGCATTGCAACACTCATAAGCAATTAGCTCATGTAATTACGAAGTCTTTGGCAGCAAACAAGTTTTTCTATTTGAGGGTTTTCTTGGTGTATGTAACTTTGATTCAAGGGGTAATATTTAAGACTAATTCGTAGTATGACCAGGTCAATTGATATTGTTAGTAGAATCCTCTATTCTAGGGCTAGTTGTATTTTTGTTAGTAATTAGTTGTTTAGTTAATGGAAGTAATGGTCATTCAGTGACTTAGTAGATTGTTATTTTAAGTTTGTATATAGTTGTACCTTTCACTGATTTCATATACTAAAAAATCGAAAAGTCTTAAGCATACAATTTTCTTAACATTCGATCCTCTGTTTCTCCTTTAAGTTTTGGAGCCTATTACTCCGACATGGTATTATGTCAAAACCATTAAATTATAATATTGGAGGAATTTGGACTTGATACTTGACCTGAAACATGGAAACTATGATCGTTAAAATGTTAATTAGCATCAAGATTTAAGAACTTGATCATAAGTTTCCTTCAATTTTTAGGCCAAGGATAAAGAAATAGTAATGTGGGTCTTCTTAATTTTTAAATGTTATGGTGAATATATACATGAATAGATTGCATTGTTTTGAAATCAACGAAAAGAGAAGACTCAAGTTCCGTAGTGATTATTCGGTTATTTGCAGCTAGTGGATTTCTAAACCCTTGTTTAGTGCATAGAATTATATATTTCCTTGTGGTATGTGTTGGGGAGAAATTAGAATTGGTGATGGGTTGACTTGTCCATGTTGAATAATTCTAATGATGAAAAAGGGGTAGTACAAAGCATTGTGATTAATTGTTGGTGTATAATGTGTTGAGAATGGTTTTGAAAGTCTTATTGATTCATTTTTGATGTTGTATCATGATTGTATTATTATTTAAATCAATTCAATTTTATAGAGAGTTATTATACTTGGCATTACATTTCATTGCTTTGCACAAATTTATCATTGATGAAGTTGATCTTTTGAGTGTCTTTTTATAAAGTTATGATTGATGAACAATGACTTAAATATTTAGGATATATATTTGTGAAAGTGTTGGTGTTGAGTTGTGTGTTCTGTAAATTATGAATTCTTAGGTTGGTCTGATTTTATGCTGGTTATATTTGTGATTGATGAATATTAAGCTTGTTGTAGAGAATATTTAATTGTTACACTGTTTATGTTGAGTTGATTGCTATATAAATGGTTAAATATTAGGTTGGGATTGTCAGATACAGGTTGTAGTTGTGTAGGTTTGGTTGGGGTGTAAGGATTACTCAAATTCTATTCGCTTCGCTTATGTCTAGAGGTTTACTTCATGAGTATTATGTGGTTTGGTACTCACGCATTGCAATTACATTTTTTTGCAGTTTACTAGCCCGTTTGTGATATTTTCTCTTCTCCTTGTCTGAGGATTCTTCTAGAGGTTTATGAGGCACTTACTTGTTATTTTAGTGGTTCTTCTTCCTCCTTAATTATAATCTTGTTCTGTTCTAGAAACAATGTCATTTAAGACTTGTGTTTTCCATCAATTTTGTTATAATACATTAGAGGCTTGTACACATACAATGTTTTTGGAGTTTTATTTTTAAGTTAATTATAAATTTCTGTATTTTATCGTGAAGGTTGGATTTTAGACTGACTTGTCTTGTTGGGATAAGACGAGTGTTATCACATCCATATTTGAGTTGTAAAATTTTCTTCTTGAAATTCTAGAGAAATAACATAGCAAAAGTGAATCTAGAATTTTAAGTGGGTTTGAGGGATATATATTTTGTCACGCCCAGAGTCTACACCCTGGACGTGGGCGGCACTCGGCGGCCATTGTTGGCCCCCAAGCGAAGCCTTAGCCTGGCTTACATAACTCAGCGGAAGACTCAAATCAACTCAATCAAGAAATAAAGCATGTTTAGAAGGAACACTTAATAAAATAATCTAGCAAAAATGACACCTAATTCTCAAAAATTGAACATTTGAAGTTATAAAACACAAGAGACTCTAAAACTGAATGACTAACTCTCTATGTTTCTATTAAGACTCTAATAACTAAAATAAATGTGGGACAGACGCTACAACACCCAAATAAACTAAGCTAGAAAAAAATAAAGTGATGTCCTCCAGACTGCAAGGAGGCTCACCAAGGTACTACGGAGTGCTCAACTAAATTAACGGTTCGCTGCATGCTGATCCTGGTTAGCTGCATCATAAAATGATGCAGGCCAACTGACATCAGTACATTGAATGTACGAGTAAATGAGTTGAAAAGATAAACGACGAGTTAAGCTTGAGGGGATTAAGATGAACTTGCCTCGTTTCGCTCAATTAAAGAATATGCTTAACTCAAAGTATGTATATAAAACAATTTAAAATACATGCAATATATATAAAGCTTGTTAAATAGTAAAACAACTTAGTTCGTTAAACAAATGCATTAACAAACTCAACTTTACTCATATATGAAAGTAATATAACTTTTGTGGGAGATTCTCTAACCAACAACAATCACTATGAGCCCAAGTGATGATATAACGTTTTACCTCATGTTGCACAAAGGACCATCCTATATCTTTCCATCACTATAGGACCTTACTTAGCATAGTGGATCCACTAGATAAACTTACGTGATCATCTAAAAAGTATGACCCGTCAATTCCCATGATGATTCATGGTTTACAAGGAGACTTTTGTTAATTATGAAATCACATCCCGATATAGGTGCTCAATACTACTCCAAAAACATACTTTAGATCATAATTTTGGTAAAAATTTCTTCCTTTAGGTCGAGAAAATTTACTAAACCCTTTAGCTTTAAAATTCCCCTTTTTGGAATCAGTGTTCCCCTTTTAGTTCAAACTCTTTTGAAACTCTTAGTTTCCTTTCAACTTTAATGTGAAACATTTATAAATCTTCAGGAATACTTACTTCCCTTATAGCTTTTGAGAAATGAACTCAATTCTTGCTCTTTTTTAACTTGTAACTTAGCTATTAAGGAATACTTAGTCCCCTTATATCTTTTGAGAATTTAACTCAACTCTTTACTCTTTTTTCGAATGGTAACTTGATCCTTAAACCAAAGGTAAATTATTTATTAAGACTCTTTGAAAACTTTAAGAACTTACTTTGAATTGCTTCTTACTTTTAAACTTGACTCTTAACTTCCTTGACTATGATCTTAACTTTCCTTGAATTGCATTATGGATTCAAGGATCATGATCTCATATTTATGGATGATTTCATGATGTTTAGATGTACTTTAGAATGTTGGAATCAACTAGGTATGACAGGTACATCACTTTGGAACTAGTACCAAAAGATAGGGAAAGAACGGGGTTTTAAGAAGTCTTGGGGTTCTGAAAGGCCCGGAGCGCCAGATCTTGACCGACAAACATTGTCCTTAGGCACTCTGGCTGTATCGGCATGACAGGGCATGTTGGATAATATCTATCACGAGCACTCTGATAGGCGCACTGCCCCAGAGCCTATCACACGGGTTTTCCATTTTTTCTTCTATGATTTTCAATTCTAAACCTCCAAAACTTCCAAGGACCCAACCCCAAACACTTAGGATTATTAAATACTTCATTAACCTAATGATAAGACCCAAAATTATAACAAAAGCATGAATCAAATCTACTTGTGATACACAACAATTCAACGAACAAGAATTTAACGAATGTTCATTATGAAATCCCATATTTATAATTTCATATACTCTAACTTTCTGAATTGAAACAAATTGGGTGTGGGTGAAATGACCCAACACCGAATGATCTCACATACCTCGTTAGGGATAACCCCCAACTAATTCCACGCAACGATCTTGGCGTTTTTGGACAATTCTTGATCTTTTATCTTCTTTTCTCTTTTCTCCTAAGCCTTAAGCGTTCTTAGTTTTTCTAAAACTAATTTGCGACTTGGTTTTACCCCTAGTATAACCTAAAAAGAATTAGGAAATAATAGGGTAAAAAGACAACTTAACCATTTCTAAAATCCGGATTGGATTTTCCTCGACTTAACAACCCAACTTCAGAAAGACATATCTCCCTCAAACCACATTGGATTTTCGCAAACTTGGCGACATTGGAAAGATCCTCCCGAGGGATTTCAAACCATGTACAGACTCATCAAAACTCCTCCCGATATGGAAGTTATGACCATTTGAAAATGATCAAAACTCACTTTTGAAAACTGGAAATTTTGTAGATTTCCCTACTTATGCTAAAAAATTGATTATTTCTAGTTTCTTAGCTTATTCTTAGTTTGTTTAAGTTGCGATATGTTACAATATCTCCCCCTTGGGAACATTTTTCATCAAATGAGAAATCTTTCACTAAGCTGAGGGTAGTAACATCATTTCAGCACTCAACAAACAAAAGGAAGTAATAACATGCTTGTACCTAGACTTATAAAGTGCTACGAAGAGAATTTCATACCTTATTCAACATTCTCTCTGGATTCAAAGATATGTGAATATATTTTCTTCATATCCTCCTCAAGTTCCCAAATCGCTTCTTTAATGAATTTGTTCCTCCAAAGGACCTTGACTGAAGCAATTTCCTTTGTCCTAAATTTGCGAACTTGACAATCCTATATATGAATCAGAACTTCTCCATAGGATAGGATTATCGTTAACCCAACATTCTCTGTCAGTACTATCAATGAAGGATCACCTAACTACTTCTTCAACATAGAAATATGGAATACAAGATGAAACGCTGCTAACTCTTGGGGTCGATCTAAATTATAATCAACATCGCCCACTATCTTGGAGATTCTATAAGGTACAATACATCAAGGACTATGTTTTCCCTTCTTATCGAACCTTATAACACCTTCATGGGTGAAACTTTCAGAGATACCCTATCATCCATCTTATACTCTAATGGCCTTGTTCTAACGTCTGTGTAAAACTTTTGGCAACTTTGTGCAATCTTCAATCTTTCTTGAATCACTTTCACTTCTCCATATCTTGGTGGACTAGATCTAGTACTATATACCCTGCCTTACCAACATCAAACCATCCAATAGAAGATCTGCATCTTCTCAATAAAGAGATTCATAAGGAGTCATTTGGATGCTCAAATGGTAGCTGTTGTTGTAAGTGAACTCAATGAGAGGTTTGTGATCATCCCAACTCCCCTTGAAGTCGATCACACAATATCTCAACATATCTTCTATGGTATGGATGGTACGCTTTGCTTGTCAATCTATCTGAGGATGAAAGGCAGTACTCAAATTCACCTTTACACCCAAACGTTTCTAGAAAGATTTCTAGAACTGTGTAGTAAATTGTGCACCTCTATATGAAATAATGGAGACATAATTTCCATGGAGTCTTACCACCTCTTAAATTTACAACTTAGGATAATCCTCTTCTGAATAGGTAGTCTTTACCAGCAACAAATGGGCTGACTTTGTCATTCTATCGACAATCACCCAATCATAGTTATGATGACTTGGAGATCCTGGCAAGCATGTGATGAAGTCCATGTTCATCATCTCCCAGTTCTATTCTGAAAGTTCTATAGTCTGAGCCAACTCTCCAGCCTTTGGTGTTTTACTTTACTTGCTGACAATTTGAGCATTTGGCAACAAACTCAACAATATCTTTCTTCGTACCTTCTCACCAATACACCTCTCTCAAATTGTGGTACATCTTGGTGGAAACAAGATGAATGAAATATCTAGAACTATGAGCCTTCTCCAAGATCCTCTCATGGAGTCCATCAACCTTAGGTACACATAATCTACCTTGGTATTTCAGCACACCATCTCCCCTTGTTCAAAAGCCAATACTCTTTGCTTATGGATACTTGCCTTCAAATAAAGCAAAATGGGATCTTGGTCTTGCTTATCTTTAACCTCTGAATCTAATGATGACTCATCCCCATTTAATCCCAGGCGCGCAAGTCTGTGCAAATCCTAAGCTAACTCCCTCTTTTCTTCTTCAACATGGGTGATAATACCAAATTAGCCTTACCTAGGTGGTAAAGAATACTCACGTCATAATCCTTGAGTAATTCCAACCACCTCCTCTCCCTGAGATTGAGTTATTTTTGAGTGAACACATAGTGGAGGCTCTTTTGGTCATTCAATATGTCAACATGAACACCATACAAGTAGTTGCACCAAATCATCAAAGCAAACACTACTGCAGTCAATTATAAGTCATCAGTTGGATAATTCATCTCATTGAAGGTATTGAGTCATAAGATATAACCTTGCCATTCTTCATCAACACAAAACCCAAACCAACTCTTGATGCATCACAACACACCACAAAACCTTGACTACCCTCTGGTAAGCTCAAAACTGGAGCGGTAGTCAATATCTTTTTCAACTCTTGAATGCTTTTCTCACAGGCTTCAGACCATTGAAATTTGATTGTCTTCTTAGTTAGATTGGTCAAATGAGACAATTTAGATGAAGAACCTTCAACAAATCTCCTATAATAACTAGCTAATCCCAAGAAACTCCTTATATGTGTTGGAGACGTGGGTCTAGCCCAACTCTGAATTGCCTCTATCTTCTGAGTATCAACTTTAATCCTATCACCAGAAAATATGTGGCCCAAGAATGCCATAGACTTAGGAAAAAATTCACACTTGGAGAACTTGACATGTAGCTCCTTATCTTTCAAAGTTTGCAGGATAATCCTGAGGTGACTAGCATGATCTTATTCATTCCTTGAATAAACAAGTATGTCATCAATGACAACGATCACAAAAAAATCTAAATAAGGTTTGAAAACTCTGTTCATGAGATCAATGAATGATGTAGGTTCATTCGTCAACCAAAGGACATAACCCAAAAATCATAATGTCCATAGCTTATTCTACAAGTTGTCTTTGGAATATCATATTCCCTAACTTTAATCTAATGATAGCTTGATCTTTCACGCCCCGAGCCTATAGCCTGGACATAGCCGGCACTCGGAGACCATTGTCGGACGCAAGAGAACCCTTGACCTTACTTTCTTAACTCAGCTGAAGACTTAACTCAAGAAATAACTTTAAAATAATAAAGAACCAAAATGGAAACTCAAGTCTTATCGTTTGCAAGAGATATGAAAAGACTAAAGAACTAACTCTATCTATCTATGAAGCCTCAAAATTAAATATGGATGTTGGGACAGGACCCCTAATCATCCTAAAAACTGAAAACTGAAAGAAAATAACTAACAGGAAAATATGTCCTCCGGAGTGAAGGGAGGTTCACCAACTAAATCTGAGCTTCTCACTGGATCAATGGTGCACTAGAATGTCAATCCAAGTTACCTGTGTCTGCATCATAATACGATGCAGGACAACTGGCATCAATACATTAAATGTACGAGTATGCGAGTTGGAATACTAAAAAAACATAGGCTTGAAAAGGAGTAAGAAAGAACCCTGACCTTGACTCTGCTCATCTCATGAATAACTAACTAATTATGACTACTTATCTCATGAATAATTAACTCATTATGACTACTCATTTCATTATATAACAGTTTAAACACATGTGCAATATAAAGAAAAGTTGTTTAAAACATGGTTTTCAACTATGTGTATGCAAGGATTCCATTATGCAAAATGTACGTAAATTACAAAATAATTTGATGCAAACCCATAATTATAATAATAAAGAAAATATATCATTCATCCTCTAAATGTCTACTCGTGCAATGCATGAATGCAGTCCCATACCCCCCATCCACACTAAGTAGAACCTCTTGAGAAATCATGCAACTACTACTGTGGGAGTTTCTCTAACCGACAACCATCGCTTAATAGTTATAGTGATGATACAATGTTTCACCTTATGCTGCCAAGAACCATCCTAAACCTAACAAAGTATAGGACCTCAACTGCCTAATGGATCCACTAGTAAACTGTGAAAAAAAAACATCAAAAAAATATGACCCTTTTCTACCCATGGTGGATACATGGTTTTTATGGAGACATGATTTAATCTAAAAGTCACATCCCCACACCTATTCTCAATACTACTCCCAAAAATATATTGTCTCTTATGTTTTTAAAACATACTGATTTTGTTGTTGGGATTAGTGCTCAAAACGTAAATATTAAAAAAATCTCTCTTGGAAATCATAGTTTCCTAACTTGGTTAATTTTATAAAGATATATCTCTATTCTGAAAACTAGCCCGAAGGCTCTTTGGAAAACTTAGATTCCTTGTTTAAATGTGAAAATATTTCAAGATCTCTTGAGGGATATTTAGTCCCCCTATACTTTTGAGGAAAAGAACTTCAACTTAACTCTGTACTCTTTACTCTTTACTTATCTTGAAACTTGAGTTTTAAAATGACTCTCCGGGAAATACTTAGTTCCCTTATATTTCTTTAGAGGATGACCTTCAACTCTTTAGGAAAATAATTATCTCCCTCATTCTTCTTTAGAGGAAAGACTTCAACTTTTACTCTTCCTTTAACTCTATAGTTGAGCCTTAAAACGAAGTTAAAACATTCAAATAAGACTTTTGAAACATTAAGAAACTTTACTTTGTCTTATTTCTTAACTCTTAGCTTCTGCGACTTTGATCCTTACTTTCCTTCAATTGGATTATGTATTCAAGGTTCATGATCTCAAGGTAATGGATGATTTCATGATGTTTTGACATACCTTAGAGTGTTGAAATATACTAGGAAATATGGGTACATCACTTAAGAACTAGTACGAAAAAATTGGGAATGAATGGGGTTAACTGGCGTCCTTGACGCTCTAAGAGGCGAGGGACACAAGTGTTGGGTTATGGGCCTTTTTCCCTTCCTATGTGGATAAATAAAAGCCCAATTTGGACCAACCCATTTTTTGCTCATAGGCCCATTATTATGAGGCACATATAAGCCTATTTAGGTATTATTTTCAAATACACAGAGAGTTTTTCAGCAGCCAAAAAGAGAAAAAGAGAGCAGTTTTCGCAGTCAAAATTCAGCCCTAACAGCCAACTTCAAATTGCGATTCCCGCTTCGGTTCTTGTCTGATTGAGCTTATTTTTGGACAGAATATTATCTTCATCTCAATCTTTGATTAGGAACTGACATAGTTGGATTTGGTGGCCTACAACTTCATTTTTTCTGTCATGAACAGTAGCTGCGAAATTGGTGATTTTGCTCCTTTAATTCTCTAGATTTGGAGCAATCTTATTTTGTTGTTGCTCGTTGTTTGGCACTTGTTTTGTGGACAATTTTGGAGAACAATATTGTAACTCTTGGTGATTATAGTGTAGCTTTTGGTCCCGTGGTTTTTTACTCTTCACATCGAAGGGTTTTCCACGTAAATCTTGGTGTCTTGTGTGATTGGTTCATTATTGTCTTGTTATATTTGTTTTGATTGAATACTTTCTGCCTTACTATCATATTGCTTGTGGTTTTTTGTCTTCTCTTGGTTCAAATCGAAAAGGGAAAGTATAGACTTGGGTATTCTTCCGCTGTTATCCTGTCAGACATTCTTTGTTAGTGCCTTCTCTTTCCCAACAAAGTGGTATCAGAGCATTGGTTATTGTTGATTGTCGTTTTGAATGATGGAGGCAAATATGAGCAAAATGATGTGTTTAAATGGTAGTAACTATCATATTTGGAAAGGCAGGATGAAAGATCTTCTATTTGTCAAGAAGATGCATTTACCTGTGTTTGCTTCTAATAAGCCTCAGTCTTTGAATGATAAAGAATGAGAATTTGAGCATCTGCAGGTTTGTGTCTATATTAGACAATGGGTTGAAGATAATTTTAGAAATCATATTGTGAATGAGACACATGCCAAAAGTTTGTGGGACAAGCTCGAGACACTTTATGCTTCGAAGACTAGCAACAACAAGTTGTTCCTATTGAAACAATTAATGAATATCAGGTATATAGAGGGCACTTCTATTTCTGATCATATTAATGATTTTCAGGGTGTTCTTGACCAGCTGTCCGGAATGGGTGTAATGTTTGATGATGAGATACAGGGACTTTGGCTTCTTAATACTCTGCCAGACACTTGGGAAACTCTTCGAGTTTCTTTGACTAATTCTGCTCCCAGTGGTGTTGTAACCATGGAATATACTAAGAGTGGTTCCTTGAATGAAGAAATGAGAAGAAGATCTCAAGCCTCATCTTCTTCAGCTTCACACTCCGATGTTTTGGTTACTGAAGATAGGGGGAGAAACAAGTCCAGAGGTCAGAATGATAGAGGTAAAAGTAGAAGCAAGTCAAAGTCTAAATACAAGAATATTACATGTGACTATTGCCACAAGAATGGGCATATCATGAAATATTGTTACAAGCACAAGAGAGATATGAGACAACAAAAGAGAGAAGGCCATAATGAAAATCGTGTTGTTATTGTTGCTAATGATGATCTTCTTGTTTCTTGTGATGCAAATGCCATTGATCTTGTTCGTGATGAGTCTAGCTGGTTTGTGGATTCTGGTGCTACATCTCATGTCACGCCAAAGAAGGAATTATTTTCTTCTTATACTTCAGGTAATTTTGGAACGTTGAAAATGGGCAATAATCATGAAGTTGAAGTTATTGGCATTGGGACAGTTTGTTTGGAAAGTAACTATGGTTCCAAACTAGTTCTCAATAATGTCAAGCATGCTCCAGATGTTCGCTTGAATTTGATTTCTGTGGGATATCTTGATGATGAGGGTTATGTTAATACACTTGGTGTTGGCCAGTGGAAGTTTACTAGAGGTTTGATGGTTGTGGCCCGTGGTGACAAGTTGTCTAACTTGTATGTATTTCAGGGCTTCATGTCCAGAGACTCAGTAAATTTGGTGAAGAATGATACTTCATCAGAGTTATGGCATAGAAGGCTGAGTCATATGAGCGAGAAGGGGATTGATAGTTTGGCTAAGAAAAATTTGCTTTCTGGAGTGAAACAAGCAAAGTTGAAGAAATGTGTTCATTGCTTAGCCGGTAAACAGAAAAGAGTTTCTTTTCAGAGTCATCCGCCTTCAAGAAAGCTTGATTTGCTAGAGTTGGCACATTCTGATTTGTGTGGTCCTTTTAAGGTAAGATCTCATGGTGGTGCACTTTACTTTGTGACTTTTATTGATGATCATTCTCGCAAACTCTGGGTATTTCCTTTGAAGTCCAAGGATCAAGCACTTGATGTGTTCAAGAGTTTTCAGGCCTTGGTTGAAAGACAAACAGGGAAGATATTGAAATGCATCCGCTCAGATAATGGTGGTGAGTATATTGGTCCTTTTGATAGATATTGTAGAGAGCAGGGTATTAGGCATCAGAAAACTCCTCCAAAGACTCCTCAGTTAAATGGTTTAGCAGAGAGGATGAACAGAACTCTAGTTGAGAGAGTTAGATGCATGCTTTCAGATGCTAAGCTATCAGATTCCTTTTGGGCAGAAGCACTTAATACTGCTGCTTATGTTATCAATTTATCTCCTGCTGTTGTTTTAGATGGTGATGTCCCTGACAGAGTTTGGACTGGTAAGAATGTTTCTTATGATCATCTTAGAGTCTTTGGGTGTAAAGCTTTTGTACATGTTCCTAAGGATGAAAGGTCAAAGTTGGATGTTAAAACTAGGCAGTGTATCTTCATTGGTTATGGTCAAGATGAATTTGGCTATCGTTTCTATGATCCTGTTGAGAAGAAACTTGTTAGAAGCCGTGATGTTATGTTCTTTGAAGACCAAACAATTGAATATTTTGACAATGCTGACAAGGCTGACTTTCAGAGTAGTGAGAGCTTAGTTGAGGCTGATCCAGTTCCTTTGACTATTGCATCGGAAGAAAATCTTCATAATGATGAAAATCAAGTTGATAGTGAAGATGGTGATCATGTTCAGAATGACCGGCATGATGTTGTTGATGCTCCAGTGCAAGCTGATGTGGTTGTCCAACAACCAATTATAGATGCTCCAGAGAGTTCTCTCAGACGATGTAGTAGAGAGAGAATTCCTTCATCTCGTTATTCTCCCAATGAGTATGTACTCTTGACTGACGGGGGAGAACCTGAGATTCTTGATGAGGACATGGAAAGTGAAGAAAAAGGAAGGTGGTTTGATGCTATGGAAGATGAGATTAAATCCTTGCATGATAATCATACCTTTGATTTGGTTAAGTTACCTAAAGATAGAAAAGCTTTGAAAAACAGGTGGGTTTTTCGGGTGAAACATGAAAATGGTAATCCAGTTCCACGGTACAAAGCTAGATTAGTTGTCAAGGGATTTAATCAGAAAAGGGAAGTTGATGTTGATGAGATATTCTCTCCAGTTGTGAAGATGTCATCCATTCGTGTGGTTCTAGGCTTAGCTGCAAGTCTAGAATTAGAGGTTGAGCAAATGGATGTTAAAACTGCTTTCCTCCATGGTGACTTAGATGAAGAAATTTATATGGAGAAACCGGAAGGTTTTGATGTCAAGGGTAAAGAGAATTATGTTTGCGAATTGAAGAAGAGCTTGTATGGTTTGAAACAAGCTCCCAGGCAGTGGTACAGGAAGTTTGGTTCTTTTATGAGTCAGTAGGGCTTCAAGAAGACTTCTTCAGACCATTGTGTTTTTGTGCAAAAGTTCTCTGATGGTGACTTTATTATTGTGTTGCTTTATGTTGATGACATGCTTGTTGTTGGTCATAATACTTGCAGGATTCAGAAGTTGAAGCAAGAGTTGAGTAAGTCTTTTGCAATGAAAGACTTAGGACCAGCAAGGCAGATTCTTGGCATGCAGATTGTCCGTGATAGAATGGCCAAGAAATATGTATTATCACAAGTGAAGTACATTCAGAAAGTACTTCGCAGATTCAGCATGGACAAAGCTAAGGTTGTCAGTACACCTTTAGCTATGCACATCAAATTGGGCACGAAACAGTGTCCTTCTAGTGATGATGAGAAGGATGATATGAAGAAAGTTCCTTATGCTTCAGCTGTTGGTAGTTTGATGTATGTGATGGTTTGTACAGGATCGGATATTGCTCACGCTGTTGGATTTGTTAGCCGTTTTCTTTCTAATCCGGGAAGAGAACATTGGAATGCTGTGAAGTTGGTTATGAGATATCTTTGTGGCACTTCTAGTCTGAGTTTGTGTTTTGGTACAGGGAAGCCTATTCTTTGTGGTTATAGTGATTCAGACATGGCTGGTGATGTTGATACTCGCAAGTCTACTTCAGGGTACTTGGTTACTTTTGCAGGGGGAGCTGTGCGTTGGCAATCTAGGTTGCAAAAATGTGTTGCTCTATCTACTACAGAAGCTGAGCTTATTGCTGTCGTTGAAGCTTGTAAAGAATTGCTTTGGGTGAAGAGATTCTTTGGGGAACTTGGTTGAGCTCAAGAGAGGTATGTGCTTTATTGTGACAGTCAAAGTGCTATACATCTTGGCAAGAATTCTACGTTCCATGGTCGGTCTAAACACATTGATGTGAGATACCATTGGATTCGAGATGTGTTGGATTCTAAGTTGCTTGAGCTTGAAAAGATTCATACAAATGACAATGGTTCCGATATGATGACTAAATCTTTTCCAAGAGGGAAGTTTAAATATTGTTGCATGGTCGCCGGGATGGCGGTCTCCTCCACATTGTCGTGAGGGGGAGAATTGTTGGGTTATGGGCCTTTTTCCCTTCCTATGTGGATAAATAAAAGCCCAATTTGGACCAACCCATTTTTTTCTCATAGGCCCACTCTTATGAGGCAAATATAAGCCTATTTAGGTCTTATTTTCAAATACACAGAGAGTTTTTTCAGCAGCCAAAAAGAGAAAAAGAGAGCAGTTTTCGCAGTCTAAATTCACCCCTAACAGCCAACTTCAAATTGCGATTCCCGCTTCGTTTCTTGTCCGATTGAGATAATTATTGGACAGCATATTATCTTCATCTCAATCTTTGAATAGGAACTGACAGAGTTGGATTTGGTAGCCTGCAGCTTCAGTTTTTCTATCATGAACAGTAGCTGCGAAATTGGTGATTTTGCTCCTTTAATTCTCTAGATTTGGTGCAATCTTATTTTGTTGTTGCTCGTTGTTTGGCACTTGTTTTGTGGCCAATTTTGGAGAACAATATTTTAACTCTTGGTGATTATAGTGGAGATTTTGGTCCCGTGGTTTTTTACTCTTCACATCGAAGGGTTTTCCACGTAAATCTTGGTGTCTTGTGTGATTGGTTCATTATTGTCTTGTTATATTTGTTTTGATTGAATTACTTGCTGCCTTACTATCATATTGCTTGTGGTTGTTTGTCTTCTCTTGGTTCAATTCGAAAAGGGAAAGTATAGACTTGGGTATTCTTCCGCTGTTATCCTGTCAGACATTTTTTGTTAGTGCCTTGTCTTTCCCAACAACAAGATCTTAAACTTCAGAGGACATTTTGGGGCTCTCTTGATGGAGTGCTTCCCCAAGACCCTATGGACAAACATTGTCCTATGGGGCTATGGGAGGCGCGAATCCCCAAGGCCCTATAAACGCATGTTTCGACTTTCCTTTTCTGTTTTTCAACTCTAAAACTTCCAATATTCCATGGATATTCCCCCAAACAATTAGGATCACTAATATACTCAATAATCAATAGTTTACTCATAAAATAGCCAAGAAACACGAACCAGATCAACTAGAACATGCTACTACCCATTCAATCAAGAATTTGATAATTGTTTATTAAAATATCAATGTTCATTATTCAATCTACTCTAACTTGCTGAATTAAATCAAATTGGTCTGTGGGTGGAAGAACCCAACACAGAAATGTCTCACATACCTGAAAGGATCACCCCCAATGAAATTCACGAAACAACTTGGCGTTCTTGCTTTTTGTTCTTCTCTCTCCTCTTTTCTCCTCTTCTTTTCTCTTCTCTCAAAACCCTAACTTGTTTTCTAAAAGCGTTAGCTGAATAATATCGGTTTGGACTCCAATTTATTACCCAAAATCAAACTTAAATAATTGGGTGAGGAAAATAAAACTTTGCCTTTCCAAATCTTGATTGGACTATCACTAATCCAACAACCTAACTTTCGAAAGGCACATCTCACTCATATAGAATTGAAATCACGCAAAATTGGAAGCATTGGAAAGATCTATCCAAGGGCTTTCAAAACATATCTTCAAATATATCTAACTCATCCTGATCTAGGAGTTATGGACGTCCAAAGTTGACCAAAGACTCACTTTTTCATAACTTAAGAAATTTTCCTAATTTTAATTCTTCCCAGAACTTACTATTTCAACTTCTAAGCTTCTGCCTAACTATCTCAATTTACAAGATCTTGCGTGATCTGAGGTCAATCTTGGAAAAGCAAGAAGCACCTTGAAGTTGATAAAAAAGATCATCTATCCTTGAAAGATTATATTTATTCTTGATGGTCACCTTATTCACTTGGCGGTAGTCTATACACATCCTAAGCAAACCATCCTTCTTCCTTACAAACAAAATCGGAGTACCCCAGCGAGACACTTGGTCGAATAAATACTTTATCTAACAAATCATTCAATTGCGCTTTTAACTCTTTTAACTCCGTTGGTACCATCTTGTATGGAGAAATATAGATAGGACAAGTATCTAGGAAGACGTATATGTCGAAGTCTATCTCTCTTTCGGGAGGGACCCCTAGTAGATCATCAGGAAAGACTTTTGGAAACTCACTGACTATAGCAACTTTCTGAAGGGAAGGTACCTCAACACTTCAGTCATTAACTCAGACTAAGTGATAGATACACCCCTTTGAAAGTAACTTTCTCGCCTTAAGGTATGGAATGAAATGATCCTTAGACACTGCAGAACTAGTAGTCCACTCTATGACTGCTCATTAAAAATTTGAAACTTCACAACTCGAGTTATGAAGTCTATTGATGCATAACAGGCATGAAGCCAGTTCATACCTAGAATGACATCAAAATTTATCACATCTAACTCTACTAGATTATGGTGCTCTTGTGATAGATGGAAAAAGGACAATCATGATAGACTCGTTCCGCTAGAATATACTCCCCAACCGATGTAAAAACACATAAGGATTAACAAAGTATTTCTGGAAGAATCTCAAATTGATTTGCAACATAAGGAGTAACAAAGGATAAACTTGATCCTGGTCTAAAAAAACATAAACATCAATAGTAAAGAATTTGATCATACCAGTAACATCATTTGGAGAGTTCTCTTGCTCTTGGCGGCTAGTGATTGCATAGAGACGCTTTGCCCCTTCGATAGTACTAAAAGTGGCTCCTGTAGGTGCAGCCCTGTCTAATGGAACAACTGATGAAGATTGAGCTCTATTGCCTGGATTTCCACCACCTTGCTTATTCTTAGAGAACTCCCTCGTGAAATGACCCTCTTAACCTCACTTGACGACCTGTCTGGCCATCATGACATCTACCAGAGTGGGTTTTACCACATTTACCATATGCAAAAATCCCAATACCTCCTTGTGCCACACTACGTTGGGATTTGGCTGGTCTAGCCTTGAAGTTCTGTGAATTGTGCCAATAATACTCACCTCTATTTCTGGGCACAGGCGCACTTGCAGATGATGGTGCATACCTCTTTAATTTCTGAAATTATGATCGACTTGAACCATCTTTTTGCTTCCCAGACTCATTCCCAGTCTTCGTTTTCTTATTTTTGTAGTCCTGTCTGTCCCTCAGCTTCTCCTTTTAAATTTGTTGCACATAGACCATAAGCCTTGATATGTCCACATCACTAATCAACATTGCAGCCCTACCTTCTTTGCTTGAAGCACGACCCAAACCGGCGACTAACAAACTCATCCTACTTCTCATATCCTTAACCATCTCCGGAGCATAGAGAGACAATTGGATGAACTTCAACACATACACATGAACGCTCATGGAAAGTGAGTAATTCTCGTACCTTTTGTTCCTTCCGTTCTCGAGGAAAGAACCTCCCCAAGAAGGCTTCTTTGAAACAAGCCCAATTTCGAGGTAATGCGTCCTCAACTCTGCCCTCCTTCCATTGATCAAACAAGTTTCTAGCCATAATTTCCAATTTATATGAAGATAATTCAACCGTATCAGTATTAACCACTTGCATCACCTCAAACACTTTATTCAATTCTTCCACAATGTTTTTTCGGATCCTCAATAGTGCTTGATGCGCTGAAGCTAGGGAAATTCATTCTATGAAAATCATGAGCTCTTGAAGTGTCAACCCCTTCTCGTCGAGATCCTCTTTGTTGCCCGACATTGTTTGAGAATACTTGATTTAGCATTCGGATAGCTTCTGGGAACTCATGATTGGTGATCTTTCCTTCGGGTTCTACATCCGGTGAATTGGGTAATTGTTGTTCCTCAACATTTTTCCTAGCTGGTTAATCTCTGACTGATCTTCCTGGAGGCATGATGATTTGAAACACGCACAAGCACAAATTAGCGAGATATTTTTTAGAGATAAACTCTAACGCACAAAAAGAATGTGAATAAGTGAGATGTTCCCAAATTTTGTAGCCTCCTAATCATAGATGTGGCGTGTTTCACACCGATGAATAAGACTCTACAGACACGTCTTCATAGACTCCCTATTACTCTTGAACTCTGTGCTCTGATAACAAGTTTTTCACGCCTGAAGCCTAAACCCTAGACGTGGCCGGCACTCGAATACCATTGTTGGCCCCCGAGCGAACCCTTGTCCAGACTTAATTAACTCAGCGTAAGACTCAACTAAACTCAATCAAAAAATAGATCATTTTCAAAAGGAACACTTAATACAATAATCTTGCAAAAATGACACTTAAGTCTCAACAATAGAACATATAAAGTTATAAAACAGAAGAGACTCTAAGACTAAACTACTAACTGTTTATCTGTCTATGAAGCCTCTATTAAATAATATTCATGTCGGAACAGACCCCACAACATCCTAATGAACTAAACGATCAAACAAATAAAGGTATAACCTTTGGAATGATAGGAAGTTCACCAACTGATTGCGGAGTGCTCAACTGGATCAACGGTGTGTTACGTGCTAATCATGTATACCTGCATCTGCATCATGAAACGATAGAGGCCAACTGACATCAGTACATTGAATTTACGCGTAAGCGAGTAGGAAAGATAAACGATGACTTAAGCTTGAGGGGTTAAGATTAAATGACCTTAGCGCTGCTTAATTAGAGAATATGCTTGAGTTAAAGTATGTATTTAAAGAAATTTAAAACATGTGCAATATATATAAAGCTTTTAAAACAATAAAAAAAACTTAGTTCGTCAAACAAATGCAATAAGAACTCAACTTTACTTATATATGAAAGTAATATAATTTTTGTGCGAGATTCTCTAACTGACAACATCACTTTAAGCCTAAGTGATGATACAAAGTTTTACCTCACGTTTCCCAAGGACCATCCCATACCTTGCCATCGGTATGGACCTTGCTTAGCTTAGTGGGTCCACTCGATAAACTTATATGATCATCTAAAAAGTATGACTAGTCAATTCCCAAGATGTGCTCATGGTTTACATGGAGAATTGAGTAAATTATGAACTCTCATCCACAGATCGACGCTCAATATTAATCGCAAAACATACTTTAAATAAATTTTTCTTCCTTTGGGTTGAGATAATATAGTGACCCTTTAAGCTTCAAAAAGCCCGTTTTTGGAATCAGCCTTCCCCTTTTAGTTCAATACTCTTTTGGAACTCTTTGTTTTCTTATAAATTAAATGTAAAATATTTATAAACCTTCATGTAATAATTAGTTCCCTTATATATTTTGAGAAATAAACTCAATTCTTGCTCTTTTATTAACTTGAAACTTAACTCTTCGGGAATACTTAGTCCCCTTATAGCTTTTGAGAATTTATTTCAACTCTTTAGTCTTTGCTCAACTTGTAACTTGAGAATTAAACCAAATTTGAAATGATTGTTTAAGACTCCTTGAAAACTTTTAAAACTTACTTTGACTTCCTTTTTACTTTTAAACTTGAGTCCTAACTTCCTTGACTGTGATCTTAACTTTCCTTGAATTGGATTATGGATTCAATGATTATGATGTCATGCTTATGGATGATTTAATGATGTTTACATGTATTTTAGAGTGTTGAAATCAAATATAAATGAAAGGTATATCACTTAGAAACTAGTACAAAAATATAGGGAAAGAACGGGATCTCTAGGGGGTCTTGGTGCTCCAAGAGGCACGCAGAACCAGGGCCTGACGGACAGAGTATGTCATGAGAAGCTCTGGTATGAGTGGCGCCCCAAGGCCTATCAGACGGGTTTCCCAACTTTTCTACTACGATTTTCAATTATACACATCCCAAACATTCATGGATATCACACCAAACACTTATGATCTCTAAATAATTCATTACCCAACAGATTGGACCCAAGAATAGTCCGGAAACATGAATCAAATCTACTTTGGATACACTACAATTTAACCAACAAAAATTTAATTAATTTTCATCAAGAACTCTCATATTCATCATTCCATGTACTCTAACTTGCTGATTGAAAATAATTGAGTGTTGGTGAAAGGACCCAGCACCGAATGATCTCACATACCTAGATAAGGATCACCCCCGATGAATTCCACGCAACGATCTTGGCGTTCTTGGGCAATTCCTTATCTTCCCTCTTCTTTTCTCTTTTCTCCAAAACCCTAAGCATTTTTAGTTTTTATAAAACTTATTTCGGACTTGGTTTTACCCCTAATATAAACTAAATACGAATTAGGAAATACTAGGGTGAAAAGAAAACTTTACCCTTGCTAAAATTTGGATTGAATTTTCCTCAATTAAATAGCCCAACTTCCGAAAGGCATATCGCCCTCATACGACATCGAATTTTCTCAAACATGGCAACATTGGAACGATCATCCTGAGGGATTTTCAAACATATAAAGAACTCATCCAAACTACTCCTAAGCTTGAAGTTTTGTCCGTTTAAAAATGACCAAAACTCACTTTTGAGAGCTGGAAATTTTCCAGATTTCCCTACTTATTCCCAGAAATTGATTATTCTTGGTTTCGTAGGTTAATTTTAGTTAGTTCGAGTTGCGAGATCTACAATTTTCTAGTCCTTTGAAATTTCTTTTTAGTTTATAGCATTTTTATAAATAAGAGATCTTTTAGTTTTAAAATATCTTCATTTTTATACATTAGAAATTTGAAAAATGACATTTTCTTGTATTTAAATTGTAAAAGGGAAAGCGATCTTCTTTCATTTAAATTATGAAATCTTCATTCGCAAAAATGGATATAAACCGGCGAAAATTATCTTCTACCCTATACAAATAGCTTTTGATTTACTAACCTTATGAAATTTTATTTTTTTACTCCTAAGAGTTGTGCAAAGACAAGTTTTTTTTAAAAAAAGAAATCGGTAAAAGGCAAAATAACTCATTTCTGTCCAAAGAAATTTAGTACAACTTTCATTTATGTATGTTCATCCTTGAGAACGGAATATGTTTATTTGGAAATCATGTTGTTTAATAGGTCTCTATTCAATTTATATAGGATATTCAAGACTTCGGAAGTCATTTTTTTCAAAATGTGATGGTATAATCTGGATTTGGAAGTTGTATGAAAAAGCCACTGTCAAAATATGCTTGACTCAAAAAAATCGAAATACCACTTATATTGAGACTAAGACAATATTTATTTTATATTCTTTTTATCCTTGCTAGTTTTACGGCACATGCATTACACGTGCATAATGTAATATATAGTATATGATATTGTAAAATAGAAATAATATTACTAAATTAAATCCTTTTAGTAAATAATTAAAATTTAAAAAACATAGGACAAGTGCTTTTAAATGATTTATAAAGATTGTCATACAATTACTTGTATTTTGAAATCAAAATGACCAAAATTACTGAACATTTCAAAATAGATTTAAAGTTAAAATTTGGAGAGAAAGTGACATTTCTTTAGAAGTAGTATTACTTAGTTCACTCAATTTCGTAAACAAATTTAACCAGGACAATTTTTAAAAAATGTCATAAATAGTCCTTCCTCTTGAGGCTATGAAGACAAATGATGGACACCATTTACGTATATTTTTCTCTTAAGTAATCACACTTTAAATTTAGTATGTGCATGACACAAATAAGGATTACCATAAATATTTTAATATTTTATGTTTATACGTAATCTATCGTTTACCGATTAATATTTGTGTAAGACTATCACAAGTATTCTACATAAAAAAAAGGGTTTTTATTGTTATGAGGAATGATGGTTAAATTGAGGTTTGAGCGTATGTCAAATATTTTTCTTCATAAATTCTTTGTTTTAGATATACATATATTAGTAGCATAATTTTATGTTAATATATGAACAACATCGCACTTGCTGAAAAATATATAATTTTCTTTTTATGTTTCTACCTTATTTTTGTATAATTGAAATCTTCTCCTTTTTGTTGCCGCATAAATATTTTTGTACCGTCATATAATATGTTAAACTTATTTAATATTTAAAATTAATATATGAATTTAAAGTATTATTTATAGAATCTTTAATTTGATTTAAGATTATTTTAATGTCAAACACTATTTTCTTATCTATTTTTATATATAGATAAGCAGGAGTCTATCTTGTCACATAAAATTTTCTCAAATGCAAATGAACACAAATATAGGGAAAATAATACAGAACGTTACATAGACAATTATGATGGAAGACGAAAATATTTTTCATGCTATATTCACTATAGTATTCAATTTTATTAAAATCTCTTTTCACCGGCACATTACTTTCTGCATTCATTTTTATATATGCATACACAGTGTGTGTGTGTGTTCGTGCGCGTGTCTATCATAAAAAATAATCATAATATGTCTATATTATCAAATTATAAGTAAAAATGAAAATCTATTTTTAAAATAGTGGATCGAACATCAAAACTAATGATTCAATGCGCAACGTTGATGCCCATTCTTTTACCAAAATCAGAAAGAAACTGCTTCATTTGAGAGTAATAATATAGAAAATAAAAAATAAAAGAAGAAATATATTACTCAAATCTTTTGAAATTTTTCATATTTTTTAATTAATATTTGTCTTTTGCACAACTTTTTGTCATTGTTAACTCATGGAAATTGTCAAAAAAATACTTGTGTGAATTTATGGATTATTTGCTACAATTGTTCACCCACTCTTTCGTATGTGGTACCTCAATTTTGTTGAATTTTATACTTAATCAACTGTTCTAAATAACCCTTACATTTTCAAAAAGAAGAAGAATGGAATATTTTCAAAATTGTACTTTAAAAATGAGACAAAATCCTCTATTTATAGATACAAAATAGTAGTATGCTTAAGTGTTAATTGTTCCTTATCATAAAATTTACAACCTTCCGAAAAATTCACTACTCATCGGAAGAATCACAACCTTTTGCAAAAGTCACAACTCATTGGAAAAGGCACAACCCAACAAAAAGTCACAACCCTTTAAAAAAAGTCACAACCCTTCGGAAAAGTCACAACTCATCAAAAAAGGCACAACCATTTGCAAAAGTCACAACCCTTTGAAAAAATACAACCATGAGGAAAAGTCACAACTCATCAAGAATCTCAAAACTAGTTAAAAAAGTCGTAACCCTTTGTAAAAGTCACGTCTCTTTGAGAAAATCATAATCCTTTAATATTAAAGGGTATCTATTAGTTACCCTTATAAAATAAATTAAATTAATAAATAAAATATAGTGAGTACTTTTCTTGTGGGTATTATAGTAATTCAATATTCAATTTAGGAGTTCATGCTTTTAAGGTAGTATAGATAGATATAGATATAGATATAGAAGATAGATTGATAGACAAATAGCTAATAAGGAACTTCGGATTTAACAGTTTGAATTTAGGTTTACTAATGATATGGCACATCTTTATCATTTATCAACTTGATTTTGTGAGTGTCTTTTTGTGAAAGTGATGACTAATGAATAATGAGTTAAATATTTAGGATATATAATTGTTAAAGTTTTGGTGTTGAACTACTGGGAAACTGCACCAAGAAAATGTAAAGAACTACAGGGGAGTTAGACAATGAAAATGGGGAAGATGAGGTGTAGAGATTCGAGATGTAAGAAGGAATAAACGATGTTGTTTGGGAAGTTTTGATACTGCGAATGAAGCTGCTTTAGTTTACAACAACACAATCATTAAAATAAAAGGTATTAGTGCTTTGATTATTCTTGAGCTACAACCGAAGGAAAGAAACCATATCCACTACTAAGAAGACAATAGGCATGCAACTCCTTATATGTTTAGTTACTTTAATTGTTCAACTTTCCACAGATTTATCCATTTCACCTTAAAAACCATGAGTTCAAAAGCTGAATTTTAGTAGTTGAAAGACATTACTACAGGTAAAAAAAGTTTCTTTTGGGGGGAGATGCCGGGGGCTAGCCTCATATCTTCTTCCCTATTGGCAGAAGTATTTAGTAAACACATAATTTTTATTATTTTATTCTTCATTTTGCTTTATATCTTAACTAGTAAAAATAATCGCGCTTTGCGCGGTGGTAAACTACCTCTATTAACTTACATTTCTTTTTAGTTAAATTAAATAACAGATGACCATTTCAATTGATGTCTCAGCAAGTGCTTCAAAATCAGTTATGGTACTAATTTGTATTATCAAAAGACATTTTTACTTGTTTTGGTTTCGAGCAACACATTCAAAACATGTAAAGCTTTGCAATTTTTAATCTTGTATAAAAAAATATGCTTATTTATATTGGGCCTGACTAATTTGGATTCATGAAAAGACATTTTTACCTATATTTTTGGAGTTTATGCCAGAAAAGGTTAAATTGAAGAATTAGAATTGATCTTCTAAAATTAATGTCATGTGTAGTAATGGTTCAATATTGGGGTACATATAGACATGAATTAAACTAGAATTTATTATGTATGATGGATCTTGACTTGTAAAGCATAGAATTTGAACCTTTTGATGAATTATAACTAGATTCATATGGTAATAAAGAATGTGATTAGAATGCCTCAGAATCTAGGGGTAATTGATCATTGTAGGCTGGAAAGTAAGTCTTGTAGTCAAGAATGTTGAATCAATAGGGCTTTGAGGGTAAAGGTAAGGTGATAGAAGTCTAATAGGTATATTTGTGGTGAAAGATCTATATTCACCTAACTTAGCATATAAGTCCTTAAAAGTATAAAGTGCTAGAGTTACTTGGACTTGAATTTATTGTCAAGGACATCCTTTCATGAGACATGGGTCGTCTATGATTGGTCAGGAAAGTTGGTTGAAAATTTTGATCTATTCGATAACTATATTTCATTAATTGGTGGGCAATAGAAAGGTAATTAATTGAGTTGATAATAATGAGAAAGGTGTAAAACTCTATGTGCTTGGTAAAAATCAGATAATCAAGTTGGCGTATAGAGTATATAAATAAAAACAATTTGATTATTGAGGAAACATATATACATGCCTGATTAGATGGACTTATTGTGCTTTTTTTGTTTGTTCTCCTAAAGAAATGGCTTTCAAAGACGAGCTTCAAAAAATGAGGTAGTCAAAAGACCCTCAAAAGTTGCCAGAGCAAAAAAAAAAACAATCTAATGGGCAATTGTTCTATGGTCTTGCAACGTGTAGTACATATTTACAGAACGGACGATGACGCTACAGACTCATCTAGTGATGAAGAGGAAAATCATCAAGGAGAGAAGTCCAAATGACAAAAACGGATTCGCAAAGAAATTATGTAAGATGATATCCTTCAAAGAGAAAAAAGATACAAAACTGCACCAAGAAAATGTAAAGAAGTACATGGGAGTTAGACAACAAAATTGGGGAAGATGGGTTGCAGAGATTCGAGATGTAAGAATGAATAAACGACATCTGTTGGGAAGTTTTGCCACTGCAGATGAAGTTGCTTTGGCTTATGATAAGTCACCCATTGAAATAAAAGGTCCAAATGCTTTGAAAAACATTCTTTAGCCTCCACCAAAGGAAATAAACCCCATCCACCATTAAGGAAGAGAAATGGCATGCAACTCCATATATGTTTAGTTACTTTATTGGTTCAAGTTTCAATAAGTTTATGCTCTCCAATCTCTTTTTGTAAAAGTACACCATATATGTGTGAAATTAGGTCTTAGGTCTAACTCACATCATAAAAACTAAATCAAAGGAAGGAGGATTACCCAAGACTTATGAGGAGTCCACCATCTCATGAACCACCAATTTAGGACTTTTGTCATTCTTTACACCATCACGCCTAGTTCTTAAAATCTGATGCATGGACAATTTTGATTTTGGGGACCCAACATCGGGTGAGACGGACCCTGCTCTGATATCATTTGAAATTAGGTCTTAGGTCTAACTCACACCCTAAAATCTATCTCAAAGGGAGGATGATTGCCCAAGCCTTATAAGGAGTCGAACCATGTTATTAACTACAAATTTGGGACTTTTTTCATTCCATAACAGCCCACTCATGCTCAGTGCTTAGCATCAGGTGCATGGACAAATTTTGATTTTGGGGGTCCCAACATTGGGTGAGACGGGCCCTGCTATGATACCATGTGAAATTAGGTTTTAGGCCAAACTCACACCCCAAAAGCTAGCTCTAAGGAAGGAGGATTGCTCAAGCCTCATAAGGAGTCCACGCATCTCATTAACCACCGATTTGAGACTTTCTTTCATTCCTTTACACCCCACCTCAGGCCCAGTACTTAGCATCTGGTGCGTGGGCAATTTTGATTTTGGAGGGCACCCTGCTCAGATACAATGTCCAATTAGGTCTTAAACCTAACTCACACCCCAAAATGTAGCTCAAAAGGAGGAGGATTGTCCAAGCCTTATAAGGAGTCCACCCATCTTATTAACCACCGATGTGGGACTTTTGTCATTTTTTAACACCCCACTTCACGCCCAATGGTTAGCATCTGGTGCATGTTGTTGAACTAATCAATTGGAGGTAGATGAATAAGTATGATGTGTTTATTGATGATGTGGAGTTGTTTTTGTTGTATTCCTTGTAAAGATTTTCTAAAAATAACATTATCTAAAAAAGATACTTTTGCTAGATAAACAACCTTGGGTTATAAAAAAATATCTAGACAATATATTTCTCATGCAACAAAAATGTACAATATAGTGTATCATAAATCGTAAAATAAGTAATTGAAAGATTTTAGTCAAATAGTTCATTTGAAAATTTTCTGAAAAGCTAAATTATTTATATGAAGATATTATTTCTTTGATCCCTTAACATATCCTGAGGATCTTGCCATAGAAATTTCATTAGAGTTGCTCATTGTGTTTTTTCTTATATCAAACATAAATTGGTACTCAATTTCTTCATTAATTAGATAGGTTGCATTAGGTCAATTTTGTACACTTCTACCTAAATGTAAATTCATTCTCAAAATGGATAGGATGAGACCATTTTTCTTATCAAAGTAACAATACTTATGCTTTAGTTTCAAACATGATCGATTAAATAGAGACGTCCTTATAAGACAAATATATACAAAGTCACATGGTACACACTTTTTAGCTTGATTTTGGCGTGGCAGTAGAAACATATTTATGAGGTTAAATAGACGAAAGCAGTCTTTCTTTGAAATCACCTCAATATTTTCATTCTTAATAATGATCTATATGGTACAATTTGAACTTCGAGATTGATTTTTTAAATTGTGATCATAAATTTTGTCTTTTCTAGTCTTTTGTGAAAAAAAAAATAGTTTTATGTCCTTTTATAAGATATCTTTTTTTTTTCCTTGAAAAAATAATATTTTCTTTCATTCAAAACGTAAGAAGACAAGAGATCTCATTTTATTGTTTCTATGTAAGTTTCAACAAACAAATTTTAAATCTTATATATGTCAAGATTGTACTACTTTAGATATGTTTGTGTCTTAGCATTTTATCTTTTGAACCATATGAAATTTATGATAAAATGTATGTTCCTTTCTTGTCATGATCTACAAGGTCATTTTTGAAAATGTTTATAAATTTATCAATTTAACCGTACCGATTGTTTTTACGGCTCATTAATTATTGGTCGGTGAAGTTGGTTGAAAATTTTGAACAATTCGATAACTATACTCAATTAATTGATGGGTAATGGTTAGATAATTAATTGAGTTGATAATGAGAACAGAATTTGAAACTTGCTTAAGACCCTATACCTTTTGGACCATTTGTATTTATTATCTTTTTTTCTACAAAATTATTGTCTTTCTTTGCTAAGGTTCTCTATCCGATGACGCCAATTACTATCACCACTGCCAAGCATGTTCATCGTTGTAAGGCCAAATTAATGCTACTCTAGAACTTCATTTTGATGCCATGACTACTTAGTCAATTAATACATTTTGAAGGGATAAATCTTAAACTCAACTAGTCACACGTTGAGATAGTCTATTATAGAATTGATTACTGCACTATTGGATTTTAAAATTAATTACTTTATATTCTAATAGGTCCTTGTTATACAAACTAGGAAACAATTAAGTGGGTTTTGATTTAGAAGAATGAAATAACTTAATCTACATGGAGAACAATGGTTTTAGTGACCAATCATTACGTCATGATTTAGGTCATGATTAATGAATGATAATAAATTAATTAATAAAAATGTATGGTGCCTCAATATAAGGTTTTGAAACAGTAAGTATTCTCTTTAATTTTGTTCGTAATTTACTTCGCTGTTTCTTTGATTTACCATATTAAATTTAATGTTTTAATACATTGATATATATAATAAAATATTAGGTTTATGGTGTATTGAATTCTGATTCAAAGTATTACCATGTTAATTAAGCTTGTTAGTAGTTTCGTACAATCAGGAGCTAGTTGTTAGGGAATACGCTAATCATGGTGTCGTACTTTATAGTTGTAATTTTTTTAGTAATTACTTGTTTAATATATGCAAGAAGTAATCATTTACCGACTTCATAGTTTGTTATTTTAAGTCTATATGAAGTTGTACTTTCCGTTGATTTCATATATCGAAAAATAGAAAGGAATTCAACTTACCATTCTCATAACCTTTGAACCTTTGTCTCTTCCTAAAGTTTTTTTGCCTATTTACGCCAACGTCATTTGTATCAGAGTAATGTCAATTAATGGCAATGTATTTAGTGTGGAACAACCACTCCTTCCCATATTCAATGGGGAAAACTACGAACTCTAGAGTATTCGTATGAAAATAATTCTCAAATATCAAAATCTTTGGGACTTGGTACAACGAGAATTTGCACATGCTGACGAAGAAAATAGACCGTGACACAGTGAGAAAGAAGATGCTTAAGCACAGGTTTTTATCCAGCAGGTAGTTCTTGATAGCCACCTTTCTTGGTTCGCCGTAACAACCACATCAAAGAAAGCTTGGTCCATTATGCAGAAAGACATTCAAACTGATTTAAAGGTCATTATGATGAGATCACAATCACTTCAGCGTTACTGTAAAATCTTGATGATGAAAAATGGATAATCAATTTCTAATTTCTTGTTCAGAGCAATGGCAATTATCAGCAAAACTCGATCATGTGGCGAGAAATTACTGATCGAATGATTGTGAAAAATATATTGTGCAGCTTGACTTCATAATTTGATCATGTAGTTGCTTCTATTGTAGTCTAAGGATCTATCACTTTTTTCCTTTGAAGATTTGATAGGATCTCTTCAAGGCCATGAGGTGAGACTCAATCGATCTATTAAAAGTAATTAAGATAAAGCATTCCAGGTAAAGGAATTGACAACAAAATATGGTGAGAACAATGGTCCAGCAAGTAAAGGTCCCGGAAGAGGAGGACACCGTAGTAGTCGAGGTCGTGGCTATGGAAGAGGCTGAGGAAGGAATGATGAGCATAGTTCGTCCAATAAGCAAAGTAACACAAAGAATTGCATTCAATGTCATCATTATTAATGCTGCGGGCATATAAATTCTAATTCATGGTATAAAGATTAGAAAATAAACTTTGCATCAACAGAAAATGAGGAAAAGAATTATCTCTTTATGTCTTGCGTTGATACATATCACAAGCAAATTGATATATAGTTTGTAGATAGTGGTTTATTCAAATAATATGCCAAGCACCATATCTTTGTTCGAGTTTCTAGATGAGAAGTAAAAGAAATTGGTGCATCTTTTCAATGCAATAGAGATGCTGGTTAAAGGAAAAGGCACTGTAGGTATTGACACTAGCCACGACATAGTAAATATGTTGGACATCGTTCAGTTTGTTCCTAATTTAGCATGCAATTTCTTTTGTGCTGGACAACCAATGTCCAATGGGAATTCTCTTTGGTTTGATGATGATTCTTGTGCCATTACAAACAATAATTCAGGCAAAAAGTTTTGCATCACTATGATGTCAAGCAAGATGTTTTTGCTGGATATTTCCAACATGGAAAGTTTTACACTTGTTGCAAGTGCAAATGATGAGTCTAAGTTGTGGCTTTTAGGTATGGTCACTTCAATATAAAGGGCCTTAAATTTCTAGTTGACAAAGGTATGGTTCTTGGATTACCAAAAAATAATTCTATTGAATTGTGTGCATTTATGGAAAACAAACTTCGAAGTCTTTTCCTATTGGAAAAGCTTTGAGGGCTTCAAAATTTCTTTAATTTATAGGTATTGATTTATATGGACCAATGCATACTACATCTTTTAGTGGGCGTCATTATTTTGTCCTATTTAGAGATGATTGTAGTCTCATGAGATGGGTCTATTAGTTAGAAACCAAATACGAAACATTTCAAATTCAAGTACTTTAAAAACCCAGATTTTAGAAGCAAAATGGTAGTGCATAAAAATATTTCACACAGATAGAGGCCGTGAATTCTTGTCCAAGGAGTAATATTTTTTATGAGAAAAATGTCATTCATGGAAAGCTAATAAGTCCTTATACTCTGCAGAAAAATGGTGTTGTTGAGCAAAAAAAATTGCACAATGTGGGAGATAAAAAGAATCATGTTACAATCGAAGGGACTTCCAAATCAATTTTGGGCTGAAGCTGTAACGACATAAGTCCATCTATTGAATTTGTCTCCAATAAAGTTTTTTATGTATCAAACTCCATTTTAATCTTGGAAGGGTAGAAAACCATATATAAGTTATTTAAGAATTTTATGTTGTATTTCTTATGCTTTGGTAAATTACCAATTTCGTCATAAGTTTGATGAAAAATCTGAAAATTGTGTTCTTATTGGTTAGTGCACACAACATAAAGCATATATTTTGTATAACCCTCTTAGTAGAAAGATTTTAATTAGGAGGTGTATTATTTGATGAAATGGCAAGTTGAAATTGGAATCGAAGAACGATAAGATGCAAGAACAGATTCATATGCCTACTGGAATCACTTTTGATGCAATTCAACAGCCAACTCCTACAGCTACAACATCTGAATCTAGTACCACTTCTCTAGATTTATTTTCTTCAACTTCAGGGAGCAAAAACATTTCATCTACTACTCTTGAAGAGTGTTCGGATGAGCCAATTTAATTACGAATATCAATAATGCTTGTAAATTTGAACGCCAAGTACAAAAACGGCACCTATACTACATGTCAATTCTCTTTTGCAATGTAAGATCCTACACATTATAGATAAGCTACTAAAATGGAAGAATAGCAGAGAGCGATGTTAGATGAAATGAAATCTATCAAAACTAATGGGACCCAACAAAAGCATAAAGCTCGTCTTTTGGCAAAAGGACATGCACAAAAATATAATATTGATTTTGAAGAAACAATTTATCTAGTTGCTCGATTTGAAACTTTTAGACTTGTTCTAGCGTTGGTTGCACAGTCACAATAGCTAGTTTATCAAATTGATGTCGATTCGGAATTTCTCAATGGAGTCCTACAACAAGAGGTCTACATAGCACAACCAGAAGGTTTTATAAAGATCGGTGATGAAACAAAGGTCTATAAACTGAAAAAGGCATTGTTTGTTTGAAGGTAGCCACTCGCGCGGGATGTAGCAAAATCGATGGGTATTTTCAAAGAAAGGGATATATAGAAGTGACTATGAACCCATGTTGAATATAAAGAAGAAAGGTAATGTGTTCATCATTGTGTGCCTTTATGTTGATGATATCATTTATTCTAGCTCTTCAATTTCTCTGGTGGATGAATTTAAGTTTAAAATGATTAATGCGTTTGAGTTATAAGATTGATTATTTCATTATTTTCTTGGCCTTGAAGTCCATCATGTTGATTATTGAATATTTCTTTCACAAAGGAAATGTGCCAAAATTTTCTCATTAACTTTAATTTGCTTAATTGAAAGCCTTCTTCCACACTTATGCATGTTGGTGAAAACCTGCAGCTTAATGATGGAGCAGAGATGGATGATGCTAGAAGTTAAGAAGAATGGTTGGACGTGGAATTGACCTAACCCATACTCACACAAATATTGCATTCTTAGGTGGTGTTATATCCAAGTTAATGCAACAACCTTAAAAGGCTCATTTTGGAGCAACAAAAAAAGTTACGCATTTTGTTGCTGGAACTATGGAATATGGGATTTGGCATTCACAAGTGTCTAACTTAAGATTATATGGGTTCACGAAAGTGACTTTGCTGATTCATTGTATGATACAAGAAGCATTTCAACACATATTTTCTTACTCTTGGGTCAGGAGTAATATATTGGAGCTCAAAGAAGTAAGCTACTACAACCTTATCCAAATTTGCAGCTGAGTACATTACAGCTACTTCCGCCTCTTGTCAAGCTATCTCGCTAAGATGTATGTTAGCAAAACTTCAGCATAAGCACAAAAGTGCAACAGAGATATATTGCAACAATAAAGGATTAATCTACATGACAAAGAATCCAATTTTTCATAGTAGAAAGAAGAACATTGATGTTCGCTTCCATTTCATTCATGATTTGGTTACAAATGAGGATATTGTATTGAAGCATTGCAACACCCATAAGCAATTAAGCTATATATTTACGAAGTCGTTAGCAACGGACAATTTTATTTATTTGAGGGCTTCGGTTTGTGTCGGTGACTCTAATTCAAGGGGGAATATTGAAGACTAATTCAAAGTACGAGCATGTCATTATTTTTATTAGTAGAGTCCTATATAGTTGGGCTACGTTAGCGAATATATAGATCATGGTGCAGTACTTTCTAGTTGTGTTTTGATTACTAATTATTTATTTAATCAATGGAAGTAGTGGTCATTCAGTGACTTAATAGTTTGTAGTTTAAGTCTGTATAAAGTTGTACTTTCCTGTTATTTCATATCCTGAAAAATAAAAGACTTCATTATACAATTCTCTTAACCTTCAAACCTCTGTTTCTCCTTCAAGTTTTCCAACATATTTACTCCAACATGGTATTATGTCAATACCATTAGATTATAATATTGGAGGAATTCAGACTTATTTCTAGACTTGATAAATAGAAAATATAATACTTGAAATGTTAATTAGCATCAAGATTTACGAACATGGTCATAAATGTTTTAGTAAATTTTTAGGTTAAGGCTAAAGACATAGTAATGTGGGTCTTTTTAGTTTTGAAATATAATTGTGAATTTGTACTTGAATAGATTACATTGTTTTGAAAGCTCAAAGAAAAGGGAAGACTCAAGTCTTGAAATGATTATTCGGTTATTTGAGGCAAGTGGACTTTTTAACCCTTGTTAAGTACATTGATTCGTGTATATCCTTGTGGTATGTGTTGGGGGGTAATGGAATCGGTGATGGGTTGACTTGTCTATGTTGAATAATTTTATAATACCCCGTAGCCAAAACAGACCAAAAAAATGTTTTTCAGAAACATCTGCAGGTGCAGCTGACGTGATCATCAATGGATCGTAGCCTGACCCACGGTCCGTCCTGATCAACCGTCGATGGAATCAGAAACTCCAAAAAATCTCAGCCCAGAAAAATGGGTTAAGTGTTGGTCGACAGACAGACTTACGGTTTTTAGGTCAGACTACGGTGCGTAGTCCATGACCGTCGATCGAGACCCCCCTTAACCCACTCTCTGACAAGAGCCATAGATGACCATCACGGTCCGTAGGTGGGAATTAGTAGACAGTTAAGGGGAAAATATAATTGGTTCAACTTCAAATGGTCATAAATCTTAGCAAAATGAAATAGGTGTCCAATTAACTACCCACAGATAGATAATTGAATTAGATTATACGATCCACCAACCTTTCTTAAATCCGACCTCCGAGTAAAAAGTTATGACCGTTTTAGTAAAGGTTTGTAAAACAGGCCCAACCTACGGACCGCACGACGAACCGTCGATGGAACGACGGACCGTCTGTCCTGCTCTTTGTTTGGTCCGACAGCAACATACCCAGAGGTCTTTTGGTCTTTTCCCACTTTGTTTAAACCCTAAGATACATCGTTTTGACCGTAAATCATCATATTTTAGTCAATTTAAGCCTAGAAACATAACTAAAACTTACCCTAAGTCAAATCATTAATCAAAACTTAGAAATTAGAAGCAAGAAAGAAGAAAAAGGTCAACAACTCTAGTTCAAGAACGCGACAGGTTTCCAACAGTTCCAGTCCCGAAATCTAAGTGTTTCTCCATGAATTTCATCACCAGGTATGTGGAATTTCACTAGTGGGTTCCTTTCACCCATTCTAGTTTTTAGTCTGATTCTTGATTCTCTTGTCATGATTAAATCTCAGGTTTCTAACTTTGATAGAACCTAATGAATTTATTAAATATATGTTTCAAATCAGATTATCATGTTATTACTCAGATTATCCCATGAATTTCAAAACCCTAGCTTTGTATTTCTTTAGTTCTTGTATTACACATGCTAGGTCAGATACGTCAGACACTTCATATATATATGCCTCGGTTATGAAAACATGATTACCAGATTAATTGTTTCATTCTCAGTTTGCATGTTAAGTTTTGAGCTATCCAGTATTTACATAAACTCAGACATAATCAATAAATTTACAGAATTCATTGGGATTAGCATAATACTGAGTTGGACTAGTATTTAGCATACCCAATAGTCCCACAACTACTAGCCAAGTAGGTTGTAAGTCCCCTCTGTGGGCATTAAGTTTAGTGATCACACCAGCATGCCTTTATACCTTTGGCAGGGTATATTAGGTCCTCTCGATGGGGAGTATACATCGGACTCCACATTTAGATCATGTGGTTTTATTATCGGTTATTAGTAGCTCCCACAGATCAGTGAGACTATCTGCATTGACCATTTATCAGTATATTCATTATTCAATTTCAGCATGTTATAAATTGGTCATTACATCCAGTTAGCTTAGAATTCAGTTTATCATGTCAGATTATTATACTTGTTTTATGCTTGTTTAGTTATGTTTTATTTCAGCTTTACTCTATCCTACATGCTTAGTACCTTTCAAGTAATGACGCATATGTGCGCTACATCTCTCGTTATGTAGGTTCAGGTTTTCAGCATCCAGATCATGCATAGATTGACTTCCAATCTCTAGTTCAGCAAATTCAGTGGTGAGTCCTCATTTTTCAAGGACAACAGTCATGAGTTTCATTGCAGTCTTTAGTTATTTAGTTTCAGTTTTGCTAGATTTAGCTGGGGCTTGTCCCAATATTTCTAGTCCAGTTAGAGGCTTATTTCATAAATAATTAGTTCTAGCTTAGTGTTGAGTTAGAACTTCATTGTATTAAACTCATAAGTTTTCATATATTAGTTTTAGTATATGGATATTCCCCATCTTTTCATTATAAGTTATGACTTAGCTTCCGTATCAGTTTATTATCTTTTGTATGCTCATGATCATTTCAACAAGGTTAGCTTGGAATCGCTTGTGGTCCTAGGTTCCGTGTCCGCATTTCGGGCAATGACAAATTCTAACGATGAAAAGAGGGTAGTAAAAATCACTATGATTAATTCTTGGTATGTAATGTGTTGAGAATAGTTTTGAAAGACTTACTGATTCATTGTTGATGTTGTATCATGATTGTGTTGTTACTTAAATCAATTCAATTTCATGGAAAGTTATTATACTGGACATTGCATTTCATTGCATTGCACATCTTTATCATTTATCAACCTTATCTTGTGAGTGTCTTTTTATGAATGTGATGAATGATGAATAATGAGTTAAATATTTAGGATATATAATTGTTAAAGTTTTGGTGTTGAACTACGGGGAAATTGCACCAAGAAAATGTAAAGAACAACAGGGAAGTTAGACAACAAAAATGAGGAAGATGGGGTGAGAGATTGGAGATGTAAGAACGAATAACCGATGTTGGTTGGGAAGTTTTGATATTGCGGATGAAGATGCTTTACTTTATAACAAGATTACCATTGACATAAAAGGTGTTAATGCTTTGACGAATCATCTCGAGCTACAACCGAAGGAAAGAAACCATATCCACTACTAAGAAAAGAATAGACATGCAACTCCATATATGTTTAGTTACTTTATTGGTTCAACTTTCCATAGGTTTATCCATTTCACCAAAATCATGAGTTCAAAAGCTGAAATTTAGTATTTGAAAGACATGATTTGTCTGTAAAAAAATTTCTATTGGGCGGAGAGGCCGGGGGCTAGCCCATAACTTCTTCCCTTATTGGCAGGAGTATTTAGTAATCGCATATAATTTTTATTATTTGTTGCTTAATTTTGTTTTGTATATTAATTTTTGACTGCAATTTTTTATCCTTATGGACATTTCTTTTTCCTAATAACTTTCATTATGAGTCGTGGGTCATTGGAAATAATCATTCTTCACAAAATGAAATAAAAGGTCCGTGTAAATTTTATCACCCTCTCCAAACTCTATTTGCAGAATTAAACCGTATATATTATTGTTGTTGTTAAACTAATTAATTGGAGGAACACGGATTGCTATGACTTATGTATTGATGACGCTGAGTTGTTTTTGTCGTTTTCTTTGTAATGATTTTCTAAAAGAACACTATCTAAAAAATGCTACATTTGCTAGATAAATCATAGGTTTTTAAAAAAGTGTAGACAATATATTGCTAATGTAACAGAAATGTTCATTATATTTCAACATATTTCTTAAAATAAGTGATTGAAAGATCTGTTCAAAATATTTAATTAAAATTTTTCTGAAAAGCTAAATTATTTACATGAAGCAACTACTTATTTTGTCCCCTAACATATCATGAGGAGCTTGAAATAGAAATTTGATCAAAGTTAATTATTACGTTGTTTTATATCAAATATAGATAGTTACTCATTTTCTTCATTAATATATTAGTTGCATGTTTAGGTTCATTTTGTACAGTTCTCACTAAATGTAAATTCATTCTTAAAATGGATTAAGGTGATACCATTTTTCTTTTTAAATTATTAATAATTAGGCTTTAATTTCGAACATGATCAAGTATATAGAGATGTTCTCATATGACAAATGAAATCACACGGTACACATTTTATGGGCTTTATTTTGGCGTGGCAATAGAAACAAATTCCTTAGGTTGAATAGACCAAAGAAGATTTTTCATTGAAATAGCTTCAACATTTTTATTCATAATAATGATTCATATGGTAAAGTATGAACTTTAAGATGGATTTTGAGTGTACAAAGAAAAGAAATATATCAAGTTGTTCCAAGAAAATACCATAAAGTACAAAGTAATTAGTAAAACAGAGATGGGGAAAATGGGCAGCCAAAATCCTAGACACAATAAACAAAACTCGACTTTGGTTGGGCACTTTTGAAACTGCTGAAGAAGTTGCTTTGGCTTATGGTAAGGAAGCCATTGAATTAAGAGGTACTACAATTTTCTTAAAGTGAGAAGTCTTATTTCTGTATTATTTGAATTTTCTTCTAAATATTTTTAAGAGATATAGGGTATGATCACCTCATATTTATAAAAAGAATTTCTAATCATATATGAAGTGTATGCATTCTCGGTCTATTGCACCTTCTTTTTCCTTTTCATGAAGCAATGGCCCCCAAGGAAGAGCTTCAGGTAAAAGATGGAGTCGTAAAACCCTCAGCAATTATCGTAGTCAAAATATCCAGCAATCTAGTGGGAAAAATTTCCCAAGTACATATTCACGTGCCGCATCATGTCACAACAGACTCGCCTAGTGATGAGGAGGAGAAGGATGAAGAAGAGAAGTCTGATGGACATGAAAGGACGCGTGTAACTGAAATCATCATCGATAATGGAAGGACCAAGATCAATTAAAAGAAGAAGTACAAAGAGAAAAAAGATTGAAATTTGATGCAACAAGGTGTGAAGAAGTATAGGAGGGTTAGACGGTGAAAATGAGGGAAGTGGGCAACAGAGATTCGAGGTACAAAAAAGAGAACTCGGCTTTGGTTGGGAACTTTTGACACTGCTTTAGAAGCTGCTCTGGCTTATGACAATGCAGCCATTGAAATAAGAGGTGTTAATGCTTTGACAACATCCTGAAGCCACCACTAAAGAAAAACAGCCCAATCAATGACACATTTATGAATTATTAATGCTGATTTCTTTTTTTTAGTCCACATATATGATAATGGATATGATAATGGATAAGAATGACAAGTGGAAAAAAATAGAAGTATAGAAGTATAATTATTTGCATTTTAATTTCTTACCATTTCAATATAGCGATGATTAATAAAGTTTATACTATACAAATGACCATAAAATTAAAAAAAATGAAAATACAACAGATCAGAATTACTAATTTGTTTGAGAGCTTTCGATTTTATTTGAAGGTATGCTCAAATCTAAGTTTTGTTTTTTACTTTTCTGGACCACAACTTACATTCTGGAGTTATCTATGTGTGAAATATGAATTTATGTGGCGGAAATATAATTTTTATTTTTACACATAAGAGATCTAAGAATAACATTTTTTGGAAAATTCAAATTGTAAGTAGATAAAGAGATCTCATTTCCTTGTTTCTCTGTCTGTTTCTACAAACACACTTTAAAACTTACATATGTGTAGATTAAACTACTTTAGGTTTGATAATTTTTTTGTTGAAGATTTATCTATTGAACTATAAGGAATTTATTAATGGATTTATGACATCGTTACCGCGTAGAAAGTTTTCTATTTAAAATTATAGAGAAATAACTTAACAAAAGAAAAATATAGGATTTTTAAGTGAGTTTGAGAGAAATGATTTTCTAGTTCTTTATAAGGATATATAATTCAAGTCGGTGAGTGTAAAAATTTGAAAACTCACATCTCTCACCCTATTACAATTTGAATAGAAGAAAATAACCATTTTAAATCTCTTCTATTTAAAAAATGAAGATCTCTTATGTGAGAGGAAAAAAATTTCTTGTAAAGCAATAAAACTATCAACCAACAATACCCATCAGCTAAACCAACTCATAATTACATAATCACATCCCAACAATTAGAGTTTTAGCTAGATATCATAACAAGATAGAAGTTGTTACCAAATTGTGTTACCATCAAATGGGTAAAAATTGTTGTCTTTACAAAGGTCTAATTGACAAATCTTCAACATCAACTTTCAACTTCTCAAAAATGGCAATCTTCAAGTCTTTAGAGCTAAGGAAAATATTGTCTCAAAACTCCGTTTTAAACTTCCAAGCTGATAATTCTTATTCTAGATTGAAACCTAAATAGAAGGATAGATCAATCGATACTAGACTAAAAGCTAAAATATGTATTTATGGTCGCCAAAAATATGTTGTTAAGGATCATTCTGCACAATAAATTGGGATCTCTGATCCATTCGGTGAGCAACCCTTTGGTCAATTCCATCACTTTTTTGCTTTGACCTTAAGTATCTTCAAATTTGTAACTTTGGGTGACTGCATCTTGAAACCATTCTGCGACACGCCCACTACTCTTTTCTATCGTTTACTTGATTTTATCCTTGAGGGGTTTGCACACTAAAACGTTAATCGATACCATGTCCATTCGGAGACTTTCCCAATGAGATAGGTGGTTATCAGGCCTTCTTTTCTTCATTCTTTCGGTTGCCTTATTCGTTTGTGCTCAGTAATGTTCATGCTTTGTTCCTCAATGCAAATACTTGAAATTAAAGGATTTACGTTGATACAAAATATGCCTTTTAGGACACTAAACCTATTAAAAAAATCCCTAATGAGTCGAAATTGTGGACTCATTAGTAAGTGCCTAAATTCCATGGATGGTTGCTATGGGTATCGAAAGGATGGGAACAAAATTAGAGATTTCCGGTTCTTAAGGGTAAGGGAAGGGGGGGGGTACCTCTAGTTTTCCAGATGAGAGTGTTTCTAAGAAGAATAGGTTTTATGCTCTCAAATCTAGAGAAGATCAAGAGTAATCTCCTCATATTGCCTCCGGTATGTTTTTTATGCTTTATAATTTATGGATTTCTTGTCTTTTCTGTCTTGCTATGAAGGACCTTGAAGTTATTTTTAGCATGAATGATGTATAGATGTAATTATATAGGCTTACTCTAAACGGGAAGATAATGTGACAAAAAAAATAAGGTTATTGTGTGTTTATCTATTGCCATGATTCTCTTATGTGCATGTTCATGAAAAAATCATACGTATTGATCGAAAAGACTTGTATACATTATTTTGCCTCATGTGGTGGTGTATTTGAATGGAATAGCATATAAACTTCATGAGATGAACTAATTAACATACCTTAGTTAGTAGTTGAAATATTCCTCATTTAATAAAGGATTTTTGAGAGTAAATTGCATTTAGGATCCATGAGTTTGTGTTGATCATGTTTTAGTTAGGAGAATGTAGTTCCTCCTTGAAATGAGTATATGTAGAAGTTCACGCATTTTGAGTTGTTAGAAGTATCTCCTACTCCTTTGTGTTGCATTATATATGTTGCCATGTCCTGCACTTTTCTGCAATTTTTAGCCTCAGTTCACCACCCACGAGGGTAAAGCAGGATCCGTAGACCCATCCAAGGTCTGTGGATGGGGGTTTTCTTAGTGGGGTCAAATTTTAGAGTTAATTTTTTATGTTGAGAGTTTAGGGGTTAATTGGATTTTAGTTAGGCATTAAGGGAGATATCTTAGTTTTTTACTAAACCACCTGTGTATGACTAATAAACCCCTACACTAAGTTGTTGGAGACTAAAAAAGGACGCAGAGATAGAGAAAAGAGAACTTTTAAAGCCTTTTTTTATTGCAACAAAAGAGGTACAGCAGTAGACTTTTAAATAGGCCTATAGCTAACTAAAATCAACTAAAAATAAGCAACTAAAAGATAGTGGATAAACATTCCCACTAAGTCCATCCTATCAACTTGAAAACAACAAATACTTAACGATAACTAACTAAAAAACATTACTTTTTTACTAGGTATAAACTAGGAAATAAATTGACTATTTTGAAGCACTAATCAACACTGTCCCTTGCTTCAAACCTTGCAACTCCCATCTGTATTCTGAAGTACTCATGCTTTCCAACTAGAAGTGCTTTGGTTAGAATATTTGCAACTTGCTCATATGTGCCTCAATTCTTCAACATAATCTTTCCACTCGCTACCATATCTCGGATAAAATGGTACTGAATGTCTATATGCTTTGTCCTATTGTGAAATGTTGGATTTTTCGCCATTGCAATAGTTGCTTTGTTGTCACAAAAAGTATCAGTTCCAGCAGCTTGCTCCTGAAATACATCAGCAAGCACTCTCTTAAGTTAAACCGCTTGACAAGATGATGCAGTGGCAGCAATATACTCTGTTTCGGATGACGACAAGGCCACAATTTCTTGCTTATTTGAACTCCATTATATAACACTTGAACCAAGAGAGAATGCATATCCAGAAGTACTTTTTCTATCATCCAAACAACCTGCCCAATTACTACCAATGAAACCAAATAATCTAAAATCTGATTTTCTTGAATACCAAATTCCAAAATCAGTGGTTCCAGAAACATATCGTAAAATTTGCTTAACTGCCCCAAAATGATGCTTCGTCGGGTTTTGCATGAATCTGGAAACCACACTAATAGAAAATGCTATGTCGGGCCGTGTGTGCGACAAATAATTCAAACTTCCAACTATACTTCTAAAGCAACGAGCATTCGTCAAACCCGTACCATCATCAGATATGAGCTTCTCAGTTACATCCATAGGTGTATAAGCTATCTTACAACACAACATGTTAAATCTCCTAAGAAGATCAATTGCATTTTTTTTTGTGAGACAAAAATTCCACCTAAACCTTGGTTAATCTCAAGACCAAGAATATAATGCAACAATCCTAAGTCTGTCATTTCAAAAATTTTCATCATGAAAGTCTTAAATTCAGCAATAAGAGATTCACAAGAGCCCATATAAATCATATCATCTACATGAAGACACATCACCAAGAAATTGGCTTTACCTCGCTTCTTTACGTAAAGAGTTGGCTCATTTTTGCTTCTTTAAAATCCATTCTCCTGGAGATAAGAATTAATCTTGCTATACCATGCTCGTGGGTCTTGCTTTAGGCCATATAAGGCCTTTTTCAGCATATACACTTTACCTTCTTGTCCGCTCACAACAAAACCTTATGGTTGAGCAACATAAACTTCTTTCTCCAAGTGTCCATTTAAGAAGGCAGACTTGACATCAAATTGGTAAACTGGACAAGAGAGTTGAGCAGCAAGAGCTAAGAGAGTTCTCACCGTTTCAAAGCGTTCTACGGGAGAGAATGTTTCATCAAAATCAACTCCTTGTTGTTGTGCATATCCCTTTGAAACGAGTCGAGCTTTGTGCTTCTGAATAGATTCATCTGCATTGTACTTTGTGGGACATACCCAATTTATGCCCATAACATTCTTACCATCTGGTAAGTTAACCAATTTCCACGTTTCATTCTTGTGAACAGGGTTAATCTCTTCAATCATTGCCTGCTGCCACTCTTCTTTTTCAATTGCTTCTCTATAATATATAGGATCTGAAACAAAAAGAGAAAATTGACAGGAAGTATACATGTAATTAGAATATCTTGGATTTTGTCTTTTTCCCTTGTTTATCTTCTTAGTGGACTTATCTTTGCCGAAGATTCTCCAATAATTTAGATGTGTTTGGAGCCAACTGCTCAGCTACCAGTGACTCCGGTGCATCATCAGGAACTAGAGAATTTGTTGGTGCTAGAATATTTCTTTCATTCCAAGCCCAACTTCCTGTTTCATTGAACTTAACATCCCTGCTTATGATAACTTTTCCACTCATTGGGTTATACAATTTATATGCTTTGGATTGAGGACTATAGTCTACAAAAATGCATTTTGCTGATTTCACATCAAGAATTTGACGAGATGGAGAAGTATCCAAAGCATATGCTAAACAGCCAAATATTTTTAGATGGCTTACCCGTGGCTTTCTACCATTCTAGGCTTCATATGGGGTTTGATTCATGAATCCTTTGTCGGTGAGATATTTAGAAGAAACACTGTTGTTGCTACTACTTCTTCCCAAAACTTAGTTCGAAGTTCTACTTCTTTCATCATGCTATGAGTAATTTCAACCATAGTTCAATTTTTTTCGCTCGGCCACTCCATTTTTCTCCAGCGTACGTGGTGCTGACAACTCCCTGTGAATACCATTTTCCTCACAAAAAGCATCAAATTCTTAGAAGTAAATTTACTACCTTTATCCGAATGGAGAGCCTTTAAAGAACATCCAGTTTGCTTCTCTACTAATGCCTTGAATTTCCTGAAATTCTCAAAAACATCAGATTTGAACTTCAAGAAATAAACACAACTCATTCGGCTATAATCATCACTAAAAAACAAAAAATATCTTCTTCCACTTAAGTATTCGATACTCATAGGACCACAAACATCAGTGTGCACCAGCTCAAGACAACTTGAAGCCCTCCATGCCTTGTTTGCAGGAAAGGAGACTCTACTTTGCTTCCCATAGACACACCCTTCACAAAATTCAAGATCATCAATTTTAGGCAGCCCAATGACCATATTATTTCGACCCAACAACTTCAGCACTTTAACATTTAGATATCCGTACCTCATATAAGATAAACTAGTATCACTAGTTTTCGCAATTAAATCACAATTTTGCACACTAGACACTTCTAACGGGTACATATGATTTAAAGTCATGCAAATCATGAAAATGCTCTACGAAGAGTTCTTATCATAAACAGTGCAACAACAATCGTCAAACAAAATAGAGTAACCATCAGGTATCAATTGCCCAACACTTACACAAATTATGAGCTAAAATTAGGAACATATTGCACATCATGTAGGAGCTTTACATTACCCTGGGTTGTTTTTATGGAAATCGTACCTTTTCCTTCAAACTTCATTGGCTTGTTGTCTCCAAGTCGAACCTCACATTTCTAGGATTCGTCAAGGTCTTTAAATAGTGACCTTGTTCCTGACATATGGTTTAAGCACCCACTGTACATGAACTACACTGCATTAAGGCCATCATCTATAGAAGATTGACTCATGAATAACTTACTCCCTTCTTCAATTATCTCCGTGAAATTTCTTTCTTTTGGTATCCCTCTGCTTGGTCCAGCAATTCACTTCTATGTGGCCCGACTTTCTTGGAATATCTACACAAAATGTAATTTCTGTTTTGACGTTGTTCACCAAAATGGCCTCTTCCTCTGCTGTTTCCTCGACCTTGACCTCGAACTCGACAACCACCTCTTCCTTTACCACGGCTACCACCTGAACATTCTGATTTTTCCTTATAAAAGGGCTCCCCCTTTGCCTGAACAGCCTTCTCCTATACCTTTTGATAGGACCTAAGGATTTGAACTTCAGGGGCTTACACTGAAATCAATAATTAATCAAAACTTTAAGTAGATAGGTTCTTAGATTCTTATATTGCAGCAACAACATGATTAAAGCCTTTGGTTAAACTTCTCAACACCTTACTCACAATTGTTTCATTATTAACATTTTAACCAAATGTTTCATGTGATTAACAATTCCAGAAAATCTACACATAAATTCTTGCACAGATTCTTTTTCTTTCATGGCCAAAGTTTAAAACTCACTACAAAGGGTTTGTAATTTCATAGTAATTACCTTTTTATCGCCAAAATATTCTTGTTTTAGAGTATCTCATGTTTTTTTAATATTTGTTGTTATTGCAATTCTGGGGAAAATTTCATCAGCCAATGACGGTTAGATAAGAAATAATGCATTTGCATCTTTCTTGTGATTCTCCCTTAGTTGATTATCAGGTTGAGTTAGTGCCAAAGTTGGCTCAACATACCCCGTCACCACCAAATCTCATAGTCCCTGAAACTTGAACATTGTATTAATTTTGAGACTCCATAGATGATATTTTTCCCTTTTTTTTTATATATTTTTCCCCTTTGAATATTGGAATCAGGGGTTGAGAAAAAGAATTGAAACTGTTGCTTGTCATGGACAATTCTCACATTATCGCCTAGTTAGTTTTATCTCACATAAGTTAAGAGAAATAAGGGTTTTCTCTCTTGCGTTGCTCTGATACCACAATATGTTGGAGACTGAAAAAGGACGCAGAGACAGAGAAAAGAGAACTTTCAAAGTGTTTTTTGATTGTAACAAAAGAGGTACAAAACTAGCCTTAAATAGGCCTAAAACTAACTAAAATTATCTAAAAATAAGAAACTAAAAAATAGTAGATAAACATGTCCACTAACTCCACTTTATCAACTTGAAAACAACAAATAACTTAATGATAAATAACATAACAACATTACTTGTTTAGTAGCTATAAACTAGGAAACATATTGACTATTTTGAAGCACCAATCAACATAAGTGAATTAAATCATTCTTCAAAGACCTCAAAACGAGCCCAAACGAGCCCAATTCTATCCAAATAATTCACTCTCCAGAAGTGAAGAAAAAGAAGAGAACTAAAATGGGCAAATTTCCTCCATTGTTTCAATCTTGTGTTAGGAATTTGAATTAAGGTATGTTATATTATTCATATATGGTTCTTCCACCCATATATCACAAAGTTTCCCCCCAAATGCAAAGTCAAAACGCAATTCTATCTAGTGTTTCTTGCTACATTGTGGGTAGTGTTGAACTTTGATTCCAATCAAATTGATGATACTTACTTGTGATGGAAATGACATTTAATTATGATAATATGATGAATTTAAATGATTTCAATGTAAACCCTAGTTTATTTGATGAATTTTATATTTTGGGAGTTTATGCCACGAAAGGCAAAATTGAAGAATTAGAATTGATCTTCTAAAATTAATGTCATGTGTAGTAATGCTTCAAGATTGTGGAACATATACACATGAATTAAACTAGAGTTTATTATGTATGATGGCTCTTGACTTGTAAAGAATAGAATTTGAACCTTTTGCTTAATTATAACTAGATTCACATGGTAATAAATAATGTGATTAGAATGCCTCAAAATCTAGGGGTAATTGATGATTGTAGGCTTGAAAGTAAGGTTTGTAGTCAAGGATGTTGAAAAAATAGGGCTTTGAGTGTAAAGGTAAGGTGATAGAAGTATAATAGGTCTATTTGTGGAGAAAGATCTATACTCACCAAACCTATTATATAAGTTCTAAAAAGTATAAAGCGCTAGAGTCAATTGAACATGAATTTATTATCAAGGACATCCTTTCACAAGACATAGATCATTTATGATTAATTGGGGATGTTGGTTGAAAATTTTGAACTATTCGATAACTATATTTAATCAATTGGCGGGTAATATACAGGTAATTACTTGAGTTGATAATAATGAGCAAAGTCTGAAACTTTATGTGCTAGGTAAAATCAGATAATCAAGTTGATATATATATTACATAAATAAAAACAATTTGATTATTGATGAAATATATATATGTGCCTGTTTGAATGGACTTATTGTGCTTTATTTGTTTGTTCTCTTTCCTGAAGCAATGGCTTCCAGATATGAGCTTCACGAAAATAAAGTAGTCAAAAAAACCCTCAAAAGTTGCCAGAGGAAAAAAACCAATCTAATGGGTGATTGTTTTGTGGTCTTGCAACGTGTTATATGTATTTACAGACAATGACTTCACAGACTCATCTAGTGATGAGGAAGAAATTCATCAAGGAGAGAAGTCCAAACGACAAAAAAGGATTTGCAAAGAAATTATCATAAAATTTAAAAACCAAGGACACTTCAGCGATTGTATCCTCCAAAAAGAAAAATTACACAAAACTGCACCAAGAAAATGTAAAGAAGTACGGGGGAGTTAGACAACGAAAATGGGGAAGATGGGTTGCAGTGATTTGAGATGTAAAAGTGAATAAACAACATTGGTTGGGAAGTTTTGCCACTGCGGATGAGGTTGCTTTGGCTTATGACAAGGCAACCATTGAAATAAAAGGTCCAAATGCTTTGAAGAACATTCTTAAGCCGCCATCGAAGGAAAGAGACCCCATCCACCATTAAAGAATTCAAAAGGCATGCAACTCCATATATGTTTAGTTACTTTATTGGTTCAAGTTTCCGTAGATTTATTCTCTCCAATCTCTTTTTGTGAAATTATACCATATATGTTCTTCTTGTTGTTGAACTAATCAAATGGAGGAAGATGAATAAGTATAATGTGTGTTATTGATGATGTGGAGTTGTTTTTTGTTGTATTCCTTGTGATGATTTTTAAAACATTATCTAAAAATGATAAATTGATAGATAAACAACCTTGGGTTATAAAAAAAATATTTAGACAATATATTTCTAATGCAACAAAAATGTTCTATATAGTTGGGATAATGCACAAGTACCCTCTCAACCTATGCTCGAAATCTCAGAGACAAACTTATACTATACTAAGTTCCTATTACCCCCTGAACTTATTTTATGAATAATTTTCTACCCTTTTCGGCCTACGTTGCAATACCTTGTGGGCCCAATGTAGTTTGATTTTTTTTCAAGCTAGGGCCATGTAGGCTAAAAAGGGGTAAAAAATTATTTATAAATAGGACCTTAGTATAGTATAAGTATGTCTCTGGGATTTCGAGAATAGGTTGAGGGGATGCTTGTGCATTTTCCCAATATGGTTTGACATAAATCGTAAAATAAGTAATTGAAAAATTTCTGTAAAATAGTTCATTTGAAAATATTTCAGAAAAGCTAAGTTATTTACATGTAACTATTACTTCTTTGCTCCCTGAACACATACAGAGGAGCTTGACATAGAAATTTCATTGGAATTACTCATTGTGTTTTTTATTATATCATACATAAATTGGTACTCATTTTCTTGATTAATTATATTAGTTGCATTAGGTCAATTTCGTACACTCCTCACTAAATATAACTTCATTCTTAAAAAGGATAGGATGATACCATTTTTCTTATCAAAGTAATAATAATCATGATTTAGTTTCAAACATTATCGAGTATATAGAGACGTCCTAATGAGAAAATTATATACAATCACATGGTACACTTTTTTTAGCCTTATTTTGGCATGATTGTAGAAACATATTTACAAGGTTAAATAGATGAAAGCAGTCTTTCTTCGAAATCACCTCAATATTTTCATTCTAAATAATGATCTAATGGTACAGATTGAACTTCGAGATTGATTTTTTTGTGATCATAAATTATGTCTTTTTTAGTCTTTTATGAAAAAACAGTTTTATGTCCTTTTATAAGATATCTTTTTTTTTCTTATACATAAGAGATCTTAAAAGAATATTTTCTTTCATTCAAATCTTCAGAATACAAGAGATCTCATTTTCTTGTTTTCATGTCTGTTTCTACAAACAATTTCTAAAACTTATATATGTCTAGATTGTACTACTTTAGATCATTTTGTGTCTAAGCATTTTATCTTTTGAACTATTTGAAATTCATGATGAAATCTAGGTACATTTTTTGTCATGATCCACAAGGTCATTTTTTAAAACTTTTATAAAATTATCATATTACCCCTCCGGATAGTTTTTCCAAGTTATTTATGATTTGTCGGTGAAGTTGGTCGAAAATTTTGCACTATTCGATAACTATACTTAATTAATTGATGGGTAATGGTTACATAATTAATTAAGTTGATAATGATGAGCTAAGTTTGAAATTTTCTTAAGACCCTATACCTTTTGGACCATATGTATTACAGGTCTTATCTTTTACAAAATTAATATCTTGCTTTACTAAGGTTCTCTATCCGTTGCCACCAATTACTATCACCACTGCCAAACGTCTTCATCATTCTAAGATCAATTTAATGTTACTCTAGAATTTCACTTTGATGCCATGAATATTTAGTTAATTTATACGTATTGAATGGATAAATCTTAAATTCAACTAGTCACATGTTGAGATTACTCTATTATAGAATTGATAAATGCACTATTGGATAGTATTATTAATTACTTTATATTTTAATAGGTCCTTGTCATAGAAACTAGGAAACAATTAAGTGGGTTTTGATTTAGAAGAATGAAAAAACTTAATCTACATGTCCTTTTTTAAAATAGAGAACGATGGTATTAATGACCAATCATTATGTATAATTAAGGTCATGGTTAGTCAATGATAATAAATTAATTAATAGAAATATATGATGCCTCAATATAAGGTTTTGAAACAGTAAGTGTTATCGTTAATTTTGTTTCTTATTTACTTCCCTATTTCTTTGATCTACCATATTAAATTTCAAGTTTTGATATATTGGTATACGTAATTAAATATTAGGTATATGATTTATTGAATACTGATTCAATGTATGACCATGTTAATTAAGTTTGTTAGTAGTGTACTATATTTTAGGGCTAGTTGTTAGCAAATACGCAAATCATGGTGTAGTACTTTCTAGTTGTATTTTTGTTAGCAATTACTTGTTTAATTAATGGAAGTAGTGGTTATTTAGTGACTTAATAATTTGTTATTTTAAGTCTATATAAATTTGTACTTTCCTATAATTTCATATATCGAAAAATAGAAAAAAATTCAGCATATAATTCTCATAACCTTTTGAACCTCTATTTCATCCTAAAGTTTTCCTGCCTATTTTTGCCAACACCTTTGGTATCATATTCATGTCAATGAATGACAATGCATTTAGTGTGGAAAAACCACTCGTTCCTATCTTCAATGGAGAAAATTATGAATTCTGGAGTATTCATATGGAAACAATACTCAAACATCAAAATCTTTGGGAGTTGGTAGAACAAGAATTTGCACATCGTGACGAAGAAAATAGACTGCGAGACAATAAGAAAGAAGATGCTAAAGCACTGGCTTTTATCCCGCAGGCAGTTCATGAAAGCCACTTTTCATGGATCGCAGCAACAACCACATCAAAGTAAGCTTGGTCCATTCTGCAGAAGTACTTTTAAGGTGATTCAAAGGTCATTGTGAGAAGATTGCGATCACTTCAGTCGGACTATGAAATCTTGATGATGAGAAATAGAGAATCACTTACTAATTTCTTGTCCAGAATAGTGGCAATTGTCAGCCAAATTCGATCATGTGGCGAGAAAATTACTTATCAAACTATTATGGAAAACATATTGCGAATCTTGACTTCATAATTTGATGTAGTTTGTTCTATAGAAGAGTCGAAAGATCTATCAATTTTTTCCTTTGATTATTTTGTGGGATATCTTCAAGCCCATGAGGTGAAACTCAATCAACCTATTGAAAATAAGAAAGATAAAGCATTCTAGGTGAAGGAAGAAACAACCAAATATGATGAGAACAATAGTCCAGCAAGCAGAGGTCCAGGAAGAAGGATTATGTAGTGGTCAAGGTCATGGCTATGGAAGAGGTTGAGGAAGGTATGATGGGCATAGGCAATCAAATGAGCAAAGTAACACAAAGAATTGCATTCAATGTCATCATTGTCAGTTCTACGGGCATATAAAGGCTAATTGGTGGTATAAGGATTAGAAAATAAACTTTGCAGCAACAGAAAAATGTGGAAAAGAATTATCTCTTTATGACTTGCATTGATACAGATCACAAGCGAATTGATGTATGGTTTGTAGAAAGAGGCTGTTAGAAAAATATGATAGGCACCAAATCTTTGTTCCAGGTGCTAGATGAGAAGCAAAAGAAATAGGTGCAGCTTTTCAACGCAAAAAAGATGCAGGTTGAAGGAAAAGGCATTGTGGGTATTCATATTAGTCACGACATTGTAAAAATGTTGGACTCAGTTTGTACCTAATTTAGGATTTACTATCTTTTGCGTTGACAGCAAATGTCCAGTGTGCATTCTCTTTGGTTTGATGATGATGCTTGTGTCATTAAAAATAATAATTACGGGTAAAAAGGTTCAAATCACTATGATGTCAAACAAGATGTTTCTGCTCGATGTTTCAAACTTGAAAATTTTTACGCTTGTTGCAAGTGCAAATGATGAGTTGAAGTTGTTGCATTTAAGGTATGGTCAGTTTAATAAAAAGGGCCTGAAGTTTCTAGTAGACAAACGTATGGTTCTTGGACAACCAAAAATTTATTATGTTGAATTGTAAAAAGGGTGCATTTATGGAAAACAAACCTGGAAGTCTTTTCCGGTAGGAAAAGCTTGGATGGATTCAATGTGTCTTGAATTAATACATGTTGATTTATGTGGACCTATGCACTACATCTTTTATTGGGTGTTGTTATTTTCTCCTATTTATAGATGATTGTAGTCGCATGAGATGAGTCTATTTGTTAAAAACCTAATCAGAAACATTTTAAAGTTTAAGTACTTTGAAGAACAGATTAAGGAGCAAAGTGGTATGTGCATAAACATATTTCGCATTGATAGAGGCTGTGAATTCTTGACCAAGGAGTAATCTCTTTTGTGAGGAAAATGTCATTCATGGGAGCTAACTACACCTTATACTCTGGAGAAAAATTGTGTTGTTGAGGAAAAAAAATCGCACAGTGGTGGATATGGCAAAAAGCAGGTTACGAGCGACGGGACTCCAAATCAATTTTGGGCTAAAGCTGTAACAACAACAGTCCATTTATTGAATTTTTTTCCAATAAAGGTTGTTATGTATCAATCTTTTTTTGAATCTTGGGAGGGTAGAAAACCATTTATAAATTATTTAAGAATTTTTCGTTGTAATTGATGTGGAAGCAATGATAAGATGCAAGAACAAATTCCTATGCCTACTGGAATCACTTTTGATGTAATTCAGCAGACAACTCCTACAGCTACAGCAGTTGATTCTAGTACCACTTCTCCTGATTTATTTTCTTCAACTTCAGGGAGCAAAAACTCTTCATCTACTATTAGACTTGTTCTAGCATTGGTTACATAGTCACGATAGCTAGTTTATAAATTTGATGTACAGTCGGCATTTCTCAATGGGGACCTATAAGAATAGGTATTCATATAAAAAACTGAAGGTTTTATAAAGAACGGTGATTAAACAAAGGTCTATAAACTGAAAAAGGCATTGTTGATTTGAAGGTAGCCACTCGAGCGTGTGATGTAGCAAAGTTGATGGGTATTTTTAGAGAAAAGGATATATGAATAGTGATTATGAACAAATGTTGTATGTAAAGAAGAAAGGTAATTCTTTCATCTTTGTTTGTCTTTGTGTTGATGCTATCATTTATTCTAGATCTACTATTTGAGTCTCAAATGGTGAATGAGTTTGAGATGTCAGATATGGGGTTATTACATTATTTTCTTGGCCTTGAAATCCATCAAGCTGAAGATTGAATATTTCTTTCACAACAAAGCATCAATTCCCATTAAAAAGAATCCAAATTTTCATTGTAGAAAGAAGTACATTGATGTTCGCTTTCATTCGTGATTTGGTTGCAAAAGAGGATATTGTATTGAAGCATTACCACACTCATAAGCAATTAGCCCATATATTTACAATGTCATTGGCAGTGTAAAAGTTTATTTATTTGAGGGCTTTTCTTGGTATTTGTAACTCTAAATCAAGGGGGAATATTGAAGAGCTATTCAAAATATGACCATGTCCATTATTTTTGTCAGTAGAGTCCTAAATTCTTGGGCTAGTTGTTAGCAAATATGTAGATCACGGTGCAGTACTTTCTAGTTGTGCTTTGGTTAATAATTATTTGTTTATTTAATGGAAGTAGTTGTCATTCAGTGACTTAGAAGTTTGTATTTTTAGTCTGTGTGAAGTTGTACTTTCTTGTGATTTCATATCCTAAAAAGTAGAAAAGACTTCAGTTTATAATTCTCTTAACCTTCAAGCCTCTATTTCTCCTTAAAGTTTTCCTGCCTATTTACACCGACATGGTATTATGTCAATACCATTAGATTATAATATTGGAGGAACTCATACATAATTCTAGACTTGAAACTTGGAAAATATAACAGTTGAAATGTTAATTAGCACCAAGATTTACGAACTTGGTCATAAATTTTTTGATGAATTTTTTGGTTAACTCTAAAGACATAGTAATGTGGGTCTTGTTAGTTTTGAAACCTTATTGTGAATATGTGCTAAAATAGATTATATTAGAAGCATAATTTTATTTTAATGTATGAGCAACATTTTTTTTGGTTAAAAATATTTAATTTTTTTAATGTTTCTACCTTATTTTTGTAGAACCTTTTTACTGCCACATACATATGATATAGTTGTTGTCTAATGAAAGTATCGACAATCTTATAGAAGTTGTACTGTGACATAATATGTTAAACTGTTACATCTCGTAACTTGAAATAACTAATAATAAGTCAAAAAACCAAGAATAATCAATTATAGAAATAAGTAGGGAAATCTGGAAAATTCTTGTAAAAGTGAGTTTTTGGTCATTTTGAAATGGTTATAACTCCTACCTCAGTAGAAGTAAGTGTGAGGCCTTTTTATGGTTTTAAATCTCTTCAAGATATCTTTCCCATGGCTCTGAGATTGCACATTTTCTAGGTTGTATGAAGGAGATATGTTTTTCAAAAGTTGGATTGTTGGGCTGTGGAAAGTCCAATCCGGATTTTGGCAAGGATAAAGTAGTCTTTTTATCCTACTATTTCCTAATTTTTTAAGGGTATAATTGGGGTAAAACTAATTTTTAGTTCAGATAAGAAAATAATTTTTACGCTTAGGGTTTGGGAGAAAAGACAAGAGAAGAAGGAGAAGGGAGAAAAGAGTAAGATTTCTCCAAGAGATTCAAGTGGAATTCATCAGTGGTGATCCCTATTGAGGTATGTGAGCTCCTTTTGTGTTGCCTTCGTTCACCTATTCACCAACACGTTTAATTAAGAGAGTTTTTATTTCATTTGATGAAGAATATTGAAGTTTTTGATGATCAATCGTCGAATTCTTATTGTTTGGGTTGTTGCATATCTTTAGTTGTTTGATTAATATTTACGAGAAATTTTACAAGTCTAAACTATCGGGAATTGAGGTATTAGTGATCCTAAGTGTTTGGGGAAACATATGTGGCACTTTAGACGGTTTTAAAGTTGAGAATCATAGAAGAAAAGTTGGAAATCCTGTCTGACAAACCCTGGGGCGCCGCGCCTACCAAAGTCCCTCATGGCAGGCTCTGTCTGACAGAAAATCCTTAAAACATGCATAAAAGGGACATTTAGTTAAAATCATGCAGTTATCAATTTTGAAAGCCATCATTGATGTGTCGTGATTTCACGGTACTTTCAATGTTTTTTGTTAAGTTTGTATTTTTCTCTTCGTTTGCAGGAAAGTTGTCTAGAATCAAAACGCGGAAGAACTGTGCTGAAATTGTAGAAGTAATGACCTATGAAGCCATCGACGGTCCGTCCACCCCTCGACGGTCCGTAGGTGGCAACCGTCATCTGAAGAACATGCTGCTGAAGGAAGATCGGGGAATTCTGACCAAGTAATGGGATATGGAAGTTATCGACGGACCGTCCTGCACATCTATCATTGCTAACAGTAAGTATCACCAGTACCCGTCATGAAAAAATTCTAAGTGTGGAGAAACGAAAGTGATTGACTGACCGTCGTGCACTCAACGGATCGTCATCCTGGTCAGTCGATGGTAACAGTGAGTTGGAGAAGAAAGCAACTCAAAAAATTCTAAGTGTGGAACGATGGAGGCCTCGAAGGTACGTCGTTGCCTCGATGGTCCCTCGGTCCGATCATTGACTCAGACGTGTTTTTGGGGAGATTTTCCTTAAATATATTTTCTTTCTATGTTAGGACTTCTTTATTACAATACTTGTAAAAACCTTGTTTTTGGGGTTACACTTTTTGATTTTTTTTCAGTTTTATTATCCTAGTTGTTGAACTTGAGATTTTGCGAAATATTCTACTTGCCGAAATCGTTTATTGCAAGACTTTGATTTGTTCACGTAATTTTATGGATTTTCATCAATCTCATCAAATTATGTACATGAAATATTGTCTAATCAATATGAATTGTGTGATTGTTAAAATGGGTAACTAAATCCATAACTAGGGTTGTGGAAACCATGGGTGAATAACAAGGTAAAAACTAGCTAAAATAACAAGTCTAGAATAATGCCTTGCATGTATTGATAATTCTTTTCGTTTAGAAGTCTTTTAACGAGTGCACACATTAGAACTCACCTTGTTGCTACTTGCCGGACCAAGGAGGTAGATAATAAGAAAAGAATTATCAACGTAGATTTAGTATACACTATCTAATAGGCTAGTGTGGATTGGTGCAAAGTAACAACTAAGTAATACATCGATTATGATGCTTAATATGAGGTAAAGGTAAGGTTTAGTAAAGCATACACACGTAGCCGGACCAAGGTGCGGAGTGAAATTCCCTAGTTGCCGGACCAAGGAATTAGGGATAAATAACTTACCACTTTGCAGGCATGGTACAGGAAAGGATTGTTAAAGCTAGAATTACCGAGTTATGAACCTGTGGGGAACACTTATGCCCTAGTTACTCTCATCACTTGATAAATATCAAATATTCATACGAACTACTTGTTTACTTAGAAATATTTAATTCCTTTTGTTATTTAAAACCCCCCCCCCCTTTATTACATGTTTCTGGGAAGGACTTAAGTAAATAGAAGCAATTGTAGGTTAAAGTTATGTCTAAATAATTTTACTCGTGGGATCGACCCCAACCTCATAGTTAAGTTCTTTACTTGGTACGACCTCTTATACTTCTTTTCAAGAAGTAAATTTGAGCTTATCAAATTTTGGCGCCACAGCGGGAAAAAGTGGCATTTAGATTAACTTTAAGTTCATTGCCGAAGTTTAGTCAATAATTTCCTAATTTTACTTTTTCTCTTTGTTTTTATCTCTTGCCGATCTAACTTCAGTGTATGCGAAGTACACGAAGTAACGGAGAACCCATACTCTTACCCAACACCGAACTGAACCGTACATTGCGCAGAATGAACCAAAATTTTGGTAATCTTAAAGATGAATTCGACCGGGAAATTCCACCACCGGTTGAAGCTCATGATCAACTATTAGCTGAAAATCGTGAGAGAGGTGAAATAAGGAGGCAACCTCCTGCTCTACGGCCTCAAGAGTATTATAGGGGAGATGTTAACATCACTGACTCTGGCGGTCCACTTGTCCTACCTCCTCTGCCACAGGGTCATACTTTTATGGTAACAAGTAGTCTGATGAAAATGCTCATAGCTAGAGGTTTGTTTTCAGGACTATGTTATGTGGACCCACATGCTCACATGGCCTAAGTGAGGTCGGTGTGTAAGAGTTGTGTGGGTAGGCCTAATTTGAACATGGACGTCATTGGGTTAAGAGTATTCCCTTTCTCACATACGGGAGAGGCTATTATCCGGTTTACCAAGCTCCCCTATAACTTAATCTATTCTTGGAATCAATTGAGGGATGTGTTCTTAGCACATTACTAGCCATTGTCTAAGAACATAAACCACAAATATAGGGTGACCAACATTGTGGCATTACCAGTGTGGCAGTAAGTATTTCTTGGGATAGGTTCACCTCGTTCTTGAGAAGTGTCCCCAATCACCGCATCGATGATGAGTCACTAAAAGAGTATTTCTATCGGGGACAATATGATAAAAATAAAGTAGTACTGGATACGATAACGGGTGGTTCTTATGGGGAGTGTCCTTATGCTGAGATCAGTGAGAAGTTAGAGAAAATCTCCCGAAATAATAAAGCTTGGAGCACTACGAAGTCAGATACTGGGAGCAACACTTTTGTTGTGCAATCCCCACACAACCCAGTCACAGATGAGATTCATGAAGATATGTCTCAAATGAGAACTGAGCTTGGGTTGGTGTTGAAACACGTCACTAGGAGTGCAAAAAGGTAAATGCGGTGAACTACTTGTTTAAACTACCACCGTCGACTGATGAGTATTACTATGAGGAGGACTCTTATGCGATAAATGAGAAGACAATGGGGTTTCCGAACAAACGCCCAAGGCTCCAATCAGGAGAATTAGCGCTAAGGTCAAGGAAATAAAGTCAAAACTATGGTAATTACAACTGAGAGGGTCATTATGTCCGATATGGAAATTACAATCGCGACAACAACTTCAACCGGGGTAACTATGGTAATAAAAATGATAGGAGTGGGCCCTATGTTCCACCTCAAAATCGTGAAGTTACTCCTAGGGATGATGGAGGCAATATGGAACGAATTGAGTATATGTTGCAGAAAATGATGAGGAGGTTTGATGTTAGTGATGAGCACACTAAAGAGTTGAGGAGTGACGAACATTGTATGGCATTCACACCTCGAGGTTGTAAGCAAACCCTTGACCCACCGATGCCGGCTAGTGTAGAAAATGTGATAAGAGGTGATGATGAGGTAGTGGAGGTTAGTGGTGAGTTAGGAGACAAAACGAGGAAAGAAGTTGAAGTACCCCAAAAGGTGACCCCCATGCATAGACCACAACCTCCATTCCCATAGAGGTTAGTGAAAAAGACCAAGGATGGTAAATATCGGTGTTTTATCACTATGCTCAAACAATTTTCCATCACTGTCCCTTTGATAGAAGCTCTTGAACAAATGCCCGGTTATGCCAAGTTCATGAAAGATATGGTCACTAAGAAAAGATCGGTCACTTTTGAGGATGATGATGGAATGCATCATTATGGTGCTATTTCAACAAGTTCTCTAGTGCAAAAGAAATATGTTCCGGGTGCCTTCACTATTCCATGTACAATCGGGTTGTTACACTTTGCGAAATCATTATGTGATCTTGGAGAGAGCATAACCTCATGCCTCTCTCTATTTACAAGAAGTTGGGTTTGGGTGACCTAAAGCCCTCTGGATGCGGTTACTAATGGCCTATCGAACGGTGAAGAGGCATATTAGGATACTCCACGATATGTTAGTAAAGGTGGAGCCATTCATATTTCCGGCAGATTTTGTGATTATGGATTGTGAGGTCGATTTTAAGGTTCTTATTATTCTTGGGAGGCCATTCCTTTCTACGGGTAGAGCCTTGATTGATACGGAGAAAGGGCAAATGAACTTTCAGTTCAACAATGAAGAAGTGACTTTCAACATTTGTAGGTCCATGAGTCATAGTGGTGAGCTCCAATCAGTATCTGTCATATCTTACAGGGTTGAAAAGTCGTCTGAGGTACAAATAGAAGAGTGTCTGGGTGTAGAAGCACTAGCGGCAGTGATCATGAATTATGATGGTGATTGTATTTAAGAATATGGGTCATTGGTCGCGGCACTTGATCAATGCGATGTTCGATTTAAACTAAAGAAGTTGGAGTAAGATATGAAAATTGCGAGTCTCCACACGCAAAACCATCTATAGAGGAGTATCAAAAAGTATAACTTAAGGCTCTACCACCTCATCTGAGGTATGTATTCTTGGGAAAAGGTGACACTTTGCCGATAATTATTGCATCAGATTTGAATATGCAACAAGTAGAATCTTTGGTTGAAGTGTTTAAGAGGTTCATAAGAGCTATTAGGTGGACTATTGCGGATATTATTGGGATCCCTCCCGGGATTTGTTCACATAAAATCCAACTCATGCCCCATCATAAGCCAAGTATTGAGCACCAGAGACGTTTAAATCCACCTATGCAAGAGGTGGTGAAGAAGGAAATTATTAAGTGATTGGATGCTGGAGTGATATATCCAATCGCCGATAGTATTTGGGTATGCCCTGATAAATGTGTACCTAAGAAATGGGAAATGAATGTGGTCCTCACTGAGAAAAATGAGCATGTCCCGATGAGACCGGTGACTGGATGAAGGGTGTGTATGGATTACCGGAAAAGAAAGAATAGAAAAAAAAAGATTTCACCTTGTGGAACAGAGGTTAAACAGGTTGAATAATCTTGATGAATTTCACTTGAAGGCATATGAAATTTCAGCCCTAGAACAATGAAAAGATGAAGAAGTACCATGAACAAAAGATTGAGAAGCGTGATATTTTATTTGGGGATTTAGTGTTTTTGTTCAATTCTAGGTTGCGCTTGATTCCGAGCAAACTCAAGTCCAAATGGACTGGTCCCTATTTGATCACCCAACTATTCCCTCATGGTGCGTTTGAGTTGGAGAACAAGGAGAGTGTAAGGTTCAAGGTGAACGGGCAGTGAATGAAAATCTATATAGGGCATGCTGAAAAGGCAAATGAAGTGATCGTGGGATACCATTTTGATGAAGTCCGAGTAATCAAGAGTCCTCCGTCGTATCACAACGTTAAATAAAGCGCTGATTTTGAAGAAACCCAATATGTATCCTCTATCCAACTATAGGTTTTTCATGATTTTCTAGACATAGTTGCATTATTTTTTATTTTATTACTTATGTCACGTCTGGATGTTCTTTTATTTTTCTTTAGTAGTGTTGGCTAGAGCATAGAGTAGGGTCCGAATCTAAAAAAAAGTGTCAAGAAAACACAAATATTAGCTTAATAGGTGTTAAATATGCAAGGACAAAATCACCAGAAATCTGCAAAAAATTGGTCTGGTGCACAAATCGACAGATCTACTGACAGACTGTCATCCCTTCAACGGTCCGTCCTGAAAAACCGTCAACACTATACGAACCTTTGTTTCTGATATTTTTAAAAAATTCTTCTAAGTGTCCCTCAATGGACCCCACTAACGGACCATCTTCCCTTCGATGGTCCGTTTTGCATAACCATCGACGTTGTCAGAACTATTATTTCTGATTTTCTAAAAAAAGATCTAAGTATTCATAGACAGACCCCACTGACGGACCGTCATCCCTTCGATGGTCCGTCCTGCACAACCGTCGACACTATCTTAACCTTTGTTTCTGATGTGTTCAAAAATTCTTCAAAGTGTCCCTCGATGGAACCCCATGATGGACCGTCTTCCCTTAGACGGACCATATATGGGTCCGTCAGGCAGTGCTGCACTTCGGCAGTGCCATTCCATTCTGTTTTTTACTCTTGTATTTGATGTTTTTGAATGTGTTACAGGCTTCTAGTGGTACTAGTAACTTCTCTTTGCAAGTATATATAACACCCAAGCAAGACCGTTTCTACTGGAGAGGGCGTTCTAAGTCTGTCGCCCCGTCAAAACGGATGGTCATAGGCTCAGACGATGAGCGTGGCCCGGAGTAAGTGCTACCATACACCTTCACTCCTACCCATGCTGCCCAAAACCACCAGAGCCACGCCCGGCGGATTCACTGTCTTTCAGTCTGAAGATGAGAGCATACTGACCAGTACACCTTTTGGGTCTGCTGCACATTCTAAGGGAGATTTTGTCTCCGAAGAGGCTTCAGGTTCTGAGGAAGTGTCTAGCTCTTTGGAGGCACCGAGTTATAGATGAGGATGAGTCTCAGGCATAGAAGAAAGAGTGCAATGAGTTGGAGGCCGCGAGGAGAGCCTCGCTGATTGATGAGGAGGCCCGGCAGTTGATGGTTATAGAAGCTGTTGCTAGGGCGTCAAGCTCCAGATTTTTTGAGGCTGAGAGGAGCACTACTCATAGTGTTGTTATTGTTGAGTACACCACTGGTTGTGTCCCTACTACATAAGGAGCGGATTTTGGGAAACCGGACCTGTCATCATGTTGATTATCGACGCTTTGTGAATCGGCTTTGCTTCACCTACCACCCTATTTTATATACTTTTATGCATTAGGGACAATTGCATTTCTTTTTGTTGGGCGTGGGGTAAATGGAAAGTGAGTGCTAGGGTAAAGTCTGAGTAGCCCAACTCGTTGTGTTCTTTTTGCCGAAGAGACTGGTTATTTTATTGTTGAACTGGCATGTTAGCATCTTTTGAATCTGAAGCATGATGTCTAAGCAAAATGATATCATGATTTAAAGAAAATGATGCATGACTAGGCATTGTAACTGATGAATGTGTGGATCTGAGCATGACATAGATATACACCACGACATTAACCCTAAATCTAAAACTCAAACTAGGTGTCCGATAATCTGAGAGAGCAATGAGATGTCAAGTGAGTGTGAGGAAAATTTGAATAGTCCACCATTAGTTGTTAGCTAGAACTTGTCTGGTTAGTCCTGCTAAAAGTAAGTTGTGATAGACAATTATGAAAGGATCATAGGTACTTATTCAAGATAGCCAATATTTAGCCTAGATAATAGAAAACCGAATGAAATTAATCCCTTCTTGATCCCAATGATTTAAGCTTAAAATAGACCTTTCTTTTTCACCCCAACTGATCTTTTCTGGGAACAATATGTTGGCCCTGGTCCCTCCTTGGACATGTGCACCTCAGCTTATGCCAAAAGCATAAGTTGAGGGTGGATAATGCAGCAAATACCATTGTTGTGGCCCTTACCCAACCTTGGGTATTGTGTACCTTGACTCATGGCAAAACCATGAGTTGAGGGTGGCTAGTTGAAATTGCTCCAGAAAGTGGGGTTGATAGAATAAAGAAAGAGAAAGAACAAAAGAAAAGTTACTCAAGAAAGTTGAAAGCAAAGTGAAAAAAAAATCACTTAAACAAAAGGAGAAAGAAAGGAGAAAAGTAAGGCGAAAGAATATAAGAAAATTAAGAAATAGGGCGGAATACAACGATGAAAACGTAGGACTCTTAGCCGTTATGTCAAGGAGGGCAATAAGTCACTAAAATACATCCAAATGTACCCTACCAACCCTGAGCCTGAAAGTCGTATTGTGATCCTAAGAGTCTATTATGGTGAACTTTAAGTAGTGAAAATAAGGGCAAGCCTATGGCAACAAGTATAAATGAGGTTGAAGTTGTTCTTAGAGCTAGTGCTGAAAAAAATAATCCGTATACTCAAACTGAAATCATTGTGTGAAAAATGAGGATGTTGTTTTGAAGTAAGGATACTAGTTGCAATACAAAAAAATTGGTACCTTGGTGAAAGATCATAGAGAATAGGTGTCTGTGTGTGGTGAGTCTGTGTCATGGTCGGATCCACATGAGCGAGCCTAATAGTGATAGCATGCATAAACATAATGAAAATAATCGGGATTAATAGACAGATGATTGCGAAAGCTAATATAATGATACTTTTGTACAAAGGTTTTGTGGTGAGTCATAGTGTGTCACTTGAGGACAAATAACGAATTTAAGTTGAGGGTGTTGATGTACTGTAGTTTCACGGTACTTTCAACACTTTTTCCTTAAGTTTAGTGTGTCTCTAAGGCCTTTTTAAAGTTGTTTTAACGTATTTTTCTCTTCATTTGCAGGAAAACTATCAAGAATGAACAGGCGGAAGAATTGTGCTGAAATTGCAGAAGTGATGACCTACAAAGTCAATGACGATCCATCGACCCATCGACGGTCCATAGGTGGCAACCGTCGTCTGATGAAACGCTGCTGAAGGAAGATCGGGGAATTCTGACCATGTGTGGGGCTACGAAATCTATCAACGGACCGTCATCTCCACGATGGACCGTCCTGCACATCTGTCATTTCTAATAGAAAGTAGCCCAGTACCCATCTTGAAAAGATTCTAAGTGCGGAGAAACGGAAGCCATCGACGGACTGTCGTGCACCCAATGGACCGTCATCCTGTTCTATTGATGGTAACAGTGAGTTGGAGAATAAAGCAGCTGAAAATGATTCTAAGAGTGGAACGGCGGGAGGCTTCGACGGTCCGTCGGTCCGGTCGTCAACTCAGACGCATTTTTGGGTAGATTTTCATTTAATAGATTTTCCTTTTATGTCAAGACTTCTTTATTATAAACAATTGTAAAACCCTCGTTTTGGGGGTTAGACTTTTTGGTATTTTTTTAGTTTTATAATCCTAGTTGTTGAACTTGAGATTTGAGAAATATTCTACTTGCTGGAATCGTTTGTTGCAAGACTTTGATTTATTCAAGTAATTTTCTGGATTTTCTTCATTCTCATCAAAGTATGTAAATAAATTCTTCTCTAATAAATATGAATTGTGTGATTGTAAACATAGGTAATTAATCCATAACTAGGGTTGAGGAAACCACGGGAAAATAACAAGGTAAAAACTAGCTAAAATAATAAGTCTAGAATAGAGTCTTGCATGTGTTGATTATTCTTTCGTTTAGAAGTATTTTTAATGAGTGCACGCGTTAGAACTCACCTTGTTTCATCCCAAGGAGGTAAATAATAAGAAAATAGTTATCAACGTAGATTTAGTATACACTATCTAATAGGCTAGTATCGATTGGTGCGAAGTAACAACTAAGTCATACATTGATTATAATGCTTAATATTAGGTAAAGGTAAGGTTTAGTAAAGCATACACACGTAGTCGGACCAAGATGCGGAGTAAAATTCTCTAGTTGCCAGACCAAGGAATTAGGGATACATAACTTACCACTTTGCATCCAAGATACTAGGAAAAGATTGTTATAGCTAGAATTACCGCGTTATGAATCTGTGGGGAAAACTTATGCCCTAGTTACTCTCATCACTTGATAAAATCAAATATTGATAATTGCTACTTGTTTACTTAGAAATTTAATTCATTTTGTTATTTAAACCCCCCCTTTTATTACCTGTTTTCGGAAAGGACTTGATTAAATAGAAGTAATTGTAGGTTAAAGTTAAGTCTAAATCATTTTCCTCGTGGGATCTACCCCAACCTCATAGTTGGGTTCTTTACTTGATCCGACCGCTTATAATTCTTTTCAAGAAGTAAATTTGAGTGTATCAATCATGCTTATTTGTGAAGAAACATAAGTCAAATCATATCATAAGCAACACAAAGCTATACTAGTGCAATGCAAAGACAAGATCTCATAACCTTACCAAATGCCAAGTGTCATATTTAGATCACCAACATCATACATATCATACCTTAACTTTATTCATAGCCAATGCTCATCTACAAGGGAAGCATTCATGTTCATAACTTGTAGCAAGTAAAATCATCCTTAAAAACATCACATATCATACATACATAATTCATAAGTCTTCAAAGCTAAAGAGAATCTTACCACTACTACTCTTGAAGCTTACTTATACTAAATAGTACCTCTTAAGAAGTCATAGTTATAGTTAACATTCTTGTCATATTCATATATTCTTATCATATAGGGAGATATGACCTTAACCGACATAGACCATGTTGAGCTACATGGAATTTGTTGTCTTACCCCCCACACCAGAAAAAGGTGTCTAACTTGCCTAAGGTAGAACAAACATAATATCTCTTAGGTGTATCCACTAGCTAAGGACCTATGTGGCGCCTCACACCATAGTCTGTCCGTCAGGCTCTGGCATTCCGCTCCTCTCAGAGCGCCTAGGTCACCTGGAGACCCCATTTTCCTCTATCTTTTTGTACTAGTTCCTAAGTTATGTACCTAAAATTTCTAGTCAATTTCAACAATCTAAAGTACGTCTAAATATCATTAAATCATCCATAAATATTAGATCATGATCACCTGGGTATTAACGGGTCATACTTTTTAGATGATCACGTGAGGTAGCCCGTTGCACCTGTCACATCTGGAGAGTACCCTTTGATGCAACCGGCATCGTCGCCCTCCAAGAGGACTAAGACTAGCCTAGCATTTGCCATTACATTTCATACGTTAAAATCGCAAAAAATAAAAAACTTTACTTCTACCTATCATGAGGTTTATATAGACCTCTAGAATACACATAATATATATTCATATCCAGTATACATAGACCCTTCGTATAATAAGAATACATAGTCTTCTACTTTTATGGCACTTATATATAACATAGTCTTAAAACGGATGTGTCATATTTAACGATCTAACAAGAGTATAACAATTGGTCTTAGCCAATACATCAATTCCAATAAAGCCACATATAGGATATACAATCTTTACTACTCAAATGAAAGAGAATGAAAAAAATGTCTTTAAGAATAATCAACATCCAATAATAGAAATTGGAATTATCTTCGAAGTGGTTAGGATATACCCAACATGGAAAATGAGGATCCAAGTCTTCTTCAAGATTCTTCACAAACCCTTCAACGATCAGAACCTAAAATATTGGGTAAAAAGGAAGAAAACGGGGTCATCACATCACTTGTACTAAGTATAGGACCATATGCACATATAACATAGAAATCATGTTAAAAGGGTATATTTCATAAGGCATTATAATTTACATTGAAAAGCCTAATGCACAATGAAGAACCGATACAAGTCAATAGTATATATTCATTAAGTCAAGACCATTTACATCACAAGACAAACCATACTAAGTCTAATCAAGTCAAAATATATATCAACACAATTGAGCACTTTACCAAGACAACACTATTTATATACCGTGGTTTCACGGTATTATTAATACTTTTTCCTTAAGTTTAGTGTGTCCAAAAGCCTTTTTGTGCTAACTTTTATATAAGTTTCTCTTTGTTTTGCAGGAAATTTGTCCAAAGCTGAATGCGGAGATTTGAGCAAAGAATTGCAGAAGACACCACCTACGGAGCTTATGATGGTCCGTCGTGCTTGTGACGGTCCGTGGGTGGCAGCGTAGTGCAGCTGCTGAAGGAAGATGGGGAAGTCTGACCAAGTGTGGGATTACAAAGCTTGTGACGGTCCATCGTGGCTATGACGTTCCGTCCTACAGGTTCGTCGCGAAGATTAGAGAAGTGATCCCAGTACCCATATTCCAAGAGTTGAAGTGTTTTGGAACGAGACCCTCGACGGACCGTTGTGCCTATGACGGTCCGTCATACTTGCCGTCGAGGGGAATGAAGATAGAAGCAGAAGAAATTGCACAAGTATGGGACGACGGAGTCCATGACGGTCCGTCGTGAGTTATAATATCAACAAGCATCTATAAGAGTTCATAACATCATAACTAAATCAAGACCATCACTCATACACCCCTATTAAGTACACTACTGCAATGGCCAAGTAAGACACCATAACCTCACTCCACCAAGTAAACTCAACAAGAACCATAAGCAATGCCCAACTTCACATATTATATCATTAAGAGTAAATATCATCATACTTTAGCAATAGAGACCAACCACATAATTCAAGACATTTCAATTCAACATCATACCAACCCTAATCAATATTATCAGAAGGTATATTTCAATATAGCTTCATCACTAAACACAAGTAATCATAATTGAAGTAAAGAATTGAAATCACAAGACTTACACCAATATCCTTCACAAGCCATCATCATAGTCTTACAATCAATAATCCGATTGAACCCAACAATGGGTGTTATATCATCAGTCAATAGTAATTAACAGAATAATGTAATCAATTGAATCACTACACAACAATTCATCAATAGTTCATAGCCTAGGGTTAGGAACTTAGGTTAAATTCATGATCTACTTCACAACCTAGGTTCATTAATTAAGAACTAGCATAATTGGATTACAATACATCATAATATAGTCATAATTATCAAAACAAATCATGAAAAAGCCAATTGAAAGATCAATTTCGTAATAGAAGAAAACCCATCTAAAACTCTTCTTTTTGAAATTAATTTGGAGAAACCCTTTGGGGAAAGAATCCCAAAGGAGAAAGGAATCTCATACCTTACTAATTGATGAAGTTTGATGGAGAAAACTTGATCCTTTGCAGACCTATAACCCTCCTTTGCTTGGTATTCTATCGAGTTTCTTTGGGAGAGAAAATGAAGAGAGAAGGAAGACCAATTGGGTTTTGGGAAAATATGGGAGTTAGGTCTAGTTAATTAGGCTAAGTATTTATATAGGGGTCCCAAATTAACTTAATTGAACCTCCATTAAACCTTAATTAACTAACTAAACTTTTAAATAATTAGACCCCTTTCGTCCTGCACACTCGTCGTTGTTGTCAAAGACTGGTCCAAATGGACAATTTGCCAAAATTTATAAGAGTTGGTCGATGGAGTCGTCGATGCCGCATCCATCCAACCATGCCTCGCCGCCTGCAGTCCGTTGATGGACACTGCCTCATGGCAGCTTTTTGCCAAACAGCGAGGGTCCTCCTCAAGGGACCTTGAATCATCCTTGGGGAGTCGTATCCAAAAATTTAGACTATAAACTAACTCTAATACGTGTTATACAACTTCCCACCAAATTTCATCATTTTTTGACTCTTAAAACCTTGTCAAATAGGCTAAGGCACACTAGCACCTCTTCGAGCTAGTTCCTGGACGTCATGGACGTTCCTTCACATTTTGATTCCAAAACTTCCTAAATGACTTATATGCATTTTAATGGACATAAAACAATGTTACAACTCTTAGAATCTAATGTTAGGCTCTAGATTAGGCTTTAGACTGTCGGAGTATTACTGGTTCGTACTATTGGTCCGTGGTATGAGGCTGCAACTTTTTTGGGGGCCCTTGACCTATGGAGGCCATCAATGGCGCATGGATGGACCTACAGGGTCTGGGTCCCTACCGTAGGTCACTAAATTTTGGCAACCTTTTGGTTTCAAGGGGTCTTGGGGGTTAGGCTTATGGTCCTCCTCAAAGACCCGTAGGGTGGTCCATGGAGAGTCGTATGTTGACGTTTAATCCCTAAACCCCTTAACCATGACTTAGGACAACATTAAACCACCTCGAACCTCATGAAAAACTGACAAACTTACTAGTTAGGCTCTACTTGCACTTATTCATTTTACGTGTTGTTACACCCCGTACTCGCGACCCTCCCCCCCCCCCCCCCCCCCCAAAAAAAAAAAGCTTTTTTTTAAAAAAAAATTAAATTTTAATGTTTTTATTTTTTTAGCCCATCTCACCCCTACCCTACCCTACCCTTCCCCAGCTCCATCCACCCTCCCCCAAAAAAATTTTAAGTTTATTTTTAAAAAAAATTTCAATTTCAATCCACCAAATTATTTCTACTCTCTATTAAAAATAAAAAAATATTTTTGCAAAAAAAAAATCATTCATAAATGAAACACTAAAAATATTACGAATTTTTTTTTTCTACATAACAAAATAAGTTAAAATTTTACTTGTGTTCCAAGAAAAATTTTCCATGGAAAACATGATCCTTCGTACCAAACACACCCAAAAAGGTCCAAATTATCTTAAGAAAATTGATTTGAGTACCCTTGGTTTCTTTCACTTGTAAACGATTAAGACTTGAGTTGTCATTTTGGTCAATTATTACTTTTATGTTAATTCTTGAGTTATCTCTTGTGTTTAAGTCTTCCGCTGAGTAAGTAAGCCAGACCAAGGATCCGTTCGAGGACAGAAATGGTATTCGAGTGTGGGCCACATCCAGGGTGTAGGCTCGGGGCATGGCACTGGAGTTTAAATTGAATTTAGTTGAGAATTCTGTTCAAATGGGTTATGCTTGAATGAGTTGAGATTGAACCCAGTTCAAATCATATTGAGCCCAACATTAAAATTTTGGACAGGTTTGGCGGGCTACCTATGTTTGGCTTCATTTTTGACACCCTTTAGTTTAACTAAAAAAATTGACTTTCACTGTGAATATCAAGTCAATACTACTAAAACAAATGAAACCAAAAATATAATATAAATTCTAAATAAAAAATAAAAAATATAACGCTATTATTATGTCAAATTTCAACATGTCGTACATAAATGTGATTTAAAAGAAAAGAGATATGTAAATCTATAACTTTATTCAACACCGACTTTTACTTTAGTTTTTTTGAAAAATAAAGATAAAATAAATACTACGAAAAATTGCATAGAATCTCAAGAAGTAAAGGTTGAGAATGAGAAGGAAATGAATTATGAAAAATAAAAATATATATTTTCAGTAAATTGTAATAGGTCTGTTTGGAAAGCCATAAATAATTGGAATTGGTACACTTATACTATACTAAGGTCCTATTACCCCCTTGAACTTATTTTATACGTAATTTTCTACCCCTTTTCAGATTACGTGGCACTAGCTTGAAAAAAAAAGTCGATCAATGTTGGGCCCACAAGGTAGTGTCACGTAGGTCAAAAAGGGGTAGAAAAATATTAATAAAAGAAGTTCAGGGGTTAATAGAACTTTAGTATAGTATGAGTGTGTCTATGAGATTTCAGGCATAGGTTGAGAGAGTACTTGTGCATTATCCCAAAATAATAATTATATGGCTAGTGTGATATTTGTCTCCATATCCATAAAAGAAAAGTTTTACCAATATAATCGTAATTTATTTAACTTTTTTTTAAAAAAATTATCCTACAAATAAATTAAAAAGAACTTAATATTATATCATAACTAGGTAAATTTTTCCGCACGTCGCGCGGTCGTAAATAATAGTTTTTTTTGAAATTGTAAATAATTTTTTGATAATATCCATACATTAAAAATAATCAGAAAATAGGTTCATAAAAAATATTAGCAATATTCCAACATGATTCTGATTATTTATCATCATCACATAACCCAAGATCTCTAACGAATGAATCATTAATAAAATAATAAATCATTGGTTCTTTAATTAACATAAAAAGAGAAATGAAGAAGAAAATAAGAATATATATACAAAGGCTTTTTATGATAAAAAAGAATCATTTAAGTTGCTCTATTATACAATTGTGATATATGTCTTAGGAGAAAATTCAAAAGTTTGTTAACATATTCAAAAAAGAATTACGCTTTAACATGAAAGCAATTACAACATTAGAACTTGCATAATGAATTTCTTCATTGACAAGTAGAAATTACATATCTATGTAAAAAATATAATATTTAAGTTTATATATAGTACTTTTGAGTTATAGAATTTAATATAAAATATTTAAAACATGAATTTCTTGGAGCTGAGTACAATAATTATTTTCTGAACAATGAATATACGTACTATAGCTGTATATGTTCAATATAATCGGAGACACTAACTTTGCAAAAACATAAACACAAAACTAAAAACATGTAATAAAAATAATAAGTAATATCATATGCACAAGTTAATGAGTGTAAAAACATACAAGGATATATAAAAATAGAATGCAATAGAAAAGAAAAAATCGAGTTCACTGAATGCACAATATCCTTTAAGAAAACTATTCTCCTCCAATACCATAGGTTTCAAGAATTACATCCTCTCGTGATGGAACAATTTTATTCACCAACTTATTGATACAAAAACAACAGTGTTAGTAAGTTACTCAACTGGAGCAGATCAAACGAATATTAAATTTTGCGGAAGTAGAAGAAGAAGATCATAAATTTTTTTAAGATGAGAGAAAATGTGATTCTCTTTTAGATAAATATATGACTTTTGTTTTGATAAATAAATGAAAACAAAAAGTAAACTTGTTTTCTAGTTTTTTTTCTCCTTTTTCCTGTCCATTCTTTTTTTTTTTTCTTTCTTATTCGTCTTTTTGTCCCTTTTGTCCTACCTTTTGTATTTTTTTTTTCTTTTTCATATTCTATCTTTTTTTAAAACTATTTTTCTTTTTTTTATTTTTTCACTTTTCTTATTTAGTTTTTCACTTGCGGAGATAAAGAACTTATTTGTTTTACATAGAAATAAGGGTCAAAAGCACATCTAAAATATTCAGTTTTTTGAGTTTAATACCTAAACTATTGACAGTGATTTTCATATCTAAACTATCAAGTATTAGTTTGAGAAATACAGTAATGCACTCTCTCTTTTATTTGAAAAAATCTTGACACATGACATTGCACATGCATAAATATGCTACCTTGACAAAAGTTAAATAATAAAGCATTTGTATAAATTAAAAATTAAATATTTTTTTTAAAAAAATTAAATTTATTTTTCTTACCCCACTTCACCACCTCCTCCCTATACTCCCCCCCTCCACCCCACCGCCCACCCCACAATCCCCACCCTTTTATTTTATTTTAAAAATTCTTTTAAAATATATTTTTAAAAATTCATACTTCACCACCCTCTCTCCAAAAAGAAAACAGAAAACACCTACTCATTCTAAAAAAGATTGATATTATCCTACATTTAAAAAATAGAAATCGCACCCTCTCCTCGTTGCTAATTCTCCGCTCTTTATTTATTTGTACATTTTTCTCGTTTTGTGTATAAGATGTACATATATTTCTAAGAACTTTTTCATGTATCGAATATAACATAAATAAAAAATTTATTATAAAAAAGTCTTGCGGTGGTAAGGAAAACATATTTTCAATATTTATATATCTAATACGAAGCGTATACAAATTTTGTAAGCGGAGGGTTAGGTGGGATGGTTAGAATTTTTTAAAACAAGTTAAAAAAATTATATACATTTCTAGAGAATTTTAAACTAAAAAAATGGGGATGGGGGTATAGTGAAAGAGAAATATTTTTACAGTATATTTTTTTAAAAAAATTATTCTTCTCAAATGAAAATGATATAGATGAGTCAAATTTTTAACGGATAACATAGATGAGTCTTTTTTAAAAGTTCAATGACACATGTATGACTATTTAATGAATTATTAATGTTGATTTCTTTTATTTTTATTCCACATAGATGATAATGGATAAGAATGACAAGTGAAAATAATTGAAGTATAAAAGATTAACTATTTGCGTCTTATACTCTTACCACTTCTATATACTGATGATTGCTAAAGTTAAAATTATATAAATGACCATCATATGCAAAAAGATTTAAAGACAAGACGAAAGATCAAAAGTACTTATTAGTTTGAGAGATTTCAAGTTTCTTTTCAAGGTATGCTCAAATCTGAGTTTCTTTAACTTTTATGGACCACAAGTTATATTATTGAAGTTATCTATGTGTGACATGTGAATTTCTGTGGCGGAGGTATAATATTCTCTTTTACACATAAGAGATCTGAAAATGACATTTCTTAAAATTCAAACTGTAAGTAGACAAAGAGATCTCATTTCCTTGTTTCTCTTTTTGTTTACACAAACACATTTTAAAACTTATATATGTGTAGATTCGACTACTTTAGATTTAATATTTTTTTTTTATTTTTTTTTAAAATTTTATCTATTGAACTATAAGAAATTCATTGATGGATTTATGACATCCTTATCGCATGGAATGTTTTCTATTTGAAACCATAGAGAAATAACTTAACAAAAGAAAAATCTAGGATTTTAACTGTGTTTGAGAGAAATGGTTTTCTAGTTTTTTAGAAGGATATATAATTCAAGTCGGTGAGTGTAAAAATTTCAAAAGTCAAGTATCTCATCCTATTACAATTTGAATAGAAGAAAATGACCATTTTAAATCTCTTCTCTTTAAAGATGAAGATCTCTTATACGTAAGGACAAAAAATTCTTGTAATCATTTTAATGCTATTGTTTAAGATTACAAGATTTAAAGAAGTTTGTAAAGGGCTCAACGTGTTTTACAAAACCCAATTTCAAATTATCATAGGTAAAGCGAAGGATCACATTGGGCACACTGACCCCTTCAATGATGCGCCGAATGGACTTATGGTTCGCCTTTATGAACTTTTCAATCATTTTTCCACACTTTGACCTGCACAATCAACACACCATTACTTAAACTTAAAAAGAAAGCAAATAAAAACTTGGGCTGCCTCCTAAAAAAGCCTTAGTTAACGTCGTGGCACGACACAAAGCTCACACTAAAACCTCATTCTTGGGGTTGGCCTTCGTATCACTAGGAAAATCCCCCTTGTTGTCTCGGGTTCAAATGAGAAGAGATATGACCCATTTGGGTTTCAAAATACTTGATTGATACTGAATGGGAAGTAACAATCTAGCTAAGGATCGACACATCTTCTTTCTATGATTGATTCATGTGGCAACCACGCCAGCCACTTGTATGCTTCTCCCATCAAAGAGAATGGGAACAATCTCAATCAGACCGACTCTTGCAATATGTTCTTGAAGGAGAATAGTCCACATACATCCACGAAGTTTCGAATATGCTAATAGGGATCCTCATGATCTAAACCACTGAACAACCCTTTCTATTGCAAAAGTTGAAACATAGTACTTGTTTCGGCCGGAGGCAAGCGAATGGAAACAAAACAACCCATAAGATAGAGGTAATTAGCGGTAGGCTTGTTGACATCATTGAGGTTTATTATGTCGTCTTGGTGGCTACTTGGATACCATTGCGTCCATTCAGTTTCAAGACACAAACCGGCAAAACTAAACTAAAATTAAGTAAGTTCAACTATAACTAACAAGAAAAACATTCAACTTAACTAAAATTCTCAAACAACACCACTCCTTGACACCGGGACCATTTTGATTTCAGGTATAAGAAAACTTCATCCAATCCTAAGTGTCAATGATTACTAATTAGTATAACTCAACTCATTGAGTTGGGGGTTAAATCCCACATGGAGTGGTATGTATTTGAGAATCAATAGCCATGTGCGAAAATGCTCAAGTCAATCATAGGTTAAAACATTTACGAATAAAAGCATGGTTCAAGTTTGGGGTGAATAAGTGTCAAATAATAGGCGTTTTTATTGTAATTATCCACTACAATAGCAAAGAACATGTATAAATAAATAATGAGACATGTTTTTGGGATGTGATTGGATTATAGGCGAAGGTAGACAACTGGGTATTTGTAATTGATATAAAATAGTTGTATATTATGTGACTAAGTTAGAATGTATTGAGGATAAACATTCTCTTTAACAATTTACCCCGAATCAAATTTGTTTCTCTCGAACACTAGTAAGGAACAATTAAGAACTACCTATGTTTTAGTTCATTCACTCTCTTGAGTTGAATGTGCAGAAGAGGGTTTAATATTCACTCTCTTGAGATGAACCCATGAAAATCCAATACCCACATATCATCAAATAAGTAATCTTAGTTTTAAAATGTCTCTCTCAAGAAAGCCAAAAGCACAAAGGTACAGTTGCATTTGCAACTATAACCCTTTAGATTAAGGCAAAATTATTGAATGAAATAACTTTTAAACAACATTTACATTATCAATAAACAATAGTCAACAACTAACTCAACCTATAATCACATAATCATATCTCAAGAATTGGAGTTTTAGTTTGATATCATAAAATGATAGAAATTGTTACGAAATTGTGTTTCCATCAACTGGTAAGATTTATTTCGTCTTCACAAAGGTCTAATATGAGGAATCATCAACACCCACTTCAACTTTTTCAGAAATGGCAATGTTCAAATCTCTAAAGCTTAGGAAATATTATGTCAAAACTCTGTTCTAAACTTCCAAGCTGAAAATTCTTATTTTATGTCGAAATCTTGATAGATCGATAGATCAATTAATACTAAACTAAATAGTAAAAAATTTATTCATGTTCGCGAAAAATATGTTGTGAAGGATCATTCAACGAAATAATTTTGGATCGGCTCCACTTGGTGATCCATCCTTTGGTCAATTACATCGCCTTTTCATTTTGGCCTTCAGTATCTTGAACTTTTGTAACTTTGGGCGACTGCATCATGAAACTGTTTGGCGACTCGGCGACTACTCTTTTCTATCACTGACTTAATTTTCTCCTTGAAGGCTTTGCACACTGGAACTTTAGACGAGACCATATCCATTTGGTGACTTAGCCAGTGAGATTGGCAATAATCAGGCCTTCTTTTCTTCATTCTTTCAACTGCCTTGTTTGTTTTTGCTTTTTAGTGTTCATGCTTTGTTCCTCAAACAAAATAGCTGAAATTCAAGGATTTACATTGATACAAAAAATGTCTTTGAGGACACTAAATCTATTAAAATAAAATCCTAATGAATCAAAATCGTGGATTCATCAGTAAGTGTCTAACGTGCATGGATGGTTGTTATGGGTGTAGAAAAGATGGACAAAAAATTAGAGATTGCCTGGTTCTCAAGGCTAAGGGAAGTGAGGATAATAAAGTTACCTCTGGTGGTCCAAATGAGAGTGCTCTTAAGAAGAATAGGTTTTATGCTCTCCAATCTAGAGAATATCAAGTGTGATCTCCTCATGCTGCTTCCGTTATGTTTTTTTTTCTTAATTAATTTCCGTATTTATTGTCATTTGTAACTTGTTATGTTTTATATTGAAGTTGTGTTTAGTATAAATGATGTATAGAAGTGATTATATAGGCTTATTCCCAAGGAGGAGATAGTGTGCCAAAATAGTAAGGTTATTGTGTATTTTTCTGTTGCCATGATTCCCTTATGTGCATGTTCAAGAAAAAAATCTTAGGTCTTGATAGAAATTATTTATATACATTGTTTTGCCCCATGCTGTGGTTCATTTGAGTAGAATTGCATATAAACTTCATGAGATGAACTAAATAGCATACCTTAGTTAGGAGTTGAAAGATTCCTCCTTGAATATAGGCTTTTTGAGAGTAAATTTCATATAGGATGCATGACTGTTTGTTAGGAGTTGAAAGATTCATACCAGAGAGGTCCTTGAGGAAGACCCTTAAAACAGACCCAACAACCATCCACGACCTGTAGATGGACCCACGCCCCGTGGGTAGGGGTCATAGGTCAAGTCCTGTAGTTGTCTGCAAATTTTAGCCTCATATAACCACCCACAAGGGTGCAGCACGATCTGTAGACCAATCCACATTCCGTGGGTGGAGGTTTTCTGAGTGGGTCAAATTGAGAGTTTAGTTTTTAAGTTGGGGACTTAGGGATTAATTGGTATTTAATTAGGGGTTAAGGGAGGTCGGTTAGTTTTTTTATTTAACCGTCTATATAAGACTAATATACCCCTAATCTAAGTAAATTAAACCATTCTTCAACGACCACAAAACTAACCCAAATTCACTCCAAATAATTCACTCTCTAGAAGTGAAGAAGAAGAACAAGAAGAGAACTAAGACGGGCAGATTTCCTCCATTGTTTCAATCTTTTGTTAGGGATTGAATTAAGGTATGTTATCTTATTCATCTATGGTTCTTCCACCCATAGATCCCCAAAGTTTCTCCCAAGTCAAAACGCAATTCTTGCTAGGGTTTCTTCCTTCATTGTGGGTAGTATTAAACTTAATTCCAATCAAGTGGATGATATTTAATGATGATTGAATTTACATTAAATTATGATATTATGATGAATTTATGTGATTGCAATGGTAAAACCTAGTCTATTTGATGAATTTTATGTTTTGAGAGTTTATGCCATGAATGGTGAAATTGAAGAATTAGAATTGATCTTCTAAATAAAATCATGTGTAGTAATGGTTCAAGATTGGGGAACATATAGACACGAATTAAACTATTATTTATTATATATTATGGATCTTCACTTGTAAATCAATGAATTTGAACTTTTTGATGAATGATGACTAGATTCACGTGGTAATAAAGAATGTGATTAGAATGCCTCAGCTAGGGGTGATTGATGATTGTGGGGTTGAAAATAAGGCTTGTAGTCAATAATGTTGAATCAATAGGGCTTCGAGGGTAGAGGTAAGGTGATATAAGTCAATAGGTATATTTGTGTTGAATGATCTATACACACCTAACCTACCATATGAGTTCTAGAAAGTATAAAGTGTTAGAGTCACTTGGACATGAATTTATTGTCAAGGACATCCTTCCATGAGACATTGGTCATTTGTAATTGGTCGAGGAAGTTTGTTGAAAATTTTTAACTATTCGATAACTATATTTAATAAATGTGCGTGTAATAGACAGGTAATTAATTGAGTTGATAATAATGAGCAAAGTCTGAAACTTTATGTTCTAGGTCAAAATTAGATAATCAAGCGTATATAAGTTCCTGATTTAATGGACTTCTTGTGCTTTTTTTGTTTGTTCTCTTTCCTGAATCAATGACTTCTAGAGATGAGCTTCAAGAAAATGAGATAGTCAAAAATCCTTAAAAGTTGCCAAAGGAAAAAAAACTAATATAATGGGCAAAAGTTTTGTGGTCTTGTCATGTGTTGTACGTATTTACATAATGGATAATGACGCCACATACTCATCTAGTGATGAGGATGGAATTCATTAAAAAGAGAAGTCCAAACGACAAAAACTGATTTGTAATGAAATTATCATCAAAAATGGAAAGATCAAGGTCACTTCAAAGATCGTATCCTCCAAAGAGAAAAAAGATACAAAACTGCACCAAGAAAATGTACAGAAGTACAGGGGAGTTAGACAACGAAAATTGGGAAGATGGGTTACAGAGATTCGAGATGTAAGAACGAATAAATGACACTGTTTGGGAAGTTCTTCCACTGTGGATGAAGCTGCTTTGGCTTATGAAAATGCAACCATTAAAATAAAAGGTCTAAATGCTTTGACAAACATTCTTAGGGCTCTACTAAAGGAAAGCGACCCCATCCACCATTAAGGAAGACAAAAGACATGAAATTCCATATATGCTTAGTTACTTTATTGGTTCAAGTTTCCATAGGTTTATCCTCTCCAATCTCTTTTAGTAAATTACACTATATACGTTCTTGTTGTTGTTGAAATAATCAATTGGATCCACATGAATGAGTATGATGTGTGTATTAATGACTTGGAGTCGTTTTTGTTGTATTACTTCTAATGATTTGCTAAAAACATTATCTAAAAATGATACTTTTGCTAGATAAACAACATTGGATTATAAAATATATTTAGATAGTATATTTCTAATGCAACAAAAATGTTCAATATAGTTTGACATAAATCGTAAAATAAGTAATCGAAAGTTTTTTGTTAAATAGATCATTTGAAATTTTTTTGAAAAGAATACATGAAGCTACCACTTCTTTTCTCCCTTAACATATCGTGAGGAGCTTGGCATACAAATTAGCTAAGTGTTATTCAATGCATTTTTTCTTACATCAAACATAACTTGGTACTCATTTTCTTTATTAATTAGATTAGCTAAATAAGGTCAATTTTGTACACTTCTCAATAAATGTAAATTCCTTCTTTAAAATGGATAGGATGATACCATTTTTGTTTTCAAAGTAATAACAATCATGCTTTAGTTTCAAACATAATAAAGTAAATAGAGACGTCCTAATAAGGCAAATATATAAAAAGTCACATGGTACACATTTTTAACTTGATTTTGGTGTGGCAGTAGAAACAAATTTATGAGGTTGAATAGATGAAAGCAGTCTTTCTTTAAATCACTTCAACATTTTCTTTCTTTATAATGATCTATATGGTACAATTTAAACTTCGAGATTGATTTTTAAATTGTGATCATAAATTTTGTCTTTTTTAGTCTTTTATGATAAAAATAGTTTTATGTCCTTTTATAAGATATCTTTTTTTTCCTTATAAATAAGAGATTTTAAAAGAATTTTTCTTTTATTCAAATCGTAAGAAGACAAGAGATCTTATTTTCTTATTTCCATGTGTTTTTCTGCAAACAAATTCCAAAACTTATATATGTCTAGGTTGTACTACTTTAGATCTGTTTGTGTATGTGTGTTTTATCTTTTGAACTATATGAAATTCATGATGGATTGTAGGTACATTTTTTTCATCACCCGCAAGGTAATTTTTGAAAACTTTTATAAAATTTCCATTTTACCACTCCCGATAGTTTTCCCGAGTCATTTATGATTGGTCAGTGCAGTTGGTTGAAAATTTTGAACTATTTGATAATTATACTTAATTAATTAATTGATAGTTGTTATATAATTAATTGAGTTTATAATAATGAGCTAAGTCTGAAACTTATTTTAGACCCTATACCTTTTGGACTATATATATTAAATGTCTAATTTTCTACAAAATTATTGTCTTGCTTTGCTAAAGTTCTCTATTTGTTGCCGCCAATTTCTGTCACCATTGCCAAACGTCTTCACCAATGTAAGGTGAAATTAATGCTACTCTAAAATTTCACTTTGATGCCATGAATACTTAGTTAATTTATACGTATTGAAGTGATAAATCTTCAATCACACATTGAGATTACTCTATAATAGAATTGATTATTGCACTACTGGATTGTATAATTAATTACTTTATATTTTAATAGGTCCTTCGCATAGAAACTAGGAAACAATTAAGTGGGCGTTGATTTAGAAGAATGAAAATACTTAATCTACATGTCCTTTTTTTATGGAGAACAATGGTGTTAATGACCAATCAGTATGTAATGATTAAGGTCATGATTAATCAATGTAATAAATTAATTAATAGAAACGTTTTGTGCCTAAACAAAAGGTTTTGAAACGGTAAGTGTTCTTGTTAGTTTTGTTTGTAATTTACTTCTCAATTTATGTGATGTTCTTATTAGTGCCACATTAAAATTCAAGGTTTGATATATTGGTATACTTAATTAAATATTGGATGCATGGTATATTGAATATTGATTCAAAGTATGAGCAGATTCATTAAACTTGTTAGTAGTGTCCTATATTCTAGGATTAGTTCGCAAGTACGTTGGTCCTAGTGCAGTACTTTCTAGTTGTGTTTTTATTAGTAATTAGTTGTTTAATTTATGTAAGTAATGGTCATTTAGTGACTTAATACTTTGTCATTTTAAGTCTATATAAAGTTGTACTTTCCAGTGATTTCATATACTAAAAATAAAAAAGACTTCAATATAAAATTCTCTTAACCTTCGAACTTCTGCTTCTTCCTAAAGTTTTACTTTCTATTTAAGCCAACACCTCTTGTATCAGAGTCATGTCAATTAATGGCAATGCATTGAGTTTGTCACAACCACTCATTCTGATCTTCTAGGGAGAAATCTACGAATTCTGGAGTATTCGTATGAAAACAATACTCAAATATCAAAATCTTTGGGATTTGATAGAACGGGATATACACATCCTGACAAAGAAAATAGACTACAAGACAGTAAGAAACAACATGCTAAAGAACTATTTTTATCTCACATTCATGATATCCCTATTTTCATGGATAGGAGCAGCAACCACGTCAAAGTAAGCTTGATCCATTATGCAGTAGGACTTTTAAGGTGATTCAAAAGTCATTGTAGTGAGATAGTAATCACTTTGGCGTGACTTCGAAACCTTAATTATGAAAAATGGATAATTAATTGTGATTTCTTGCCTAGAGTAGTGGAAATTGTCAGCAAAATTTGATCATGTAGCGAGAAAATTACTAATCAAACAATTGTGGAAAAGATACTACAGAGCTTGACTCCATAATTTAATAAAGTAGTTTCTTCTATAAAAGACTCTAAGTATCTATCACTTTTTTCCTTTGATGAATTGATGGGATCTCCTCAAGACCATGAGGGGAGACTCAATCGATCAATTGAAAATAATTAAGATAAAGAATTCCAGGTGAAGGAAGCAACAACCAAACATGGTGAGAACAATGGTCCAGCAAGCACAAGTCGATGAAAAGGAGGATTCCGTTTGGTCGAGGTCGTGGCTCTGAAAGAGGCAGATTAAGGAATGATGGCCATATGTAGTACAATGAGCAAAGTGACACAAAGAATGGCATTCAATGTCATCATTGTCACCACTACAGGCATATAAAGGCTAATTGCTGGCATAAAGATTAAAAAATAAAATTTGCAGGAACAGAAAATGAGGAAGAGAATTATCTCTTTATGGCTTACATTGATACAAATCATAAGCAAAGTAATGTATGTTTTGTAGATAGTCGTTTTTCAAATAATATGAAAAAGGCACAAAATCTTTGTTCTAGGAGCTAAATGAGAATCAAAAGAAAAAGGTGCAGATTGTCAACTCAAAAGTGATGCAAGGTGAAGGAAAAGGCAATGTGTGTATTGAATCTAGCCACGATATCGTAAAAATGTTGGACGTCATTCAGTTTGTACCTAATTTAGGATACAATTTGTTTAGTGTTGTACAACCAATTTTCAATGGACATTTACTTTCGTTTGATGAAGATGGTTTTGTCATTACAAACAAGAATTAAGGTAAAAAGGTTCGCATCACTATGATGTCAAAAAAGATGTTTCTGCTGGATGTTTCCAACATGGAAAAATTTAAGCTTGTTGCAAGTACAAATGATGATTCGAAGTTTGGGCATTAGAGGTATGGTCACCTCAATATAAAGGGCCTGAAATTGCTGGTTGAAAAAGGTATGGTTCTTGGACTACCAAAAATTGATTATATTGGATTGTGTGAAGGGTGCATTTATGGAAAACAAACTTGGAAGTCACTTCCTGGTGGAAAAGTTTGGAGGGATTAAAAGTGTCTTCAACTAATACATGTTAATTTATGTGGACCTATGCATACTAGATCTTTTAGTGGGAGTCATTATTTACTCCTATTTGATGATGATTGTAGGCGCATGAGTTGGGTCTATTTCTTAGGAAAAAAATCAGAAACATTTCAAAAATTCAAGTACTTTAAAGCCCAAATTGAGAAGCAAAGCGGTCTGTGCATAAAGACTTTTTGCACAGATAGAGGCCGTGAATTCTTGTTCAAGGAGTTTAATCTTTCTTTTTTTTTAGGAAAAGGTCATTCATAGGGAGCTGAAAACACCTTATATTCCGGAGCAAAATGTCATTGTTGATCAAAACAATCGGACTGTGGTGGATATGGAAAGAAGCATGTTACAAGCGAAGGGAGTTCCGAATAAATTTTTGGCTGAAGTTGTAACAACATCAGTCTATTTATTGAATTTTTCTCCAATAAAGGTTGTTATATATCAAACTCCATCTGAATCTTGGAAGGGTAGAAGAGCATTTCTAATTTACTTAAGGTTTTTTGGTTTTACTGCTTATGCTTTTCTAAATTCCCAATTTTGTCATAAGTTGGATGAAAATCTGAAAATTGTGTTTTTATAGGCTACTGCACACAATCTAAAGCATAGACTGTATTACCCTCTTAGTAGAAAATTTTTAATTAGACGAGATGTAGTATGTGCTGAAATGGCAAGCTGGAATTGGAGTGGAAGCAATGATAAGATGCAAGTACAGATTCCTATGCCTACTGGAACCACTTTTGATGCATATTCAGCAGCCAACTACTACAGCTACAATAGCCGATTCGAGAAGGAATGTAGTATTTGCTGAAATGGAAAGTTGCAATTGGAGTGGAAGCAACGATAAGATGCAAGTACAGATTCCTATGCCTACTGGAACCACTTTTGATGCAATTCAGCAGCCAACTATTACAGCTACAACAGACGATTCTAGTACCACTTCTCCTGATTTATTTTCTTCAACTTTAGGGAGCAGAAACACTTCATCTTCTACTCTTGAAGAGTCTTCAGATGAGCTAATTCCGTTAAGAATATCAGCAAGGCTTTAAATGCTAAACCCCAAGTACGCCAATGACATATATACAACATTTCGAATCTCTTTTGCAATGTTAGATCCTACATATTATGGAGAAGCGGCTAAAAAGGAAGAGTAGCGGAAAGCGATGTTAGAAGAGATGAAACCTATCGAAAAGAATGGCACATGGAAGATGGAGGAATTACCAGAAGATAAAAATGCAATTGGTTTGAAATGGGTGTTCAAGACAAAGTTTATAGTGGATGGGACCCTGCAGAAGGATAAAGATTGTCTTTTAACAAAAGGAAATACACAACAATATGGTATTGATTTTTTTTTAAAAAAAAACTATTTCTCTAGTTGCTCAATTTGAAATTGTTAGACTTGTTCAAGCATTGGTTGCATAAGAAAGGTCTAAAAACTAAAAAAGGCATTGTATGGTTTGAAGGTAGCCACTCGAGCGTGATGTAGCAAAATTGATGGGTGTTTTCAGATAAAGGGATATATCAGAAGTGATGATGAACCCACGTTGTATGTAAAGAAGAAAGGTAATGCTTTCATTATTGTTTGCCTTTATGTTGATAATATCATTTATTCTACCTCTTCTATTTCTCTGGTGGATGAATTTAAGTGTCAAATGATGAATGAGTTTGAGATGTCAGATATGGGGTTATTAAATTATTTTCTTGGCCTTGAATCCCATCAAGCTGAAGATTAGCCCGTTTGGCCATAAATTTTCCAAATAATATTTGGGAAAAATTTGGCAAATAATGTTTGTCCATACAATTTGTTATTATTTGGCAAATATTTTTGGCAAATATCCCAAATTTCCAAATACTAGTTTTTTCTAGTATTTGGGCCAAATATCATTATTTGGGATATTTTAAAAATAAAAATTTTACCCCAATCTTTTATCTTTTACAAAAACACCCTCTCTAGTAGTTGCTCGCGTTGTATTACATCATTTTTTACGTGAACACCAAAATAGTGATGAAATATGTAGTGAATATTAAATAATGATATGATTGTTGATGAAAATTATTAAAAATTGACTTTAGGTAACAAAGTCATGTACTTTGTCTACTTCACGATGTATGGAATAATTCTTGTTGCACTCACTCTAAATTACCACATTGCTTTAGTGTCATGGACATTATTTGTTATTGTTGTAACGAACATTCATTGACTTGTAATACAAACTTTTAGTTAATTTTGATAGTTTTTAAAACTTGTGTGTATAAATCATATTTTTCTAAAAAGGTGAAATATATTTCCCAAATTTTATGGCCAAACACATGATGAAATTTCACCCAAATTTTCACTCAAATAATATTTGCCAAGAATATTTGGAAATCTATGGCCAAACGCTAGCTAAATATTTCTTTTACAAAGGAAATATGCCAAGGATCTTTTCATTAAATTTAGTTTGCTTAATTGCAAGCCTTCTGCCACACACCTGTAAATGTTGGTGAAAAGCTGTAGCTTAAGAATAAAACAGAGATGGATGATGTTAGAAGTTTCAGAAGCATGGTTGGACGTTTAATTTACCTAACTCTTACTCACCCTGATATTGCATTCTGTGTTGGTGTTATATCCAAGTTGATGCAACAACCTTCAAAAGTTCATTTTGGAGAATCAAAAAGAGTTCTGCATTATGTCGTTGAAGTATGGACTATAGGATTTGGTATTCAGAAGTGTCTAACTTCATATTATGTGAGTTCAGAATATTTACTATTGATGTGGGGCTAAACATACATATTTTTAATTATTATTTGTCTCACATTTATTATTTATATAAGTCCTTTTTAGCATGAATTTTATAGTTTGTGCTAAATAGTGTATTTTATTTGTAAGAGAAAAATGGTGTAAAGTTGAAGAAGTTTGGAGCTAAAACGAATTAAATATGAAAGATTGAATAAGGAAATGAAGAAGGCAGCATAATGGATTAAATTTGATTTAATATTATATAAACTTACAAAGTTATTTGAAATTAAACTTGATCCACGTGGCACTATTGAAGGCGGCAGCGAGGTGGCATAGTTCAAGCGAAATTCAATTCTGTTTCAGTTTTGATTTCCCAATTTATTATGGACTTAGTTATTTTATTTGGCGTTTTCCACATCTATAAATAGTCAATAAATAAATTATTTGGGGGAATCTAGATGAGGTGCTTTAGAAGAGAAGTCGTTAATACTTTTAGGATTCTTTTCTTCTTATTTTCTTAGAGATTAGTAGCTAAAACCCTTGTTATGAGACTTTAGCTACGAATTGTATGTTGATTACTAATGGTGTTTTGAATTAATTTTTTGTTCTCATTATAAGTTACTTTTATATTCTTATTTTTAGTATTTCGTGCTTGATCACCATAAGATAAATCTATTGTCTATTCTTAAAATTGAGAGAGAATAGGTTAGATAGACCAGAGAATATAGAGAGCTCGATGGTCCCATTAGATTGAGGTCATTCGTGTTTAGGAGTGACGCCCAGACAAATAACTTGCTTGGTTATAAAATAGGATGAAATGTAAATGCTCACAAATTAGTTTACTTATCCCCCACTCAACGGTGTAGTTAGGTATCTAATTGGAGTAGGCGACTGGAGGTGTATAGTTCTACTCATACAATTAACTCTATAAACCAATAAATTTATAACTAAAATTTGTTCTAAGCCAAAATATGATACATGAAATTCAATATATGTTGCAGCCCTGGGATTTTCCAATTATTGTAAGTAAATTTATTATTTTGTTCTTGCATTCTTCTTTTCTTGGCTCTCTTTGGTAAATAATAAGACCAGTATAATTTAGTAAAAACTAGTTAATTGAAAAGTCCTTTGGGATCGATAATCTGGTCCTTTTAAGAGCCACTATATTACTTGTGCGATCACGTACACTTGCATGTGCAATTGGGAGCAACAACTATGCTGGTTCATTATATGATAGGCAAAGCATTTCAACACATATTTTTACTCTTGGGTCAGGAGTAATATTGTCAAGCCGCAAGCTACTCCCTAGACACGGACACAGAACCTAGGACCACAAGTGATCCCAAGCTAACCCTGTTGGCATTATCATGAGCATACTAAAGATAATAAACGAGACGCGAAAGCTAAATCATAGTTTAAACTGAAAAGATGAGGCATACCCATATTCTATAATTGAGATAAATGAAATACTTATGAGTTTAATAAAAAGAAACTATTAACTCAACACTAAGCTGAAACTAACTATGTCTGAAAATAGTCTCTAAACTGACTAGAAACGTTGGGACAAGCCCTATCTAAGTCTAGAAAAAATTGAAACTAAATGACTAAAAGACTGAAAAGAACTCATGACTATTATCCTCGTAGAATAAGGACTCACCACTGAATCTGCTAAACTGGAGATCGGAAATCGATCTAAGCACGATTAGGATATTGAGATACTGAACCTACATTACGAGAAGATGTGCGCACGTATGCGTCAGTACTTGAAGGTACTAAGCATGTAGGATAGAGTAAAGCTGAAATAAAACATAAATGAACTAGCACAAAAGCAAGTATAATAATTTGAACATGATATACTGAATTCTAAGCTAACTTGATGCATGGACCAAATAGCATGTTAAGAATGAATGATAACTATACAGTAAATATGGTCAATGTGTTAGAATCTGACTGAACTGTGGGAGCTAATAATAACCGATAATAAAACCACATGAGCTACATGTGGAATCCGATGTATACGCCTCATCGAGAGGAACCAATATACCCTGCAAGAGGTATAAAGGCATATTGGCGTAATCATTAAACTTATTGCCCACAGAGGGAACTTACAACCTACTTGGCTAGTAATTTTGGGACTAATTAGGTACGTTGAATCCATTCCAACTTGGCATTATGTTACTCCCAATGAATTATGTAATTAATTAATTATGACTGAGTTTCTGTAAATACTGGATAGGTCAAAATTGGACATGCAAACTAAGAATATAATAATTAATCTGGTAATTATGCATTTATATCTGAAGTAAAGGAAATATCCGACCTAGTATATGTAATTCAAAAACTAAAGAAATACATTGCTAGGGTTTTGATTTCATGCAATAATATGAGTAAAAACATGATAATTAGATTTGGAACATATAACTAATAAATTCATGAAGTTCTGTTGAAGTTCTAGAAACCCTAGTTCTAATCATGATATGTGAATAAAGAATCTGACTGAAAACTAGGGACCCAATGGGTGAAAGGAACCCACTAGTGAAATTCCACATACCTGGTCATAAAATCCATAGAGAAATTTTTAGATTTCGGGGATGGAACTGATGGAATCTCATAGCATTCTTGAACTAGGTTTCTTGAGATTTTTCTCGTTTCTTGCTTCTAATTTTCTAATTTTTGATCTATGATTTTGACTTAGGTAAGTTCATTTTATATTTCTAGGCTTAAACTGACTAAAATATGATGATGATTTAGGGTCAAAACGATGTATCTTAGAGTTAAAATGAAGAGGGAAAAGACCAAAAAGCCCCTAAGTTAATTGTTGTTGGACAAATGACAACCTGGACTAATGGACCGTCGTTCAATCGACAGTCTGTCGTTTGGGTCCATAGGTGGGGTCTGTTTGACAGTGCTTTACTAAAACGGGCATAACTTATTACTCGGAGTTTTGATTTTAGCAAGGTCGGTGGCTATGGAAGGATAATTCAATTATGTATTTGCTGGTATATAATGGGACACCTAATTCATTTTTTACTAAGATTTATGATAACTTGAAGTTGACCCAAATCTATTTCCCCTAACTGTCTGCTAATTTTCACCTACCGTCCATCTACGGACCGTACTGGTCAATCGTGGTTCTTGTTAGAAAGTGGATAAATGGGGTCTTCATCGATGGACACAGACTACGGAATGTAGTCTTACCTACGGAATGTAGGTCTGTCCATTTTTTGACAGTTAGTCACATTTTTTGGTGTGCATTTTGGGAGAGTTTCAGTTATAAACGACGAATGTGCAACTCGGGCCGTGGGTCATGCTACGGATCGTCGATAGTAACCGTCGATTGCATCTGCATATTTTTTTGTTTTTTCTAGATATGGGGTGTTACAAATATACTGGAGCTCAAGGAAGTATGCTACAACGTCCTTATCCACATCTAAAGCTGAGTACATTGCAGATACTTCAGCCGTTCGCAAAGTTATTTGGCTAAGAAGCATGTTAGCGTAATTTCAGCACAAGCAAAAAAGTGCAACAGAGATATATTAAGACAATAAAGCATCAATCTCAATGACAAAGAATTTAATTTTTTCATAGTAGAAAGAAGAACATTGATGTTCACTTCCATTTCATTCGTGATTTGGTTGAAAAGGAGGATATTGTATTGAGGTATTGCAACACTCATAACCAATTAGCTAATAGAATTACGAAGTCGTTGGCAGCAGACAAGTTTGTCTATCTGAGGACTTTGCTTGGTATATATAACTTTTAATCAGAGGGTAACATTTAAGACTGATTCGAAATATCACCGTGTCAATTATTTTTGTTAGTAGAATCCTATATTCTAGGGCTAATTGTTAGCAAATATGTTAATCATGGTTTAGTAATTCCTAATTTTGTTTTGGTTGGTAATTAGTTGTATAATTAATAAAAGCAATGGTCATTCAGTGACTTAGTAGTTTGTCATTTTAAGTTTGTATAAAGATGTACTTTCCAGTTATTTCATATCCTGAAAAATAGAAAAGACTTAAGCATACAGTTCTCTTAACCTTCGAGCCTCTGTTTCTTTTTAAAGTTTTCGAGTCTATTTACTCTTACATGGTATTATATCAATACAAGTAGATTATAATATTGGAGGAATTCAGACTTAATCCTTGACTTAAAACATGGAAAATATGATAGTTGAAATGTTAATTAGCATCAAGATTTAAGAACTTGATCATAAATTTTAGTGAATTTTCAGGTCAAGGCTAAAGACATGGTAATGTGGCTTGTTAGTTTTGAAATCTTATTGTGAATATGTACGTTAATAGATTGCATTATTTTGAAATATCAACAAAAAGAGAAGACCAAGTCCGTAGTGATTATTCGGTTATTTGAGGAAAGTGAATTTCTAAACCCTTGTTTAGTGCATAAATCATATATTTCCTTGTGGTATGTGTTGGGGAATAATTAGATTTTGTAATGGGTTGACTTGTCCATGTTAAATAATTCTAACGATGAAAAAGGGGTAGTAAAAATCATTGTGATTGAATGTTGGTGTGTAATGTGTTGAGAATGGTTTTGAAAGGCTTATTGATTCATTGTTGATGTTGTATCATGATTGTATTATTTTTTATATCAATTCAATTTCATTGAGAGTTATTACACTTGGCATTGCATTTCGTTGCATTTCACAAATTTATCATTGATGAACTTGATCTTTTGAGTGCCTTTCTATGGAATTTATGATTGATGAATAATGAGCTTAATATTTAGGATATATAATTCTCAAAGTGTTGGTGTTGAGTTGTGTGTTTTATAAATTGTGAATGTCTAATAGGTTGGGCTGATTTTATGTTGGTTGTGATGGATGAATAATAAGCTTGTTGTTGAGGATATTTAATTGTTACAGTGTTGTTCTTGAGCTGGTTTCTACATCAATTATGAAATATTAGGTTGGGCTTGTTTGATACAGGTTATAGTTGTGGAAGTTTGGTTGGGGTGTAAGGATTACCTGAATTCTATTCCCTTTGCTTCTGTTTAGAAGTTCAATTATGAGTATCATGTAGTTTGGTACTCATCCATTGCTACGACATTTTCTGTAGGTTACTAGCCCGAACCTTTGTGATATTTTCTCTTCTCCTTGTCTGAGGCTTCTTCTGGAGGTTTGTGAGGCAGTCGCTTGTTAATTCAGCGCACCTTCTTCCTCCTTAATTATAATCTTGTTCTGTTCTAGAAACATTGTCAATTAAGACTTGTATTTTCTTTTAATATTTTTATAACACATTAGAGGCTTGTACACGTACAATGTTTTTGGTGTTTTATTTTTAAGTAGATAATAAATATCCGCATTTTATCGTGAAGGTTGAGTTTTAGGCTGGCTTGTCTTGATGGGATAAGACAAGTGTCATCATGTCCATTTTTGGGTCGTGAAAATTTTCTTCTTAAAATTCTAGAGAAATAATATAACATAAGTGAATCTAGGATCTTAAATGAGTTTAAGGGAGACAATTTTTTTCATGCCCAGAACCTACAGACTGGACGTGGCGACACTCGAAGACCGTTGTTGGACCCCAAGCGAACCCTTGTCCTGACTTACTTAACTCAGCAGAAGACTCAACTCAACTCAATCAAGAAATATACATGTTTAAAAGGAACAATCAATATAATAATTTGGCCAAAACGGCACTTAAGTCTCAATAATTGAAACATATGAAGCTAAAAAATATAACAAACTCTAAAGCTGAACAACTAACTGTCTTTTTGTCTATTAAGCCTCTAATAACTGAGATAGATGTTGTGACATACCCCATACATCCTAATGAACTAAGCTAGAAAACAAATAAAGGAATGTCCTCAGGAATGCAAGGAGGCTCACCAAGTGACTTCAGAGTGCTCAACTGGATCAACGATGTGTTGCGTGCTGATCCTGGTTATCTGCGTCTGCATCTTGAAACGATACAGGTCAATTATTATCAATACATTGAATGTACGAGTATGCGAGTGGGAAAGTTAAACGACGACTTAAGGGTTAAGATGAACTTACCTTGGCTCTACTCAACTCAGGAATATGCTTAACTCAAAGTATGTATATAAAGAAATTTAAAACACATGCGATATATATAAAGATTGTAAAACAATAGAACAACTTAGTTCGTTAAACAAATGCATTAACAAACTCAACTTTACTTATATATGAAAGTAATATAACTTTTATTAGAGATTCTCTAACACGACAACCATCACTTTGAGCCTAAGTGATGATACAACGTTTACCTCACGTTGCCTAAGGACCATTCTATACCTTGCCATCAGTATAGGACCTTACTTAGCTTAGTGGATCCACTCGATAAATTTACGTGATCAGCTAAAAAGTATGACTTGTCAATTCCCATTATGGGTTCATGGTTTACATGGAGACTTCAGTTAATTATGAACTATCATCCCCATACCGGTGCTCAATACTACTCCCAAAACATACTTCATCTCAAACTTTTAATAAAATTTTCTTCCGTTGGGTTGAGATAATTTACTGAACCCTTAAGCTTTAAAAAGCCCCCTTTTAAAATCAGTGGTCCCTTTTAGTTCAAAACTCTTTTGGAACTCTTAGTTTCCTTTTTGATTAAATATGAAACATTTATAAACCTTCAGGAAATACTTAGTTCTCTTATAGCTTTTGATAAATTAATTCAACTCTTGCTCTTTACATAACTGGAAACTTAAATCATAGGAAATACGTAGTCCCCTTATAGCTTTTGAGAATTTAACTCAACTCTTACCTGTTTGCCCAATTTAAAACTTGAGCCTTAAACCAAAGTTAAAATGATTGTTTAAAACTCTTTGAAAACTTTAAGAACCTACTTTGACTTGCTTCTTACTTTTAAACTTGACTCCTAGTTTCCTTGAATTGGATAATGGATTCAAGAATCATGATCTCATTCTATGTATGATTTCATAATGTTTACATATACTTTAGAGTGTTGAAATCAAATAGTAATGATAGGTACATATCTTAAGAACTAGTAAGAAAAGATAGGAAAAGAACGGGTTCATCCGGGACTGTTGGCGCTCTAAGAGGCGCGGAGCGCCAGGACCTGACGGACAGAGTCTGTTTTGAGGCGCTCTGGTAGGCACGGCGCCCCAGGACCTATTAGACGGGTTTTTTGACTTTTCTTATAGGATTTTCAATTCTAAACCTCCTAAACTTCGATGGATCCCAACCCAAACACTTAGGATTTCTAAATAATTCATTACCCAACAGACTAGAACAAAAAACAGTTTGGAAACATGAATCATATCTACTTGGGATATACTATAATTCAACCGACAAGAATTAAATGAATTTTTATTAAGAACTCTCATATTCATCATTCCATATACTTTAACTTGCTGAATTGAAACAAATTTGGTGTGGGTGAAAGGACCCAACACCGAATGGTCTCATATACCTTGATAGAGATCACCCACACGACGAATTCCACGCAACGATCTTGGCGTTCTTGGACAATTCCTTATCTTCTCTCGTCTTTTCTCTTTTCTCCAAAGCCCTATGCATTCTTAGTTTTTATAAAACTGATTTCAGACTTGGTTTTACCCCTAATATAACCTAAATACGAATTAGGAAATACTAGGGTGAAAAGCAAACTTTACCCTTACTAAAATTCGAAATGAATTTTCCTCAGTTGAACATCCCAACTTCCGAAAGGCATATCTCCCTCATACAACATCGGGTTTTCGCAATCTTGGCGGCATTGGAAGATCTTCCTGAGGGATTTCCAAACATATAAAGAACTCATCCAAACTACTCCTAAGCTGGAAGTTATGTCCATTTGAATATGACCAAAGCTCACTTTTGAAAGCTGAACATTTTCAAGAATTCTCTACTTATTCCTAAAAATTGATTATTCTTGGTTTCTTTCCTTATTCGTTAGTTCAAGTTGCGAGATGTTACAATTTTCTAGTCCTTTCCTAAATTTCTTTTTAGTTTATAGCATTTTTGTAAATAATAGATCTTTTTGTTTTAATATATCTTCATTTTGATACATTAGAAATTTAAAAAATGTTATTTTCTTGTATTTAAATTGTAAAAGGACAAGAGATATTATTTTATTTAAATTATGGATTTACGGCACATACATTGCACGTGCTATGAACCTTGACGTATCCACATCCAAATATTATTAATTGTAAATTTGGAAAGACTATTTGTGACATCTAAAATATACTAAATTTAAGTGTTTTGACACAAAAAACTCGAAAGACCACTTAAATTGTGACTAAGACAATATTTCTTTTATTTTCTTTTTATCCTTACTAGTTTTACGGCACATACATTGCACGTGCATATTGCCTATATAGTATATAATATTGTAAAATAGAATTAATATTACTAAATTAAATAATTTTTTGTAAATAATTAAAATGTAAAGTATATAGGACAAGTGCTTTTAAATGATTTATAAAGATTGTCATACAATTACTTGTATTTTGAGATAAAAATGACCAAAATTATTAAATATTTCAAAATAGATTTAAAGTTTAAATTTGGAGAGAAAGTGAGATTTCTTTATAAGTAGTATTATTTAGTTCACTCAATTTTGTAAACAAATCTAATCAGGACAATTTTTAAAAGATGTCACAAATAGTCTTTCCTCTTGAGGCTATGAACATAAATGATGGACATCATTTAAGTATATTTTTTCTCTTAAATATTCATTATTTAAATTTAGTATGTGCATGACACTAATAAAGATTATCATAAATATTTTAATATTTATGTTTATACGTAATCTATCTTCTACCAATTAATATTTGAGTAAGACTATCATAGACAGGTAATTCTAAATTTAAAAAAAAGGTCCTTTATTGTTATGACAAATGACGGTTAAATTAAGGTTTGAGCGTATGTCAAATATTTCGCTTCATAAATTCTTTGTTTTAGATATACATATATTAGTAGCATAATTTTATATTAATATATGAACAACATCACCTTTGGTGAAAAATATATTAACTTTTTTTATGTTTCTACCTTATTTTTGTAGAATTGAGATCTTCTCCTTTTTACTGCCGCGTACATATGATATTGTTGTTGTCTAATGAAAGTATCAAGAATCTTATAGAAGTTGTAACGTGTTATAATATGTAAAACTTTTTCAATATTAAAAATTAATATATGATTTTAAAGTATAATTTATAGAATCTTTAATTTGATTTAAGATTATTTCAAGGTCAAGCACTATTTTCTTATCTATTTTCATATATAGATAACAAGGAGTCTATCTTGTGACATAAATTTTCTCAAATGCAAGAACACAAAATATACAGAAAGATACCCTTAAGTGATGTTAAAACTACTAATCAAAATATCATTGGTCGTCCTAGTCATGACTCTTCTATGTTAGTTTTTTTCTTCCAATTTATGTGACACAATTGAAAGTTGAAAAAGTGAACTAAATTTGTTATATGTAATTTTTAAAAAAAAAACTATTTTGAATTGTTAATTTATGTACTTTTTATGTCAATTTTCAAATAATATATGTTACTTTATCTGTTTCATTTTATATGATACATGTGATTTTAGGAAATTTAACGGAATTTCTTATACGATTCTCGCATATTTTTAGTTGTCATCTTAGTATTATTCGTAGTAGTTTGTAGTTCTTACGTCATTTTCAAACAATATATGCAATTTTCTTTTTTTTTTTCACTAAATATAAGGGAATCAACCAAATTTTAATATGATTTTTAACTATGTTTTCAAAAAATATCTTAAATTATTACATTGATATTTTAAGTTTTTTTATGTAATTTTAAAATATGTACCAAATTAGAAATTAAATGAAGAATTAAAGTTATCAAATCATTATATTTTTATATTAAAATATTCAAATCTTTAAAACTCCATCATATGCACAAATTAATAGAAGGAAACCAAAAGAATTTTTTAAAAAAAAATATGAAAGCTCATTTTAATAATAACACATATATATTTCATTTTTAATATATGATTCCTCCTTTTCGATTTATATGAACTTATTTTTTTATTTCATCTCAAAAAGAAAATAATTTCTAAATATTTTTTATATAGCATATTTAGAATCACATAATCTAAAAGTATTTTATTAATACACAAAATTTAAATATACATATAAATTTTAATTTTATTTTTGATTGATTCCACCTAATATTATACTTGATATATAATTATTAAGAGCTAATATTAATCATATACTTTCATATAATAAATAGATATCGCAAATTCATGAAAAATGGAGAAATAACAAAAATGAGGTAGTACCAATAATAATTACGAACGATGTTTCTAGAAGAATTTAATTTTCTTGTTATCATTCTTTGTAGATTTTTATTTGCATGAAATTACATTTTTTTACCTTTGATCATCATTCACTGTATATATAAAAAGATATTTCTAGAATTATTTATTCTTGTTTTGATTTTTGTTAGGATGAAAATACAATTTTATTCTTGGTCATATTTAATATAAATATATCATCCTATTCATTTTTATTTGTAAAGTTACTTTTTAAAATCTTTTTCTTTAATTTCAATCAAATATTTGTTATTAATTTATTCACACTTAGTTATTTTCAAGTATATTAATTAGAACCAAAATAAAGATGGAAATAATTAATTCATGATAAAGTTTTATGTAAAAAGTTGGCATTTTTTTATAAGCATAATGAATAGGAAAAATATTAAGAATTAAATTAAAGTAATATAGAGTAATAGTAAAATAGAGTAATAATAAAAAAGATATCACAATAACTCACAAAAAAAAGAAAGTAAAGTAATAACAAAATAAGTTAATGGTAATAACAATAACTCAATATATTTCTAAAATCTTCAATTTTCTTGTTATCATTATTGGTAGATTTTTGTTTGTATGAAATTACATTTTGGTCCTTGATCATTATTCACTTTATATATATAAAGAGATTTCTAGAATTATCTATTAACTTTATTAATAGATTTTTATTACAATAAAATTACATTTTTACCCTTGGTCATCCTCCCACTTCACTCTTCCATATAATAGAAATTTATTTTCAAGTATATTAATTAGAACCAAAATAAAGATGAAAATAATTAATTAATGATAAAGTTTTATATAAAAAGTAGGCATTTTTTTATAAGCATAATGAATACAAAAATTATTAAAAATTAAACTAAAGTAAAATAAAGTAATAATAAAATAGAGTAATAATAAAATAGATATCATAATAACTCACAAGAGAAAAGAAAGTAAAGTGATGACAAAATAAGTTAATGGTAATAACAATAACTTAATATGTTTCTAAAAATTAAACTTTCTTGTTATCATTATCGATAGATTTTTGTTAGTTAGAAATTACATTTTTGCCTTTTATCATTATTCAGTTTATATATAAAAAGAGATTTCTAGAATTATTTATTATCTTTCTTAATAGATTTTTGTTAGAATGAAATTATATTTTTACGTATGGTCGTCCTCCTACTTCACTCTTCTATATAATAGAAAATAGATTTAAAATAAAATATATATCTTAATAACTCACAAAAGAAAAGTAAGTAAAGTAATAACAAAATAAGTTAATGGTAATATCAATAACTTAATATGTTTCTAAAATATTTATTTTCTTGTTATCATTATTGGTAGATTTTTGTTAGTATGAAATAACTTTTTTGTCCTTGATCATTATTCACTTTATACATATAAAAATATTTCTAGAATTACTTATTATCTTTCTATATAGATTTCTTATAGAATGAAATTACATTTTTACTCTTTGTCATCCTCCCACTTCACTCTTCCATATAATAAAAATTTATTTTCAACTATATTAATTAGAACCAAAATAAAGATGAAAATAATTAATTCATGATAAAGTTTTATATAAAAAGTAAGCATTTTTTATAGCATAATGAATAGAAAAAATATTAAGAATTCAACTAAAGTAAAATAGAGTAATAGTAAAATAGAGTAAAAATAAAATAGATATCCCAATAATTCACAAAAGCAAAGAAAGTAAAGTAATGACAAATAAGTAAATGGTAATATTAATAACTTAATATGTTTATAAAATATTAAATTTTAATGATATAATTATTGATAGATTTTTGTTAGTATAAAATTACATTTTTTCCTTTATCATTATTCAGTTTATATATAAAATGAGATTTCTAGAATTATTTATTATCTTTTTGATAGATTTTTGTTAGAATGAAATTATATTTTTACCATTGGTCGTCCTCCCACTTCACTCTTCTATATAATAATACTAGTTCCCGACACGTGCTTTGCACGTGAGTCCCACGAATATATATATATATATATATATATATATATATATATATATAGAGAGAGAGAGAGAGAGACTAATATTAAAAGAATATGTAATCTAATGTGTTCATTTTAACATCATGTTAGACATTAACATAACATTACATTACAATATATGTTGGATAAAACATATGTCATCTTCTTTAATATTATGTATTCGACTCATATAAAAAAAGGGTGAACCTCAAGAATGTTCTAATTTGGTGGATGTAGATATAATTAACTATGATTACATGTTTATGTGACTATTATAACTATTTAATAAGCATTTATAATCACGCATACAAAGTTTTGTTTTCAAAATTTGAACAAAAAATGTGTGAAGTGTTTAGGTATTCCATCGAAACAAGTCGTAGATTGTATATCAAAATAAAATTTAGTAACAAGTTTAATGGACTATAAATATATAAAGTCAAGTCATAAATTAATTTTATTAAAAAATATTAAAAACTTTATATCCAACTTGCACAACTACAGTTCCATTCAATTGATTTTTGTATAGAAAAATAACAAAAAAACGGATGAATTACATTTATTTTGTCTATTTAAAGATAAAAATATTTTTTGTAATAATAATTTTACCTTTTTAGTATAATAAAAATTTGTTTTACTTTTTTTTTTAATCATGGTGATATGATTCATACTTAAAATATTTGTGTCATTTATGTCTCTACTAAAAGATATTACATGTAATTTCAAAGCATAAGTTATGTTTGTATGTTTTCTGTCTTGATTCAATTGATAAATCATTTAATAATCTCTTCTTTTTATGAATTACAGTTACATATAAAATAATTTTAAAGTTTAAATTTGTCATATAGTATGTTAATGAAATTTAATAATATTTCGAAAACAAGATAATTTACTTTAAAAGAAATAAATCCCCCTTCTTATATGAGACAACAAGATAGTAATATGTAGAATTAATTGATAATTTATCAAATTTACGTTCTAATGTTTAAATTTCTTTTTTATTTTTAAATTTGAGTTCTAAAATTGCCAAAAAGATAAATTCTATCGTTAAAAACACTTTTAAAATTGTACTGTTGTAAAAGCTAACTTGATTTTATATTTTGAAGACTAATTATAGGGCATATAAAAAAAATATTGAAGATTAAAAAATAAACGGGATGCACAATATAAGAATGAAGTTAATAATTGTTGAGAATTTAAAATTTATAATAGATAGTAAATTTGTAATGATATAAAGAGAAAAGGCCTACATTATTACATGTGTTTAAAGGATATTGATGAGTGAATAAGACAAGGTTAAGTACATAGTAGAATTGGTGTTTAAAGGTTATTGGTGAGTGAATAAGACAAGGTTAATTACATAGTACAATTGATTTTTCTCATTGTACAACTCTTCATAGCCATGGTTGTCCTACCATGTCTCTTCTATATAATAATCAATAAATATATATATATATATATATATATATATATATATGTATGTATACACACACATATACATATATATATATATATATATATATATACATACATATATAAACATATATATGTATGTATACATACATATATATATATATATATATATATATATATATATATATATATATATATATATATATATATATATATATATATATATATATATAAATGAGGATCTTCAATCCCCTATCCGGCATGCCTCAGTGATGAAAAAAATATATCTATTTTTGTTTTTAAAAATAGGGTTTTTTAGATTATTTCTTTTTATACAATAATATTATGTGTATATATATATTTATTAATAAGTTACTTAATGAGCATTACACCTCCTAACCTTTTAATAATATATATAACATCTAACCTTTAATTTAATAATATAACTCCTAACTTTTCATATTCATAACCTTCAAAATATTTAATATGAAAATTATAACTCATAAATATTACACCTATAAAAACTCACTTTGAGACATTGCATGATGGTCATTTATTTTAATTTTCCTTATTCTTCATTTTTTATTCCTTTGATTTGTTAATTTTTTTTGTCTTCTTCGATCTGATTTTTGCAGGAGAGGGGTGTATAATGAAAAATGTTATATATTTTGCATATTTTTATTTTGTGAAGTAAAATGATTTGACATGTCTAATTATCATTATCACTTTTGTTCTATTGTAATTACATATATATTTGATATTATTAGGTTGGGTTGTTGATGATACAAATCACGATTCTTTTATAAAAAATAATTTATTCATTTTCTTTTTTGCTTCTCTTTGTAGTTTTTTGAGATTTTTTTCTTATTCTTGTAGTTTTTACCAACATTGATTGTCTTTATTCACTTTGTAAATTTGAAGAATCGAATTATGTTATGTTGAGAACATGATCCTTCTTTCCTCTTCAAATCATATATAACTTAAAATGTTTTAAATATTTTTGTTTGATTAGTTAACTATAATTTTAGGAAAGTGACCAACGCTGAGTTCCGTGAGGCTATTAGGATGCTGAGTAAAGCTTTGACTAACAAGGCTAATTAGCAGTAACGAGCTCGAGAAGAATGGGCTGACACTTTTACGTTTCAGGAATTATTGAGGATGAATCCTCAAGCTTGATTGGTTCGAACACTATTAAAGACCCAGAGAACTTCACTGAGGAACCGAAAAAAGTGTTCGAGGTGATGCAAGTTTCTGACACAGAGAAAGTTGAGATAGTTGCTTATCAACTCAAAGGCATTTCTAGAACTTTGATTGATCAGTGGAAAGAGGGTAGAGATGAAGATGCACCACCTGCAAGTAGAGCTTGTTTTGAAGGGGCCTTATTGGAGTGTATCTTTCCCCGACAACTAAGAGAGGCCAAGGTATGTGAGTTCCTCACCCTTAAGTATGATTTGCTAAGTATGCAGGAGTATGGGTTACATTCACTGAACTATCTCTTTTTGCTACGGAGATGGTTAAGGACATGAAGAGTAGGATTATTTTTTTCGTTGTCGGATCAGGTCGCTCTTCGAGCAAAGAGGGTCGGGCTACAATGCTTATTGCAGACACAGAAATTTCGAGGATGATGATCTATGTACAACAGGTAAAAGAGGAAAAGCGGAGGGACCAACAGGAGTACAAAAACAACAAAGAAAATATTGGGGATGAGTCTAGCCAGCACAAAGGTTGTTCGAATTGTCCACAGTTTCAGAAAAAAAAAGGGGCCTGCACAATCATCTGATTTTGCACCTGCACCCTGAGAAAAAGATGAGAATCATGGTTAGAACTCCCGATCTAAGCCTCCATATTCACAGGGTAGTGTGGTGCATGGAGGTAGTAAACCTCCTTCCTGCAACAAGTGTGGTAGAAATTACTCCGATATTTTTTTTTGAGGGCTCCACGGGTTGCTTCAAATATGGTAAGATAGGGCATTTCATGAGGGAGTTTCCAATGAAGAAGCTTGGTGGCAGTAATGGGGCAAACAGAGCTCAAGCTTCATCGATTTATCCACCAGAAAGGGCTGCATCTAAGGGAGCCTCTTTTAGTGCTGGTGGAGGAACAAACCGCTTGTATTCTCTTTATAATGGTCGCCCAGAACATGAGAATTAGCTAGACATTGTCACTGGTATTATTCAAGTCTTTGACTTTACTATTCATGCATTTTTAGACCCGAGAGCGAGTTTATCTTGTGTAACTCCATATGTTGCCATGAACTTTGATATTATTACTGAGAAACTTAGTGAACCATTGAGTGTTTCTACCCCTTTTGGATAATCTATTCTAGCGGAAAGGGTCTATCGTGATTGTCCTATTTCCATCAATCACAAGAACACTATGACTAATTTAGTTGAGTTAGACATGGTAGACTTTGATGTCATTCATGGTATGGACTGACTTCGTGGCTTTTATGCATTAGTTGATTGTACAACTCGAGTACTGAAGTTTCAGTTTCCAAATGATTCAGTCATAGAGAGAAAGGTAGTTCAGCAATGTATAAGGGTTTATTCAATGTTTCAATAAAATATCCTCCTTTGCAACCAAATAATGAATGAAAATGGAAGCGAACATCAATATTCTTCTTTCTACTACGAAAAATTCGAATCTTTGTCATGTACATTGATGCTTTATTATTTCAATATTTCTATGTTGCACTTTTGTGCTTATGCTGAAGTTCTGCTAACATGCATCTTAGCAAGATAGCTTGATAATCGATGGAAGTAGCTGCAATGTACTCAGCTTCAGATGTGGATAAAGTTGTTGCAGCTTACTTTTTTGAGCTCCAATATATTACTCCTGACCCAAGATTAAAAAATATATGCTGAAATGCTTCGTGTATAATACAATGAACCAGTATTATCATTATCAAGAACCCACATAATTTGAAGTTAGACACTTGTGAATACCAAATCCCATGTTCCATAGTTCCAATGACAAAATACAAAACTCTTTTTGTTGCTCCAAAATGAAACTTTGAAGGTTGTTGCATAAACTTGGATATGACACCACCTAAGAATGAAATATTGGGGTGAGTATGGGATAGGTAAATTAAACGTCCAACCATTCTTCTGAAACTTCGCATCATCCATCTTTGCTCCATTTTTAAGCTGCAGGTTTTCACCAACATTCATAGGTGTGTTAGAAGGCTTCCAAATAAGCAAACTAAATATGAGAATATTTTGGCATATTTCCTTTGTTAAAGAAACATTCAATCTTTAGCTTGATAGAATTCAAGGACAATAAAATAATGCGATAACCCCATATATTACATCTCAAACTCATTCATCATTTGAGACTTATATTCATCCACCAGAGAAATAGAAGAGCTAGAATAAATGATATCATAAACATAAAAGTAAACGATGATGAAAGCATTACCTTTCTTTTGTACATACAACATGGGTTCATAATCACTTCTCATATATACCTTTACGTTAAAATACCTATAAATTTTATTACATCACGCGCGAGTGGCTACCTTCAAACCAACAATGACTTTTTCATTTTATAGACCTTTATTTCATCATCGTTCTATATAAAACCTTCTGTTTGTGCTATGTAGACCTCTTCTTATAGGTCTCCATTGAAAAATGCCGACTGGTCATCAAATTGATAAACTAATTATTGTAACTATGCAACCAATGCTCGAACAAGTCTAGCAGTTCCAAATCGAGCAACAGTATAAATTATTTCTTCAAAATCAACACTATATTGTTTTGCATATACTTTTTCCAAAAAATGAGCTTTATGCTTCTGCAGGTCCCATTCTTTTCGATAGATTTCATCTCATCTAACATCATCTCTACTACTCTTCCATTTTAGTTGCTTCTGCATAATGTATAGGATCTGACGTTGCAAAAGAGAATTGACATGTTGTATGCATATCATTGGCATAATTGGCGTTCAGCTTATTGAGCCTTGTTATATTCTTAATGGAATTGGCTCATCTAAAGACTCTTCAAGAGTAGTAGATGAAGAGTTTCTGCTCCCTGAAGTTGAAGAAAATAAATATAGAGAAGTGGTACTAGATTCGGCTGCTGAAGCAGTAGGAGTTGGCTGCTAAATTGCATCAAAAGTAATTCCAGTAGGCATAGGAATCTGTTCTTGCATCTTAAATCAAAATTGATTACAGTAGGCATAGGAATCTGTTCTTGCATCTTATCGTTGCTTCCAAACCAATTCCAACTTGCCACTTCATCAAATACTACATCCCTTCTAAGTAAAATCTTTATAGTAAGAGGGTTATACAATCTATATGCTTTAGATTGTGTGCGGTAACCAATAAAAACACAATTTTCAGATTTTTCATCCAACTTATGACGAAATTGGTAATTTACCAAGCACAAGCAATTCAACAGAAAATTCATAAACAACATACAAATGGTTTTCTACCCTTCAGAGATTCAAATAGATTTTTCTACATAACAAACTTTATTACAGACAAATTCAATAAATGGACTAATGTCGTAAAAACTTCAGCCCAAAATTGATTTGGAAGTCCCTTTGATTTTAACATGATTCTTGCCATCTGTAGCACTGTGGTTTTTTTTTCTCACCACCACCTTTTTTCTCCGCAGTATAAGGTGTAGTTAGATCCCCATGAATGTCATTTTCTTCATAAAAAATATTACTCCTTGGACAAGAACTCACGACCTCTATCTGTTCGAAATATTTTTATGCACAGACTATTTATCTGGGCTTTAAAGTACTTGAATTATGAAATGTTTCTGGTTTGGTATCTAACAAATAGACCCATCTCTTGCAACTACTATCATCTGTAAATAGGATAAAATAATAATACCAACTAAAAAATATAATATGCATAGGTCCACATAAATCAGCATGTATTAATTCAAGACTATTTGAAGCCCTCCAAGCTTTTGAAACAGGAGAAGACTTCCAAGTTTATTTGCCATAAATGCACCCTTTACAAAATACAATAGAATCAATTTTTGGTAATTCAAGAACCATACCTTTGTCAACTAGAAATTTCAAGACCTTTATATTGAAGTGACCATACCTCAAATGTCATAACTTGGACTCATCATTTACACTTGCAACAAGCGTACAACTTTCCATGTTGGAAACACAGAGCAGAAATATCATGTTTGACATCATAGTGATGCGAACCTTTTTTCCTAAATTATTGTTTGTAATGACACAAGCATCATCATCAAACCAAAGAGAATGCCCATTGGACATTGGTTGTCCAACACTAAAGAACTTGTATCCTGAATTACATACAAACTAAAGGATTTCCAACATTTCTACTATGTCATGGCTAGAGACAATCCCCACAGTGACTTTTCCTTCGACCTGCATCTCTTTTGCATTGACAAGCTTTACCTATTTCTTTTGCATCTCATCTAGCACCTGGAATACAGATTTGGTGCTTGTCATATTATCTGAAAAACCACTATCTACAAACTATACATCAACTCGCTTGTGATCTGTAACAATGCAAGACAGAAAGAGATAATTCTTTTCCATAATTTTCCATTGTTGCAAAGTTTATTTTCTAATCTTTATACCAACAATTAGTCTTTATATGCCTGTAGTGCTGATAATGATGACACTGAATGCAATTCTTTATGTTACTTTTGTCATTGGACGTCCTATGCCCATCATTCCTTCCTTAGACTATTCCATAGCCACGACCTCGACCACTATGAAATCCTCTTCTTTATGGATCTTTTCTTGCAAGACCATTGTTCTCACCATATTTGGATGTAGCTTCCTTCACCTGTAATGCTTTTTCTTAATTATTTTCAATAGATCGATTGAGTCTCACCTCATGGCCTTGACGAGATCCCATCAAATCATCAAAGGAAAAATCTTATAGATCCTTAGACTCTTCTACAGAAGCAACTACATGATCAAATAATGGTGTCAAGCTTCGCAATATCTTTTCCACAATCGTTTGATCAGTAATTTTCCGGCTATATGATTGAATTTTGCAGATAATTGCCACTGCTCTGAACAAGAAATTAGCAATTGATTCTCCATTTTTCATCATTCAGATTTCAAAGTTACATTGAAGTGATTGCAAACTCACCACAATAACCTTTGAATCATTTTGAAACATCTTCTGCAGAATGCACTGATGTGGTTACTACTGCGATCTATGAAAAGTGGCTATCATAAATTGCCTACTGGAGAAAACCAATGCTTTGGCATCTTCTTTCTTACTGTCTCGCAGTCTATTTTTTTCGTCACTATGTGCATATCCTCGTTCTACCAACTCCCAAAAGATTTTGACAGTTGAGTATTATTTTCATACGAATACTCCAAAATTCGTAGTTGTCTCCCTTGAAGATGGGAATGAGTGGTTGTTTCACACTAAATGCATTGCCATTAATTGACATGACTCTGATACCAACGGCTTTGGCATAACTAGAAAGGAAAACCTTAGGAAGAAAAATTGTATGTTGAAGTCTTTTCTATTTTTCAGTATATGAATCACACAAAAGTAAAACTTTATATTGACTTAAAGTAACAAACTATTAAGTCACTAACTGACCACTACTTCCATTAATTAAACAAGTAATTACTAATAAAAACACAACTAGAATGAGTAAATCAACGTATTTGCTAACAACTAGCCCCGAATATAGGACACTATTAAAAAATGTAATTAACATGGTCCTACTTTGAATTAGTATTCAATATATCATAAACCTAATATTTAATTATGTATACCAATATATCAAAACTTAAAATTTAATATGGTAAATCAAAGAAACAGTGAAGCAAATTACGAATAAAATTAACGAGAACACTTACGGTTTCAAAACCTTATATTGAGGCTCCATACATTTCTATTAATTAATCTATTATTATTGATTAATCATGACCTTAATCATTTTTGTTAACACCATTGTTCTCTATTTTTAAAAGGGACATGTAGATTAAGTTATTTCATTCTTCTAAATCAAAACCCACTTAATTGTTTCCCTGTTTCTATTACAAGGACCTATTAAAATATAAAGTAATTAATTATACAACTCAATAGTGTAGTATTCAAACTTACAATAGAGTAATCTCAACGTGTGACTAGTTGATCTTAAGATATATCCCTTCAATACGTATAAATTGACTAAGTATTCATAGCATCAAAGTGTAATTCTAGAGTAGGATTAATTTGACCTTACAATGATGAAAACGTTTGGCAGTCGTGATAGTAATTGGCGGCATTGGATAGAGAACCTTAGCAAAGCAAGACAATAACTTTGTAGAAAATAAGACTTTTAATACACATGGTCCAAACGGTATAGGGTCTTAAGCAAGTTTCAAACTTAGATCATCATTATCAACGAAATTAATCATCTAAACATTACCCATTAATTAATTGAGAATAGTTATTGAATAGTTTAAAATTTTCAACCAACTTCATCGACCAATTATTAATGACTCGGAAAAACTATCGGGAGGGGTAAAATGATAATTTTATAAAAAAATTCAAAATTGACCTTACGTATCATGACAAAAAAGGTACCTACATTCCATCATCAATTTCATATAGTTCAAATGATAAAGTACTCAGACACAAACAGATCTAAAGTAGTACAATCTAGACATATAGGTTTTAGAATTTGTTTGTAGAAACACACATGAAAACAAGAAAATGAGATCTGTTGTCTTCTTACTATTTCAGTGAAAGAAAATATTTTTTTCTGATCTCTTCTTTATAAGAAAAAAAAAAGATATTTTATAAAAGGACATAAAACTATTTTTTCATCAAAGACTAAATAATACAAAGTTTATGATCACAATTTAAAAATCAATCTCGAAGTTCAAACTGTGCCATATAGATCATTATTAAGAATGAAAATGTTGAGTTGATTTCAAAGAAAGATTGCATTTGTCTATTCAACCTCATAAATATGTTTCTACTGTCACGCCAAAATCAAGCTAAAAAGTGTGTACCATGTGACTTTTTATATATTTGTCTTATTAGGACGTCTCTTTTTACTTGATCATATTTGAAACTAAAGCATGATTATTATTACATTGATAAGAAAAATAGTCTCATCCTATCCATTTCAAGAATGAATTTACATTTAGTGAGAAGTGTACAAAATTGACCTAATGCAACTAATCTAATTAATGAAGAAAATGAGTTCCAATTTATGTTTGATATACGAAAAAAACGCAATGAGTAACTCTAGTGAAATTTCTATGTCAAGCTCCTCAGGATATGTTAAGGGAGCAAAGAAGTGAGCGCTTCATGTAAATAATTTAGATTTTCAAAAAAATTTCAAATGAACTATTTAACAGAAATTTTTCAATTATTTATTTTACGATTCATGTCAAACTATATTGAACATTTTTGTTGCATTAGAAATATATTGTCTAAATATTTTTTATAACCCAAGGTTGTTTATCTAGCAAAAGTATCACTTTTAGATAAAGTTTTTTTTAAGAAAATCATTACAAAGAATACAACAAAAACAATTCCACATCATCAATATACACATCATACTTATTCATCTGCCTCCAATTGATTAGTTCAACAACAACAAGAACATATGTGGTGTAATTTCACAAAAAGAGATTGGAGAAGATAAACCTATTTAAACTTGAACATATATGGAGTTGCATGCCTTTTGTTTTCCTTAATGATGGATGGGGTCGCTTTCCTTCGGTGTCGGCTTAAGAGTGTTTGTAAAAGAATTTGGACCTTTTATTTTAATGGATGCCTTGTCATAAGCCAAAGCAGCTTCATCCGCAGTGGCAGAACTTTCCAACTAATGTCGTTTATTCATTATTATATCTCGAATCTCTGCAACACAACTTCCCCATTTTCGTTGTCTAACTCCCCTGTACTTCTTTACATTTTATTTGTGCGGCTTTGTATCTTTTTTATTTGTGGAGAATACCATCTTTGAAGTGACCTTGGTCTTTCCATTTTTTATGATATCTCTTCACAAATCCTTTTTGTTGTTTGGACTTCTCTCCTTGATGATTTTCCTCCTCATCACTATATGGGTATGTGGTGTCATTGTCCGTTAAGTAAATACATATAACACGTGCCAAGACCAAAGAACAATCACCAATTAGATTGTTTTTTTCCTCTGCCAACATTTTAGGATTTTTTGATACCTCATTTTCGTGAAGCTCATCGTTGAAAGCCATTTCTTCAGGAAAGAGAACAAACAAAAAAAGCACAATAAGTCCGTTAAATCAGGAATGTATATATGCTTCATCAATAATCTGATTATTTTTATTTATGTACTCTATATGTCAACGTGATTATCTGATTTTGACCTAGCACATAAAGTTTCAGACTTTGCTCACTATTATAAACTCAATTAGTTACGTGTATATTACCCGCCAATTAAATAAATATAATTATTGAATAGTTCAAAATTTTCAACCAACTTACCCGACAAATCATAAATGATCCATGTCTCATGAAAGGATGTCCTTGACAATAAATTCATGTCCAAGTGACTCTAAAACTTTATACTTTTCAAAAATTATATGGTAGGTTAGGTGAGTATAGATCTTTCATCACAAATATGCCTATTAGACTTCTATCACCTTACCTTTATCCTCAATATCTTATTTATTCAAGATTCTTGACTACAAGCCTTACTTTAAAGCCTACAATCATCAATTACCCCTAAATTCTAAGGTATTCTAATCACATTATTTATTACCATGTGAATCTAGTCATATTTCAGCAAAAGGTTTAAATTCTATGCTTTACAAGTCAAGATCTATCATACATGATTAATTCTAGTTTAATTCATGTCTATATGTAACCCAATCTTGAACCATTACCTACACATGGCATTAATTTAAGAAAATCAATTCTAATTCTTCAATTTCACCTTTCCTGGCATAAACTCTCAAAATATAAAATTCATCAAATAGACTAGGGTTTACCATTGAAATCACACAAATTCATCATAATATCATAATAAGATGTCAACTGAATCATAATTAAGTATCATCAACTTTATTGAAATCAAAGTTTAACACTACCGACTATGTAGGAAGAAAACCTAGCTAGAATTGCTTTTTAACATCGCAATTGGGTGATAACTTTGGGGATCTATTGGCGGAAGAACCATACATGAATAAGATAACATACCTTAATTCAAATTCCTAACAAGATTGAAACAATGGAGGATATCTGCCCGTCTTAGTTCTCTTCTTTTTCACTTCTAGAGAGTGAATTAATTGGATTGAATTTCGGCTCGTTTTGAGGTCTTGGAAGAATGATTTACTTCACTAAGTTTTGGGGTCTATTAGTCATACTAATTTCAAGGTACGTGTGTTGCATGTGTATATCACATATATAGTATACAATGTTATACAATAGAGTTAGTAGTACTAAATTAATATTTTTAGTAAATAATTATAATTGAAGGAACATACAACCAATGTTTTAAATGATTAATGCATAATGTAATAGAGTTACTTGAATTTTGAGATCATATTGACCAAATATCATTTAAATATTTCAAAATACATTCAGAATTTAAATATGGTGAGAAAGTGACATTCTTTAGTGTATTTTTACTAGACTCAATTTTGGAAACAAATCTAATCAAAAAATTTATTTTAAAAAAAATATAAATAGCCTTTCTTCTTGAGGTTATGAACATAAATGATGGACATAATTTAAGTATAATTATTCTGTGAAAATCCACACTTGAAATTTAATATGTGCATGATACTTATAAGGATTACCATAAACACTTCAAATATTTTATCGTTATGCGTAATCTATTATTTACAATATATTATTTCTCAATTAATATTTGACAAAGAGTATCATAAAGAGGTAACAAAAAAAGGTACTTTTTGTTATAACGAATGATGGTTAAATAGTGGCTTGAGTGGATGTAAAATATTTAGCTTGACCAACACTTTGTTGTACACATACATTTTAGTACCATAATTTAATCTTAATGTATGAACATCAACTTTGGTGAAAAATATTTCATTTTATTAATTTTATATCTTATCTTTGTAGAAATGTAGTCTTTTTATTTTTTCTGCCGCATACATATTATATAGTTGTTGTCTAATGAAAGTATCTAGTAACTTATAGAAATTTTATCGTGATGCAAAAAGTTTGCCTTTTTCAGTAATTAAAATTAAATGTTGAATAAAATCTACAGTGTTCTTTATAAAATCCTTAATTTGATTTAAGAATATTTTATTTTCTTATCTATTTTTATATAGCTATCAAGGAGTATATCTTGTTACATAACATTTTCTAAAATTAAAATGAGCACAAAATAATAGAAAATTCATACTTAAAAGGGAAAATGCATAAATATCCCCTCAACCTATTTCCGAATTCAAGAGACACACTTATACTATACTTAGATCCTATTATCCCCCCCCCCCCCGAGCTTATTTTATATGTAATTTTCTACCCCTTTTTGGCCTACGTGGCAGAAGCTTGAAAAAAATCAACCTGCGTTGGTCCCACAAGATAGTGTCACGTAGGTCGAAAGGGGTAAAAAATTATTAATAAAATAAGTCCAGGGGGTAATAGGACCTTAGTATAGTATAAGTGTGTCTCTGAAATTTTTGGCATAAGTTGAGGGGGTACTTGTGCATTATCCCTACTTAAAAATTGCATGATCAATAAAAATATAAAAGAGAAAAAAACATCTAGACATAGCCTATGAAGAAGGAAGACGAAAAATATATGTTCATGCTACAATCACTATAGTGGTCCATTTGATTGAAATATTTTCCCAAAAACACGTTACTTTCTCCGTTCATTTTAACTTACATATATATTAAAAAATAATACATTATGAACGTGATTATATTATCTTATTATTAGTGAAAAAGAAAATTTATTTCCGAAATAGTGGATAAAACATCAAAATTAATAATTCAATGGACTACGTTAATGACCTTTTTTTAAAAAAATTTGAAAGAAGCTCCTTTGTTTGAGTGTGAAAGAATAACAAATGAAAAAAACAAAAGAAGAAATATATTACGAAATCATGTGATTTTTTTACATTTGTTTATTATTAGAGTCTTTTCCACAACTTTTCATCACTATTAACTCATCAAAATCGTAAGCAAAAATATGAGTGTGAATTGATGAATGATTTGCTACAATTGGTTCAGACTTTTTCTTATAAGGTACATCGGATTTCTTTGAATTTATAACTTTATCCATTGTTCCTAATAACTCTTGAGATTTTTTAAGAAGAAGAATAATAGAAAACTTTTTTAAAAATTCGTAGTTTAAAAGTGAGAGGAACCACTCTATTTATAGTTAACAAATAGTAGCATGAATAGGTGCTAACTGTGTCGTATCATAAAATTTGTAACCTTTCAAAAATTTGTTGCTCATCGGGAAAGTAACAACTAATCAGAAAAGGAACAACCCTTTGGAAAAGGCACAAGTCTATGAAAAAATCACAACGCTACTAAAAAGTCACAAGTCATCAAAAAAGTCACAACCCGTTAAAAGAGTCACAACCTTTTTTAAAAAAACACAACCCTTTAATGTGAAAAGGTATTTACTTTTATTATTATTAAATTAATTGATAAAATAAATCAATTTTTTATTGGGGGTATTATAGTAATTTAACATTCATGTTTTGGGAGTTCATGCTTTTAAGGTACTATAGAAGATAGATATAGATATAGGAGGTTTAATAAAAAACTAACCGACCTTCCTAAACCCCTAACTAATTGTCAATTAACCCCTAAGCTCTAAACTAAAAAACTAAACTCTAAATTTGACCCCACTAAAAAAAACCATCCATGGACCGTGGATGGGTATGTGGATCGTGCTGCACCCTCTTGGGTGGTGAACTGAGGCTAAAAATAACAAAAATGTGCAGGACATGGCCTATGACCCCAACCCACGGGGCGTGGGTCCATATACTATTCAAAGGTGGCTGATTTTTTACAGCTTTTGGGGCTGTTCTAAGGGTCCTCTCAAGGACCCCTTGGGTAGTCCTTGGTTGTCATACCTTGAATCCCTAATCCTAAAACCCTTACTCTAAGTAGGGGAATCATTTTTACGATTTTAACAATCATACAAAACTCTAAAACTCTAGTACAAGTCTCTAGAACTTTCTGGTTTAGTTCGCCAGTTTTTGTGGCATAACAATATATCCCCCTTGAGATCATTCATCCTCGTATGATGATTATAAACACTTATTGAGGTCACCTCTCCAAACTTGCAGCCCATCATGCATGCAATACATCTAAATGCACACAATCAAGCAAGAAAATTTTATGTCCAAGATAAACATATTTAATGCAACATAAGGGAGTAGGAACTACTTCTAGAAACTCAAAATGTGTGAACTTCTACTATTACACATTTCAAGGAGGAACTACATTCTCCTAACTAAAACATCATCGACACACAATCTGTGGTCCTAAATGCAATTTACTCTCAAAAAGCCTTTATTAAAGGAGGAATCTTTCAGCTCCTAACTAAGGTTTGTTAATTAGTTCATCTCATGAACTTTTTATGCAATTCCATTTAAATGCACCACAACACGAGGCAAAACAATGTACATAAATTATTTTCTATTAAGACCTATGATTTTTTAATGAACATGCACATAAGGGAATCATGGCAATAGATAAACACACAATAACCTTACTTTTTAAGAACATTATATTCCCCTTGGGAGTAAGCCTATATAATCACTTCTATACATCATTCATGCTAAAAATAACTTCAAGGCCCAACATATAAAGTCAGAAAAGACAAGAAATCCATAAATTAAAAAAGCATAAAAAACACACCGGAGGCAACATGAGGAGATTACTTGTGATCTTCTCTAGATTTGAGATCATAAAACATATTCTTCTTAAGAGCACTCTCATCTGGAAACTAGAGGCAAGTTTACTATTCCCCCTTTCCTTACCCTTATGAACTGGGCAATATCTAATTTTGTGCCCATCCTTTAATAACCTAGAGCAACCATCCATGCAAGTTAGGCACTAACTGATGAGTCCACAATTTCGACTCATAAGGGATTTATTTTAATATATTTAGTGTCCTGAAAGGCATATTTTGTATCAATTTAAATCCTTGAATTTCAGGTACTGGATTGAGAAACAAAGCATGAATATTAATGAACACAAACGAATAAGGCAACCGAAAAAATGAAGAAAAGAAGGCCTGATGATCGCCAATATCATTGGGTAAGTCTTCGAATTGAAATGATCTCGCCTAAAGTTCTAGTGTGTAAAGCCGTCAAGGATAAAATCAAGTCAGCAATAGAAAAGAGTAGTGGGAAAGTCGCCGAACGGTTCAACAATGCAGTCGCCCAAAGTTATAGATTTGAAGATACTGAAGGACAAAGAAAAAAGGCGATGAAATTGACCAAAGGGTTGATATCCGAGTGGATCGTCAATCCCAATATATTGCACCGAATAATCTTTCACAACATATTTTGGCGACCATAAATACATTTTTTAGTATTTCAATCGGTTGATCTATCGTTCTATCTAGGTTTAAATCTAGAATAAGAATTTATAAGCTTGGAAGTTTAGAAAAGAGTTTAGAAACAATATATTTCTTATCTTTAAAGATTTGAAGATTGCCATTTTTGAGAAATTTTAAATGGGTGTTGAATGTTCATCAAATTAGACCTTTCTAAAGATGAAATAATTTTTACCCACTTGATGGAAACACAATTTGGTAACAACTTCTATCTTGTAATGATATCTATCTAAACCTCCAATTTTTGGGGTGTGATTATGCGATTATGGATTGATTTAGCTGCTGGTATTGTTGATTGATAGTATTATGGCTTTACAAGAAATTTTTGTCCTTATACATAAGAAATCTTCATTTTTAAATAGAAGAAATTTAAAATGGTCATTTTCTTCTATTCATATTGTAATAGGGTGAGAGATATGAGTTTTCAAATTTGTACACTCACGACTTGAAGTATATATCCTTTTAAAGAACTAGAAAACCATTTCACTCAAAATCACTTAAAATCCTAGATTTTTCTTTTGTTAACTTGTTTCTCTAGAGTTTCAAATAGAAAACTTTCCACGTGATAAGGATATCATAAATCCATTAATGAATTTCTTATAGGTCAATAGATAAATCTTCAAAAAAAATATCAAACCTAAAGTAGTTGAATCTACACATATGTATGTCTTTAAAAATGTGTTGGTAGAAACAGACAGAGAAACCTTACAATTGGATTTTTTAAAATGTCATTTTTAGATCTCTTATGTGTAAAAGTGAAAATTATATCTCCACCAAAGAAATTCATATGTAACACATACTTAACTCCAAAATGTAACTTGTGGTCTAGAAAAGTTAAAAAAACTCAAATTTGAGCAAACCTTGAAAACAAAATCAAAAGCTTTTAAGCAAATCAGTAGTTCTGATCTTTTGTCTTTTCATTAAATTTTTTGCATTTGATGGTCATTTATAAAATTTAAAATTTATTAATCATGCTATATAGAAATGGTAAGAAATTAAAATGAAAATAATTATACTTTTATACTTCTATTTTTTGTCACTTGTCATTCTTATACTTTTATTATCATACATGTGGACTAAAAAAAGAAATAAACTTTATTAATTCACTAAATAGACATTCATTGAAATTTTAAAAAAGACTCATCTATGTTATCCGTTAAAAATTTTGCTCATCTATGTCATTTTCGATTGAGAAGAGGCTTATGTCTATATTTGTTAACTTAAAAAAGTTTCGATCATGCAAAACAAATTTTTATGGTCAATTATGATTCAGCCATGTCATTGATTGAGTTATTCTTTTTAAGAACAAAGAATAAAATATGTCATCGAACATTGGGAAAAGGTTCGTCTTTGTCATCCGTTAATAGGTTGCATCATCTATGTCATTTCAATTAACAAATAATAACATGGATGAGACTTTTCTCAAAAAGAAATAACATAGATGACAAAACTTTTGACGGATGACTTAAATAAGTCTTCTTGAAAGTGTGATAAGCCAAAGCAGTTTCTTAAGCAGTGTCAAAAGTTCCCACCCAAAGCCGAGTTCTCTTTCTTTTATGTCGAACCTCTTCTGCCCACTTGCCTCATTTTCAACATCTAACCCTCTTGTACTGATTCACATCTTCTTGCATCAAATTTGAATCTTTCTTCTCTTTGTACTTCTTCATTTAATTGACCTTGGTCCTTCCATTCTCGATGACGATTTCCGTTACACGCGTCCTTTCATGTCCCTCGGACTTCTCTTCTTCATCCTTATCCTCCTCGTCACTAGGCGAGTCTGTTGTGTCATGGTCCGGCACATGAATATGTACAAGATGCGTAAAGACTTGAGAAATTTTTCTCATTTGATTGCTGGATTTTTCGACTACGTCAATTGCTGAGGGTTTTAGGGATCCATCTTTCACCTGAAGCTCTTCCTTGAAGGACATTTCTTCATGAAAAGGAAAAAAAAGGTGCATCAGACTAAACATGCATACACTTTATATATGATTAGAAATTCTTTTATCAATATGAGGTGATCGTACCCTATATCTCTTCAGAAATTTTTAGAAGAAAATTCAAATGAAACTGCTCACTCTAAGAAAATTATAGTGCCTCTTAATTCAATGGCTACCTTACCATAAACCAAAGCAAATGCTTCAGGAGTGTCAGAAGTGCCAAACCAAAGTCTAGTTTTGTTTTTTGTGTCTAGTTTTTTTTCTGCCCATTTTCCCCATCTTCTTTGTCTAACTCCTTTGTACCTTTTAATATTTTCTTGTAACAACTTTATATATTTCTTCTCTTTGGACACTCCCTTTCTCCCAATTTACTATCACAATTTCAAAAATCCATCTCAAAGTTCATGCTTTACCATATAAATCATTATTAAGAATAAAAATGTTGAGGTAATTTCAATGAAAAATCTGTTTTGAGCTATTCAACCTAATGAATTTCTTTCGGTTGCCAAGCCAAAATAAAGCCCAAAAATGTGTACCTTGTGATTATATTTGTCATATGAGGACGTCTCTATTTACTTGATCATGTTTGAAACTAAAGCTTATTAATTTATAATTTAAAGAAGAAAAATGGAATCTCCTTAATGTATTTTAAGAATGAATTTACATTTAGTGAGAACTGTACAAAATTAACCTAAACATGCAACTAATCTATTAATGAAGAAAATGAGTAACAATCTATGTTTGATATAAAACAACGTAATAAATAACTTTGATCAAATTTCTATTGCATGCTCCTCATGATATGTTAAAGGGATCAAAGAAGTAGTTGCTTCATGTAAATTATTTAGCTTTTAAGAAAAAAATTCAATGAAATATTTAGAACATATCTTTCAATCACTTATTTTACGAAATATGTTGAAATATAAAGAACATTTTTGTTACATTAGAAATATATTGTCTACACTTTTTAAAAACCCAAGGTTTATCTAGAAAAAGTAGCTTTTTTTAGATAATGTTCTTTTAGAAAATCTTTACAAGGAAAACGACAAAAACAACTCAGCGTCATCAATACATAAATCATAGATATTCATGTTCCTCCAATTAATAAGTTTAACAACAACAATAATATGTATGGTGTAATTCCGCAATAGAGTTTGGAGAGGGTAATAAAATATACACGAACATTTATTTTCATTTTTTGAAGAAAGATTGTTTCTAATGACCCACGGCTGAAAAATAAAAGTTATTAGGAAAACAAAATTTCCATAAGAAAAAAAAGACAGTCTAAATTTAAGATACAAAGCAAAATAAAGCAACAAAATAATAAAAATTATATTGATTACTAAATACTTCTGGAAATAAGGGAAGAAGATTTTGGCATATTTAATTTGTGAAAGAAATATTCAATCTTTGGCTTGATTTACTTCAAGGCCAAAAAAATAAACTAATAACCCCATATCTTAAATCTCAAATTCATTTTGAGACTTAAATTCATCCACCAAAGAAATAGAAGAGCTAGAATAAATGATATCATCAAAATAAAGGCAAACAGTGATGAAAGCATTACCTTTCTTCATTACATACAACATGGGTTCATAATCACTTCTCATATATCTCTTTATGTGAAAATACCCATCGATTTTGCTACATCATGCGCGAGTGGCTACCTTCAAACCAACATTGCCTTTTTCAGTTTATAGACCTTTATTTCATCACCATTCTTTATAAAAACCTTCTGGTTGTGCTATCTAGACCTCCTCTTGTAGGTCTCCAGTGAAAAATGCCGACTTGACATCATATTAATAAACTAGTTTTTGTGACTATACAACCAACGACAGAACAAGTCTAGCAATTTCATATAGAGAAACGGGATAAATTGTTTCTTCAAAATCAATACTATATTTGTGTGCATATCCTATTGCCAAAACACGAGCTTTATGCTTCTGCAAGGTCCCATTCTTTTCGATAGATTTCATCTCATCTAATATCGCTCTCTGCTACTCTTCCATTTTAGCTGCTTCTCCATAATGTGTAGGATCTGACATTGCAAAAGAGAATTGACATATTGTATACACGTCGTTGGCGTACTCAGCGTTCAACTTTTTAAGCGTTGTTGATATTTTTAATGGAATTGCCTCATCTAAAGACTTTTCAAGAGTAGTAGATTAAGAGTTTCTACTCCCTGAAGTTGAAGAAATATATTTGGAGAAGTGGTACTATATTCAGCTGCTGTAGCTGTAGGAGTTGGCCGCTGAATTCCATCAAAAGTGATTCCAGTAGGCATAGGAATCTGTTCTTGCATCTTATTGTTGCTTCCACTCCAATTCCAAATTGCCAATTCATCAAATATTACATCCCTTCTAATTAAAATCTTTCTACTAAGAGGGTTATATATTCTATATTCTTTAGATTGTTTTCAGTAACCAATAAAAACACAATTTTCAGATTTTTCATCCAACTGATGACGAAATTGGTAATTTACAAAAGCATAAGCAATACAACAGAAAATTCGTAAATAACTTACAAATGGTTTTCTACCCTTCCAACATTCAAACATAGTTTGATACATAACAAACTTTATTGGAGACAAATTCAATAAATGGACTGATGTCGCTAAAGCTTCAGCCTTAAATTGTTTTGGAAGTCCCTTCGCTTGTAATATGATTCTTTCCATCTACACCACTGTGCTATTTTTTTTTTTGCTCAGAAACACCGTTTTGCTCCGGAGTATAAGGTGTTGTTAGCTCCCCATGAATGTATTTTCCTCATAAAAAATATTACTCCTTGGACAAGAACTCACGGCCTCTATCTGTGCGAAATATTTTTATGCACAGACCAATTTGCTTCTTAATCTAGACTTTGAAGTACTTGAATTTTGAAATGTTTCTGATTTGGTTTCTAACAGATAGATCCATCTCATGCGACTACAATCATCTGTAAATTGGAGAAAATAACAACACCCACTAAAAGATGTAGTATGCATAGGTCCACATAAATAAACATGTATAAATTCAAGACAATTTGAATCCCTCCATGCTTTTGCTACAGGAAAAGACTTCCAACTTTGTTTTCCATAAATGCACCCTTCACACAATTCAATAGAATAAATTTTTGGTAGTCCAAGAACCATACCTTTGTCAACAAGAAATTTTGGTATCTTTATAGTGATGTGACCATACCTCAAATGCCACAACTTCGACTCATCATTTGCACTTGCAACAAGCGTAAAACTTTCCATGTTGGAAACATCGAGCAGAAACATATTGTTTGACATCATAGTGATGCAAATCTTTCTGCCTGAATTATTATTTATAATGACACAAGCATCGTCATCAAACCAAAGATAATGCCCATTGGACATTGGTTGTTCAACTCTAAAGAAATTGTATCCTAAATTGGGTATGAAATGAACAATGTCCAATATTTTTACTATGTTGTGGCTAAAGTCAATACCAACAGTGTTCCTTCAACCGGCATTTATTTTGCGTTGACAAGTTGCACATATTTCTTTTACTTCTCATCTAGTACCTGGAACAAAGATTTGGTGCTTGTCATATTATTTGAACAACCACTATCTACAAACCATACATCAATTCACTTGTGATTTGTATCAATGCAAGCCATAAAGAGATAATTCTTTTCCTAATTTTTTTGTCGCTGCAAAGTTTATTTTCTAATATTTATACCAACAATTAGCCTCTGATAATGATGACATTGAATGCAATTCTTTGTGTTACTTTTCTCATTGGATGGCCAATGACCATCATTCCTTCCTCATACAATTCCATAGCCACGACCTCGACCACTACGGAATCCTCCTCTTCCTTGACCTTTTCTAGTTTGACCATTGTTCTCACAATATTTAGTTGTTGCTTCCTTCACCTATAATGCTATATTATAATTATTTTCAATAGACCAATTGAATCTCACCTCATGGCCTTGAAGAGATCCCATCAAATTATCAAAGGAAAATTCTGATAGATGCTTAGACTCCTTTATAGAAGCAACTATATGATCAAATTTGGAAGTCAAGCTTCAAAGTATCTTTTCCATTATCTTTTGATCAATAATTTTCTTGCCACATGATCGAATTTTGATGGCAATTTCCACTGCTCTGGACAAGAAATTAGCAGTTAATTCTCCATTTTCATCATCAAGATTTTAAAGTCTTGCTGAAGTGATTGAAATCTCACAATGACCTTTGAATCACCTTGAAAATCCTTCTACATAATTCCTCAAGCTTTCTGTTGCTGCTGCAATCCATGAAAAGTGGCTATCATGAATGTTGACACCCAATTTGACCCTCCATGATAGGAATTAACTTTCGAGCTTCATAATTTATAAGCTATTTCGAATAATCAGTTTGTTAAATTTAAGTATTTTTCAAGTCATTTTAAATACTTTTTTTGTTATTTATATAATTTTTAAATGATAGATATATTTATATAATGTTATAAATATTTGAAAACAATCCCAAAATTTTTTTACATTTTTAGTTAAGTGTTTTTTTAATTCACTTTAGTCTAAGCTATAGTTATAATTTCGAGTTAACTAGTATGCAATTAAATTGTTTATTTTATAATTTAATTAATTATTTCACTTTGTCAATATTAATAAGCTCATTAGTTAATTTCCATAAATTTATCTTATTTAGTAATTAACCAAATTTGCCAACTAATTTCAATTTGGCTAAGTTTTAATCTTAATTGGCTATATTTTTTTATTTGAAATATAATCATCTATTAACTTGAGTTCCAATTCTTTTAAGACCAAATTTGGGTCAATCCAAACCCATTCTCAGCAGCCCAACTTGTCAAATAATCCATTCCAAAACATAAAATTCCAAATATCCACAGCGTACAGCAATACCAAAAAGCAACCCACCCTACCCGCGCGATCTTTGTCCTCTCTCGTGACTGAAACTCAGAGGAAACCCAAAAATTCCAGCAGTCACGCGATGCATCCTCCTATCTCTCTTCGTACGAAGACCTTTGGAGAGGGTGAGATATCAAAATATTGAGCCTCGATCGTCCTTCTCTCAAAATCAACACCTCACCATTCCAATTCGTACATCAACCAATGGGAAATCCCTATTTGTTAAGGGATTTTGAAAATTTTCAAAAATCCCACATCATATCTTCTTACATTTTTGGAATTTTGGGGTTTCTATATAAATCCACTTCATTCACTGTTTTAAACGAGGATTTTCGGAGACCAAAGAGTACCCATAAAGTTTTGGAAATTCTTGGTTCCGTAGTTTAATATTTTTAAACGTTTTTGTTGTTGCTCGAGTTAAGAGAGGTGGAATCGTCTCCGCCAAACTCGTCTTCCGGTTCGCTGGCCAGAACCAGGTAATCTTTTTGCTCTTTCTTTATTCTTTTCTTTCTGATGCATTGTGGAATTGTTGTTTGTTTTAGTATTGTCAATTATGTTTTTTAAATTAAATGTGTTTAGTGTGATGTTTTTATAAATAGCGGTAAAGTTTGTTGCTCTGTTGCTGGCAGTAGTTAAGAAATATGAATATGATCACTATTGTTTCCAGGAGCATATTTACCTGGCCTGAGGTCTCTTTTGTTAACTAACATTTTTTACTTAATCTTTTATTTTTCTATTTGCTGATTGTAAAATTCAAGATTCATAGTGAATTGTCTAAGTTGTGTCATTCCCCATCTATATTCTGATCTTCTATTCGCTTAAATATGTGATTGAAATTTATGATCGTATTGTTCCTTGGTTTGAATGTGAAAGAAATATGTTAGGATTAGAAATTAAGTGTCTTCTTCTGTTTCTGATGGTTTCCTGCTCTCTCATTGCCCTCTTTAAATGCATACAATTAAGAATACAAGTTGTGTACTCCTCCGCATCTAAGTGTTCTGTATTATAAAACCAAGTTGAACTTGTTAATTCAGTAATTGCTCATCTCTTGTATTGCTAGAGTGCTGAAGTCTCTCTTGTTTTGCCAAAACTTTTTCTTTAGTATGTCTGTCTTGTTGGACATTGAATATTTATAGAAATATGGACTGGTTTTTTTAGTTTGTTGAACAAATACTAATTTGTTGTAAAGAAAGCTCAGAATATAAGATGAAAAAGACAAGAAGTATAAGATAGAGGAGATAATTTTCTAATTCAATTGTATCATACAATGGTGAATGATATCTCTATTTATAGTGTTGAGATATCATAGTCAAAGGTCACCTTGAAATTTTACATAGTTATCATCAAGGTTCATATCACCTTGATATCTTATCACATTGGAAACACTAATACATGAATCCAATTAATTGTTGGATAACTCTAATGGATCATCCACATATACAATGGATTTACAACACTCCCCCTTGGATATCCATAGATTATGTGCCTCGTTAAAACCTTATTAGGAAAAACCCAGTGGGAAAAAGCCTAGTGAAGGAAAAAGAGTGCACATATCTCATAATACGCTTTGAATGCTGCCTCGTTAAAAACTTTACCAGGAAAACCCAACTTGGGACAAAACCATAGTTAAGGAAAAGAGTACAACTCGTATTTCGCTCCCCCTGATGAAAACTTTACTTGATATCTCGGAGACGGCGCATTCCAATCTTGTATCTCAACTTCTCAAACGTTGATGTTGGCAATGCCTTAGTGAATAAATCAGTAAGATTATCACTCGAACGAATTTGTTGGACTTCTATCTCACCATTTTGTTGAAGATCATGCGTGAAAAAGAACTTTGGTGAGATATGCTTTGTCCGGTCTCCATTGATGTATCCTCCTTTCAATTGAGCTATACATGCAACATTATCTTCGTACATTGTGGTTGGTATATTCTTTTTCAAAGAAAAACCACACATTTCCTGAATATGATGGGTCATTGATCTCAATCAGACGCACTCTCGACTTGCTTCATCGATGGCTATTATTTCTGCATGATTTGAATAAGTGGCTACCAACGTTTGCTTCATTGATCGCCAAGATATTGCCGTGTCTCCACATGTAAACAAATAGCCTGTTTGTGATCAAGCTTAATGCGGATCTGATAAATACCCTGCATCTGCGTAACCAATCAGTTCTGATTTGGATTCATTGGAATAGAATAAACCCATGTCCATAGTCCCTCGAAGATATCGAAGTATGTGTTTAACACTATTCCAATGTCTTTTTGTTGGGGAGGAACTGAATCTTGCAGTAGACTTATTGCAAAACAGATATCTGGTCGAGTATTGTTAGCAAGGTACATTAGTGCCCCGATCACACTAAGATAAGGAGTTTCATCACCAAGAAGTTCTTCATCATTCTCTTGAGTACGAAATAGATCTGTATTGATGTCAAGCGATCTTACCACCATTGGAGTACTCAATGGATGTGAGTTATCCATGTAAAAACGTTTTAGTATCTTTTCTGTGTACGTTGATTGATGAATAAGTATTCCATTTGATAAATTCTGAATCTGTAGGCTAAGACAAAATTTTGTCTTGCCGAGATCTTTCATTTCAAATTCTTTTTTCAGACACTCAACAGCTTCTAAAAGCTCTTTATGAGTGCCAATGATGTTCAAATCATCAACATACACAACTATTATTACAAATTCAGACCCCGACCATTTAATGAAAATGCAGGGACAAATTGGGTCATTTTTATACTCTTTCTTTAACAAATATTCACTCAGACGATTGTACCACATCCTTCCTGATTGTTTCAATCCATACAGAGATTTCTGAAGTTTTATTGAACAAGTTTCTCTTGAATCTTTGTATGCTTCAGGCACTTTGAATGCTTCAGAAATTTTCATGGAAATGTTGTGGTCCAATGAGCCATATAGATAGGCTGTGACAACGTCCATTAGACGTATTTCAAGTTTTTCATGAACTTCCAGATTTATGAGATATCTGAAGGTGATTGCATCTACCACTGGAGAATATGTCTCCATATAATCAATGCCAGGTTTTTGAGAAAAACCTTGAGCAACGAGTCGGGCCTTATATCTCATGACTTCACCTTTCTCATTTCTTTTTTCGTACAAAAACCCATTTGTACCCCACTGGCTTTATACCTTCAGGTGTTCGGATTATAGGTCCAAAAACTTCACGTTTTTCTAGTGAAGTCAATTCAGCTTGAATTGCATCCTTCCATTTTGGCCAATCATTTCTCTGTTTACATTCGTGAACATATTTTGGCTCAAAATCTTCATCTTGTTGCATTATTTCAATAGCAACATTATAGGGAAATATGTTGTCAATCACAACATTATTTCGGTTCCATAACTTTCTCGTCGAGACATAATTCATTGAAATTTCATTATTTTCAAAAGTTCGTACCTCCTCCTCATCATGTGTTATGACTTGGGTCTCATCTTGAGAAATTTCTTTCAACCCATGATCACCGTGATCATTTATTCCTTTTCTCTTTCGAGGATTTTTATCCTTGGAACCAATTGGTCTACCACGCTTCAAATGTGGCCTGGACTCATTTGCCTTAACAATTTGTCCCGTCGGGATATCAACTCGAACTAGAGCATTAACAGCTGGAATATGCGATTTAGTAATCCTTGGAAGATTAGTAAATGCATCTGGTAGATGATTTGCAATGTTCTGCAAATAAATTATTCTTTGAACTTCTTGCTCACATTGGTTTATTCGAGGATCAAGATGAGATAGAGATGATAAATTTCAATCTATCTCTTTTCCCAATGACTTATGTTCTCCCCCTAATGTTGGGTATACTGATTCATCAAAATGACAATCAGCAAATCTTGCCTTAAGTAAATCTCCAGTAATAGGCTCCAAATATTTTATGATTGAAGGAGATTCATACCCAACATATATTCCCAACCTTCTTTGGGGCCCCATCTTTGTACGTTGTGGTTGAGCAATTGGGACATACACCGCACATCCAAAAACTCTAAGATGGGAAATGTTTGGTTCTTGACCAAAAGTCAATTGTAATGGCGAGAATTCATGATAATTAGTCGGCCTTATGCGCACAAGTGCTGCTACATGCAAAATAGCATGCCCCCACATAGACACAGATAACTTTGTTCTCATTAGTAATGGTCTAGCTATCAATTGCAGACGTTTAATCAATGATTTTGCTAGACCGTTTTGAGTGTGAACATGAGCAACTGGATGTTCAACTGTTATACCAGTAGACATACAATAATCATTAAATGCTTGAGATGTAAACTCACCAACATTATCTAGACGGATTGTCTTTATTGTATAGTCTGGAAATTGTTCTTTCAATCTTATTATTTGAGCCAGAAATCTTGCAAAAGCCATGTTGCGAGTTGATAATAAACAAACATGTGACCATCTTGTAGAAGCATCTATCAAGACCATATAATATTTAAAGGGTCCACATGCAGGTTGAATTGGTCCACATATATCACCCTGTATACGTTCCAGAAACGTAGGGGATTCAATTCCAACCTTAACTGTTGATGGTTTAATGATCAACTTACCTTGAGAACAAGCAGCACAAGAGAATTCCTTTGATTAAAGGATATTTGGGCTCTTTAAGGTGTGCCCATGTGAATTCTCAATGATTTTGCGCATCATATTAAATCCGGGATGGCCCAACCGGTCATGCCAAATGATAAAATCATTAAAATTAGTAAACCTTTTGTTTACTACGGCATGTGATTCAACTGTACTTATACTTGTATAGTACTACCCAGAAGAAAATGCAGGTAATTTTTCATGCACAATTTTCTTCTCTACATTAATTGTAGTAATGTAAAGGTATTCAACCTTTCCTTCATTAGCCGTCTCAACATGATAGCCATTTTGGCGAATAACTTTGAAACTTAATAAGTTTCTTTGAGACTTACTACAATATAATGCATTATCAATGCTTAATATTGTCCCTCCAGGTAGTAATAAGGTCGCTCTTCCATAGCCCTCAATTAATTTTGTACTACATGATACTGTGTTGACATATGCCATTTTCATAACCAAATTAGAAAAGTATTTCTTTTCTTTTAATATTGTATGCGTTGTAGCACTATCAAGAAGGCATACATCTCCATTACTCATCTTGAATCAAACTGACAATTGGGGATTTCTATTAATTTTCATTAAAATAAAATATATCAAAAGAAGGAAGAAACAAAATTAACAACTGAAATTTAAATACTTCAACATGAATAACATAATAATTAAAAATACGTAAGTAAAATATTAACAGACTTCATTCACCAGCTAAAATATCAAACATTAGTTTCGATCTCCAAAGAAGTCATCAACTTCCATATGAGTAATGTCACCCAGGACATCAAAAACATCATCCTTTAAAGCCAAATTTGCTTCAACATCTTTATCATATTTCTGAGATGTTCCCGGCTTATCATCATCTTTAAGAGTCATATGTGACTCAGCTTGAGCATTGGAAGAGGAAGCACCACTTTTATTTCCTTTCTTTTCAAAAGAATTTTGATAGAGCCTTCCAAAATGTTCATGTGTGCGACGTTCATTCTTCCAATGGCCTTTCATGCCACAACGACGACAATTACTTTTTGAGGGGTTATTTTGAGAACTCATGTTGTTCTCCCTTTTATTGTGAACACCACCTTGACAATTAGTGTATCGTCTTTTATCTTTGCCACGTCCCCGTGCATTATTATATCCCCAATGATCATCTCTTTTTACTTCAGATTGATCACGTGCTTCCACCACATTTGCCTCCGGTAATGGAGCAGCTCCAGTGGGATGAGCTTCATGATTTTTCATTAAAGAGCATTATGTTGCTCAACCACCAAAATACACGAGATTAGTTCAGAATATTTCTGAAAACCCTTTTCACAATATTGCTGCTGCAATATCACATTCGAGGCATGAAAAGTAGTAAGGGTCTTTTCCAACATGTCCTCATCTTTTATAGTCTCCCCACATAATTTCAACTGGGAGGTTATCCTGAATACAACAGAGTTGTATTCAATTACGGTCTTAAAATCTTTAAACCGTAAATGCATCCACTCATAACGAGATCTTGGCAACACTGTTGCCTTTAGGTGGTCATATCTCCCCTTTAAATCAGTCCACAATTCAAGTGGATCTTTCACTGTCAGATATTCAATCTTCAGGCCCTCATCAAGATGATGACGAAGGAAAATCATAGCCTTCGCCTTATCTTGACTCGATGCTTCATTTCCCTGAGTAATAGTGGCATCAAGATCTTTAGCAGCCAAGTGAATCTCAGCATCGAGTACCCATGAAAGATAATTCTTTCCAGAAATATCTAATGCCACAAACTCAAGTTTGGATAAATTCGACATAATGAAAATTATGAGAGAATATGTGAATTAAATAAAAATATTTATATAATACCTTTGCAAGTAGAAATTTCGTGCCGATAACGTGTTGTAAAGAAAGCTCAGAATATAAGATGAAAAAGACAAGAAGTATAAGATAGAGGAGATAATTTTCTTATTCAAGTGTATCATACAATGGTGAATGATATCTCTATTTATAGTGTTGAGATATCATAGTCAAAGGTCACCTTGAAATTTTACATAGTTATCATCAAGGTTTATATCACCTTGATATCTTATCACATTGGAAACACTAATACATGAATCCAATCAATTGTTGGATAACTCTAATGGATCATCCACATATACAATGGATTTACAACATAATTAATATGGTTTGAAGTTAATCATTGTTGCTAATCTCTTATATTTAGAGTTGAGTTTTGGTTAAAGAAAACATTTGTGTGGTTGAGTGATCTCCTTCTTGTTTAATTTTCAGTAATGAGGTTGAATATATAAATTAAGGTTTCTTGTTCAAACATGCTTATTAAAATCATCTGACTAATCCTTTTTTCCTCGTCTTTGAATTTTGCATGAACTCTCTCGTTTGAGTCCAATCGGACTCTTCCTTTTGCATTTTCCTCTCCGAGTTGACTCTCCTTTACACCTAGTGAAAGGGAAGTTAATGTCATTAGGTTGAAACCCAGGTAATACGAACAGATCAGTGGCAAAAACAAGCAGCAACATCAGCTCAAAATAGCTGAAAATGAATGTTTTTTCCGTCCAAATTGTTGAAATTTAAACAGCTGAAATAAGGCTGAATTGCAGCAGTTTCAGAGGGTTAAAATGACTTCTTTTTTGGACTTTAAAGGTCTAAAAATACCACAGAAGGAACAGAAAGCATTTTGGGTCAACGGCCTAAGATCTGAGCTGCAAAAGACAACAATTTCAGCCCCCTAAAATAGTTGGATTGGGGCTGAAATTTTCAGTTTTCGATACACTTTTTATGTTATTTCCTTTTTATTATTTTTATTGTTGTGATTGCTAACATTTTTCTAATGTTATATTGGCTTGGATAAATCCTCATAGGAGTTTAACATTATTTAATTTTTTCCTTTATCAAATTCCTTTTCAAGGAGTTGGATTTGTTGACACAATTTATTTTTAGGCTACTTAAGCTTATGGAATAACTTAAGAACTATGTATGTTCTTTCATAGTTATTAGAAATCTTTGAATCCATGTTTTATAAATTTGAACTAGCCACTTGGTTCAAAATTAATAACTAAAATAAATTATTAAGTCAAAAAAATATTTTCGTCGGCTTAACACCTTAAATATCTTCTTACTTATCAAGCTAGTTGATATATATTTATTTTCATAAAATAATTCTATCAAGTGACCTTAAGTTTTTTCATAAATAATAGCCAAACATTAAAATCCGCGGTGAACCGCATGCTAGCGGATTCTCTAACGTGCCTAAACCCTTCCTTAGAGAATTAGTTGAACCCTTACCCAAAACTCTGATTTTATTTAAAGTGGTTTCTTTCAAAAAATTTCCTTTTAAATGGTTTTCTTATTTTTTTCCAAAAAAATAAGTAGTGACTTTCCAAATTACTTATTTTTTCCAAAACCTTTAACAAATTGCTAAAGTTGCGACATTGGTGGGAATTCATCTAGGTTTTAATCAAAAGATATTACTGTTTGGCTAACCATTATTTGTAGTATTAAATGTTGCTTTACGTAATTATGTGTTTAAATTTCGAATGTTACAGTCATTGCATGCATAACATTTATTCCGTCAAACGATATTATATTTTTTTACTTAAGGGATGATTATACGGGTTCGCAATCATTCGTTAACCAAACTTTTGTTGGGGCACCCTGAAGAATGTAGTTGGCTACTGAATAGTCAACGGTCATTAATTGTCCCAGCCTAAGGAGTCCGCTTGGGTAACGTATCAACTGTAAATAAAGTCAACTCTCAATTAACTAAGTTAGAGCTATGCCAAAACCCTTTTTAGGTGCATTAACCTAAGATAATCCAATACCCAATGTGTATTGGACCCATTAGAAGATCACCTTGAGTCTAATTAACCCCGTTCAATATAAGATGATCATTCAATTATTTGTTAAATTTGAAGGATATGTATGTCAATTTGTAAGTTACATTGTCCTTTGGGGTTGGGTTCTTTTTATTCTTTGTAGGTAGTTTCTTTGTTTAAGTCAAGTGAAGATCCACTTCATCAAGAAGAAATTCAAAAGCATCACGAAGTTCAGGAATGAAGAATTATATGGAAGTTTAGCTTAGCTTACCATTGTACCCCTACGTGGGATTGATATTTATTTCCTTTTCCTCTGTTGTGTATTCCTTTTTATTTTATTCATAAATTTTATATAAATATATTTGGGGCAATGGAACGATTTACAAATGATATAAACATCCTTCAAACGTTAGACTTACCTTTGGCTTAAAAGGTCACATGTATGTTAGGAAGCATTATATATTGTTTGTGTGTTAAATGTTACAGATTTTGTTTCATTTGTGCTTGTTTGACCTATGTGTTTATATACATATGTTTTGCTTTAAGCATATAGTGTCCATTATTCCAATCAAATGTTTTTGAACATCAATCCAATTTTCAAATCTTCCAAAATACTATAACTCCATTACCAAAATACGTTCAATATCACTAAAGTTTTTAGGTTCAATAGATCTTTAAAAATTTATTAGGTCATCATTTAAATTCACGTTGACCTCGTTGTTTCTTGAAAATTATTTCCACACCTACTATTCGACGTTACTAAACATTCCTTCAGTTTCAAGCGAATATCGAGACGTTTTTGTTTCTCCAAAGGAGATTTTCAATTGAACCTTCCAAAATCTACACTTTGAATCTTTAATCAAATCATATAATTCTCTTTAGTCAAATTCTTGTCTTTCGTTAAAATTTTAGTTCACAATAAACAATTTTTTCCATTTGATCATTTTCTAGAAACTCACCTTCTTTGAATTTTAGACAATTTTGTTTAAAAAAAACACATGTTATTTGTTTTATATATTGCTTTGGTTGATTGTAATGATTAATGGACTAACTTTATTATTTTTGAGTTGTTTTAGAAGAAGACTGATTTGTGTTGGTAATTAAACTTGCTCACTTGATCAAAGTACTCGCTAAGGTCAAGAGAATCTCCACAGACTCTTCATTTCTTACTTGGACTACCAAAAAGACTCGTTCAAAAATGGATCCCACTATTCACACAGTTGCTTCGTCCGAAATGATCCCCACTTCATCTATCGCGGCCAATCCTAGTGCCTCGGTAGCAACATAATCAGCTATGGAAGTCATTGCTCGTCTAGAGCAACAAATTAGCACACTGAATCTCCTGGTAGATCAATACCAAGTTTCTTCTTCGAATCAACCACCTGATGCTCGTGAAAAGGGACCCATGCCACCTGTGTATCCGACATCGAGTGAGTTTCATCAAGGAGATCATTTTGCCACCTTTCAGCAAACTCAAAGCACCTCACTCACTAGTTTAACTTAGGATACTCCACTTATGTACACATTTGCTCCTCCAAAAGCTCCAACAGTAACACATCACACTATGCCAATGTACACTAATGTAACTTCTCCACCTGTTACCAAGACTCCAGAGTTTCACCGTCCGGATGTTAATCACTATATAGAAATTGAGGGGGACAAAAAATCAATTGATGTTGAAATGATGAATAAGAAGATAAAAAGCTTGGTTGATGATATGAGAGGTCTTCATGGGTTCTATAGTAGCTAGAGTTTTAGATACGAAGAATTGTGCACATTTGCTGAGGTTGAGTTGTCACCCGATAACAAAATTCCAAAGTTTGATAAGTGTAGTGGATCAAGAAATCTATTCTTTCACTTGAAAATATACTGTGAAAAGTTGATTGGCGTTGGAAATGACGAAGGGATAATAATCAAGTTGTTCGATCAAAGTCTGACTGGAAAAACATTGGATTGGTACTCTAAGAAAAATGTGATTAAATGGCGCACTCTTGATGATCTAGCGAATGATTTTGTGGATCACTACAAGTTTCATGGTAAAATTACTCCTGATAGGATCTCTATTACCAAGCTAAAACTAAAGTCGATTGAATGCTTTCGAGAATATGCCATTCGTTTGAGAGAAGAAGCTTCTAGGGTGCACCCACCTATGGAGGAATCAGAAATGCACTTATTTTATTCAAGCTCAAGATTCAAAATACTATGAACAAATGGTGACAATAGGTGGAAAGAGATTTGCTGAAGTTAACAAAGATGGAGAAATGATTGAAGAGGGTCTCAAAACTAACGGAATAATGAGTTACACCTCATCTCAGTTTACTAATAGAGCTTATCCAACTGGTTCCTATGGAATGAAAAAAGAGAATGAAGTTATGATGTTGATGACTCGAGGAGCTACCTCATGTAACAGTCAACAACCTCCAGGCTATCCTAATTCACAATACTATGTTTGCAACAATCAAGCGACATTTCGTTCTCCACGACCAATGCAAAATCCTCGAAACAATGCACCTCATCCTAATTTTGAGAAAAAGTCTCCCAGAGTCTTCACTCAATTGTGTTAGACACACACTCAACTTTTTGAGAGGTTGAAAGAGCCAAAAATACTTCTTACAGTGGAAGCCAAGAATGTCAGTACTTCAGTCGACTGGTATGACCTAAATAAGCATTGTGCTTATCATTCAGGAGTTGTTGGACATGATACTGAGAGGTGTATCACTCTCAAACACAAAATTCAAGATCTTATTGACAGTGAGGTGGTAAAACTCGCCCAAGCTCCACCGAATGTGAACACCAATCCGTTGCCCAAGCATAAGGAGTAGTTGTTGGCACAACCAGTTGCAAAGAAGAAGTAAGTTATTCTGAAAATTGCACTTTTGACATCTTTAAGTCTTGCAGTTCTTGTTGTTTGTTTCAATTCCCAGTAATTTCCTTTTATTTTTTTGCTTCCTTTGTAATCGTTTGTTTGGATTTTAATTTGTAAGCATCTATTATCTCTAATGAACTACGTCTCACCTGAATTCTCAAGAATGAGATACGTAGGCAGCCTATGTCGGTCTCAGCCATTTCCTTAGTTAATTTTTTCTATTTTTGTTAATCCTCAAGAGTTGAAACTACGTTTGACCTGATTCCTGCTGAACGGGATACTTAGGCGCCGCACCGGCTCGGTCATATTCCTCGGAAGTTTTTCAGTTCTCTTTATAATGAAAACATGGCCAGAATTTTGAGAGGATCTCAAAATTTACTTAAAAGAGAGTTGTATTAAACAAACCAGAATCAAGAATCATTTCAGAGTTTAGGGCAGAATTTTTGAGAGAATCTCAAAAATTCAGTTAAAAACTATAGAAGGTTAAAAAATTATATTATATTTATGGTGGGGAAGAATTTTCGAGGGGGTTCTCAAAAATTCCATGAAGCGACATTATGAGACCAGACAAGCTTGTAATTCAGAAAGAAAAGGAGCATCAGGATAGCAAGGCAAAACCAACGTGAATCAGTCTATCAAAACTAAGAATTTTTCTTTGGATGCAGGTAATAGGGCATGTTTTTAAATCAATCATTCTCGTTTCTGACCAATTATTTCAATTAAGTAGCCTTTGACTGTAAAGAGGGGAAACTTTTTGAAATAGTTTAAAGTTCTCAAAATCTTCATTCGACTTCAAGTTTCAAATATAACCTTTGTCAAACCAATCTCCTCTTTACAAGAGATTCCAGATTCAAAGGACGAGAAATTTTTAATGACAACCAGAGATGTTATCGGCTTCACAAACTACAAGAAACTAATTAGATTACTCTGTTACAACTTTAAATTATAATTGGAGCGTCACTTCCTTCAATGTGACACGTTAAAATATTATTAGAGAGCCACTTCCTTCAACGTGATGTATTAAGATTATTATTGGACCGTCATTTCCTTTAACGTGATACATTAAATTATTATTGGAAAGTCACTTTCTTCAACGTGACAGGTTAAATTATTATTGGAGTGTCACTTCCTTCAACATGACATGTTAAATTATTATTGGAGAGTCACTTCCTTCAACGTGACACGTTAAATTATTATTGGAGAGTTATTATTCGATAATCACTTCCCTCAACGTGACACATAAAATTCTTATTGGAGCGTCACTTTCTTCAATGTGACACGTTAATTTACTATTGGAGCGTCACTTTCTTTAACGTGACACACTAAAATTATTATTGGAGCGTCACTTCCTTCAACGTGACACTTTATTTACTATTGGAGCATCACTTCCTTCAACATGACACACTAAAATTATAATGGGATCGTCTTCTCCTTCAGTATGACATGTTATACCATGTTTGCACAAATTATATTTGTATTTGTGTTACATTTTCCATTGATATCTTTTTCCCAGACTTTCCAACACACAAAGTGGACTACGTCAACCAGGACACTGCACAATGTGAAATTTTTTATTGGCAACAAACTGGAGCGTAGTCCAAAGAGGAATATCAAACTCTAAGTACGCGAGTGAGGAACAACTTCCACCACAATAACACACCTCTATCCTAAGTCATGTGCGTATTTTCGTGGGTTTAATAGTTTCAGTTTTGACTTTCGTTAAATTTCAACTCTCACCAGAGACAACTTTTTCAAATTCGAGTGAAAATACACCTAGAGGATTGGAAGTTATGCTTATGTAAGTTATTACCTACGGGTGTGAAAGGCCTCACATTCATAAGTGAGATGTTTGCAATCCTCTTTTCTATGCTCAACCTAGTTGTCACTCATCCTTAAGCTAAAGGTTAAATCCGCATATGAGATTTCCTTTTCAACCGATTGAGTCGAACTACAAATAGTCTGATTCCCTAAGATTAGGGATATGTAGGCGGGCTCAATGTTGAAAACTCGGCTATACTCCAACAGTTCTGTCATCACTCCATTTTTGAGCTTTTCGATCTCTCCATACTTCGACATCGAAATATCTTTTGCATTGTTTTGAAATCGTGCGATAAATCAAGCGTCTTATGAACTACTACTAGCCTGAGTTCTCATGTAACCTGAGATAAGTAGGAAACTCAATACCGGGGTTAGGTCATAATTCTTAAAGTCCGTACCAAGAACTCTTTTCGAAGAGCTGAATTAGTGGTCAGACAAAATTGGATTCGTCAATATCGTTAGACTCAGATCTTTTTCATCCATCCAGTCAAACGAGGGGCAGTTGTTGACACCCAATTTTTACCCTCCATGATAGGAATTAAATTTCGAGCTTCATAATTTTTAAGCGATTTGGAATAATCAGTTTTGTTAAATTCAAGCATTTTTCAAGTCATTTTAAGTATTTTTTTTGTTATTTATATAATTTTTATATTTATGTAATGTTATAAATTTTAAATTGACATTAGTTGGCAAATTCGGTCAAATGCTAAATAAGATGAATTTATAGAAATTAACTAATGAGCTTGTTAATCTTGGAAAAGTGCAATAATTAATTAAATTACAAAATAAACAATTTAATTGCATACTAGTTAACTCGAAAATATAACTATAGCTTAGACTAAAGTAAATTAATAAAACACTTAACTAAAAATGTAAAATCTTTTTGGAATGGTTTTTGAAAATTTTCAAAAATCCCACATCGTCTCTTCTCAGATTCTTGGATTTTTTTGGTTTCTATATAAACCCACTTCATTCACTGTTTTAAACGAGGATTTTTGGAGACTTAAGAGTACCCATAAAGTTTTGGGAATTCTTGGTTCCGTAGTTTAATATTTCTAAACGTTTTTGTGGCTGCTCGAGTTGAGAGAGGTGGAATCGTCTCCGCCAAGCTCGTCGTATGGTTTTCTTCCTAGAACCAGGTAATCTTTTCTCTCTTTCTTTAGTCTTTTCTTTCTTATGCATTGTGGAATTGTTTTTTGTAGTATTGTCAATTATGTTTTTTAAATTAAATGTGTTTAGTGTGATGTGCATATGAATAGCAGTAAAGTTTTTCCGTGATCTTGTTCACTATGTTAAGTGAATTTTGATTGAGCTTATTAAGTTTGTTGCTCTGTTGCTGGCAGTAGTTCAGAAATATGAATATGATTCTTTTACTTAGTCGAGATCATATATCTATATGTGTTCTTTAATTATCATTATTCTTATTTGATTTTGTAATTCATGTTAATATAGTTGCCGACTTCTCTGTGTTGCCTTCTTAAAGGTATAAGTTGTACATCTTGTCGCTTCGAGTTTTGTTTGGACTAAAATGTTGTGTTAAGCTTCATTGCTTTTAAAATGTGTTTTAGACAAAATTCTTGTATAGTTTGAAACAACTCAATTACTGTTACTCCGGCTAGCTATTCCTTATCATCATAGCCCGTTTGTTCGACCTCAATTCTTGTGCGGTTGACTGTCCTTCTTGTGGTTAAAAAATTAGAACTCAAGTTGAAGCTCGTTTCCTCTCTTTCTCGTATGGACCTGTTTGTTGCTTCCAAATAAAATAGATATAGTTGGGTCATATAGTCATTTGACTTAAGTGTATAATTTTCTGAAGCATGTTCTGTTGTGTAAAATCAGATATTTATCATTGATTTTTTAGTTCCTTTTCACTGCATCTGGTCGCCTGATTATGAATTTGGAAAATATGTTGTCGATTTTCTGTATGCTTTCGTTCATAACCTGTCGTAATAGCTACCTGTAGTTTTCTTAAGGAGTGGAATTGTTTTCTATGTTTCCTTATGTCTGATACCAATTGATGAAACCTTACCTGTAAAACAAGAACCAGGTTCTTGTAAATTGGTTTAAAGCAGAACACAAAACAATTTTGAAACTAAAAACCTTCCTCAATAGAGGAGGGAAAAACCTTGTTTTATTAATTCAAGTGGATGATTTTATGATTACAACTCAATAATCCATAACCTCACCACTACAACAACTCTCGATTAACTATAATCGACTACCTTTACTCTCTAGGAGTCCAAACCCACCTCTTGTTACAAAACTTACCAAAACTCGACTCTACAAGAATCCAAACCCACATCTTGTACAATGAAACCTTACTAGCGACTCAAACAATGAATCAGAAAAATAGTTTACACGCTCAAGACATGCTAAGTCAAGAATTTCTTTAACTTTGTAACAATCCTGATCTCACAGGCTTTTACTTGATGAATGACTCTCGCTTTCTTTCGATGTAAAACTCTTGCCATGCTCTTCTGCGTTTGATTTCCTTTTATAGAGATTTCTCGTGCTTTGTATCCTTATCAAATAAGGTAAGGAAGTTACAATTGTAGTTAAACAAGGAGTACGAATTTTGCCTTTTATTGTACAATCTTTTTTCTACACAACTTCCTTACTTAATAAAATATATTAAAGTTTCCTTATTTGTTTCAACTTGTGTTTTCAGCATCTTGAGCACTTTTATGTTTAATCACTTAATTCCGGTGGCTACTTAATTCTGGCGGGTGCCACAATTCAGGCGAAACACTTATATATGTATATATTTGCATTTATTGTCTATCATCAAAACACACATTTTGTAGGCTTGTAGAATTATAATATTCCATCATATTCCCCCTTTTTGATGAAGACAAACCTGTGTGATGAAACATATAATATTCTTCCCCTTTTTGACAAATCAAAAAGAGTTCAATAACCATAAAAGAACTAGATAGAATCTACAACAACAATTTACGCTTAATCAGTTGATCCAAGAAAACATGTTCTGGCAACACAAAATGAAATAACAAAACAGAGTTAACAATCCAAAAAGAACCAGGTGCATACGAAGTGCTTTTTAAGTTGAAGATTGGCTAGGCTTGTTGGAGGCAGAAGCAAGCATATCAAGTACTCTGCCAACCCTTGCATTGTTAACAAGCTGCTGTTGCACCAACTGATCTTTCAGACGATTAATCTCAGCATGGGAAGTGTGAAGTTCAGCACGCAAAGTCTGGTTTTCCAATTCAAGGGTGGCAGATTTGTCTTCAGCAACTTTGAGTTCCCTATGTAATTGAGCAACAGGACCAGATGAACGTGGAGAAGCATTAGCAACTTGCTCCGATTCCATTGGAATGCTACAATCAGCAAGAATTGACTGAGTAAACATGTCTGCGCGAGTTAAAACCCGTCCTTCTCCCAATGGTACCTCAAACGCGTCAAACACTCTAGTTAAAAGATTACCAAATGACAATTGATGAGAACCAACTTGAGGATCAACAATTCGAGCGAAATGTTTGATGATTAGTTTGGGCCAATCTATTCGTTCTTTACATTCAAGAACATTCATAAGTCCCATGCCCTTAGAGAACCAATATGACGATGTTAAACCCTGGGTAGTATCCCTTTGTGCACTATTTAAAATAGAAGGTTATGAACTGGTCCGTGACTCCTTTTAACACAGTTTGTTCCCTAGAGGTGACCCTTCCTTGAGAAAACTTGGCCGGAAGACCAAAGTGTTCATCAAAAACCCAACAATAATCAGTAATACCCACATATGGTATGTGTTAAATTTCACCAAGCTTAGTTGCATTAAAGAAAATCTTTACTCCCTTCACACTAGAAGATACCACATCCCCTTCTAATATCTTTAAATTTGTGTAAAAATCTACTACTTCTTGTTCATAAATCAGATTATATTCAAGAAATAACTCTTCCCACCCCTGAAACCGCAGTATTTCACAAACCTTTTTGACTATGTCCATTGATAGGATATCAGGATGAAAAGTTCTACCCCTAATGTCACGACCCAAAACGAGTCGCGAGTGGCACCCACACTTATCCTACTATGTGAGCGAACCAACCAATCTAAACCCCAACATTTCAACCATAATAAACAGAATATAATGCGGAAGACTTAAAACTCATTAACGAAATCAATTAAATGACTTCTAAAGTTTATCAATTACTATCCCCAAAACCTGGAAGTCATCATCACAAGAACATCTATCCTCAAATTACTAAATCTAAGAGTATCTAAGAAGCTAAAATAAGTAAAAGAGATGGTCCATGTCCTAACTTCAAGACATCAAGACGCGAAGGAAAGAATCCAGTCCGAGCTAGGAATAATAGCTCACCCTGAGATCTGATTATGCTGAAGTCTGGCTAGAGTTGCGGACGAGTCGAAGTTGTTGGCACGTTTGCTGCACTCCACAAATAACAAGAAAACAAATACAAGTAGGGGTCAGTACAAGGCACAAGTACTGAGTAGGTATCATCGGCCAACTCAAAATAGAAAGCAATATATATCAGATAATAACATATAATCGACTACCATATTCAACAGATAACAACAACAAGTACCATAACCATTGGCCACAACCCAAGCACATCTAGGAGGACTCACGCCTCCACACCATACTCGTTTGGGAAATAGGTTCTTTAAATTTTGAGTATATTAACATAATTCAAGATTCATTCTTTTTACTATCCTGGTGTCGGAACGTGACACCCGATCCTCTACTATCCTAGTGTCGGAACGTGACACCCGATCCACTACTATCCTGGTGTCAGAACGTGACACCCGATCCACTACTACTATCCTGGTGTCGAAACGTGACACCCGATCCAGTACTACTATCCTGGTGTCGGAACGTGACACCCAATCCATTAACCTCATTTTTTTAGTTCATCAAGCCTTCTTTTATACCAAGGCATCATCATTAACAGAGAGGGTTTTAGGTTTAAGCTTCACAACCCCATCTTTCCAACCCATTACAATTACATAATCACATCATGCAAGCATACAATTAAGCATATAGAAGACTTTACAATACTACCCAATACATATCATTCGCTATTAAGAGTTTACTATGAAATATCATAAACCATAACCTGCCTCCACCGAAGAATTGTGATCAAGCAATCTACTTCTCCAATGCTTTGCTTTCCTCTTCGTTCTTCTCTCCCTCTCGCTCGTTCTCCCTTCTTTTTCTTTTTAATTTTCTCCACTTTCAAAATCCCTTTGTTTTACCCTAATTACCATATAATTAAGTATAAAAGATGCTAAAAGTAACCCATTACTTATATCAAGGTTATCTCCTTTAACCCCCAAGTAATTGAATTATTAACATTAAACCACTAACTTTATAATCATAAGCAGGAATAGTCCAAAACACCCCTTAAAAACTTTTAACAGAAATCCGACCTAGTCAGGGTTACGCAGCCTGTGACGGTCCGTCGTGCCTGCGACGGTCTGTCCTGCTCAGTCGTCACAGATTTCAGAGACTCAATTTCATTTAAGACCCTGTGACGGTCCGTCGTGCCTATGACGGTCTGTCCGGCCATGTCGTCGCGAAGTTCAGAGTGTTGATCTCAGTACCCAAATTTCCAGAGTCTAAGTGTTTTGGAACGAGACCCCCTCGACGGTAATCGAACAATTTCTGAGATGTAAAGTTTGGCTAACTTCTCTGCATTATAAGTCACCTTGACCGAAATGAAATGAGCAGACATAGTTAATCTGTCAACAATTACCCAAATGGAGTCATACTTACCCATTGTCTTTGGAAGACCAACCACGAAGTCCATTGCAATTATCTCCCACTTCCATTCAGGAATGGGCATTCTCTGAAGTGTCCTCCAGGCCTCTGGTGCTCATACTTTACCTGCTGACAATTCGGGCATTGAGCAACGAAATCAACAATGTCACGCTTCATCCTACTCCACAAAAAAGTTTCTTTAGGTCACGTACATCTTGGTTGCACCAGGATGTATAGACTTGAACTATGAGCCTCTGTAAGAATAGTGTGAATCAAATCATCGACGCGGGGTACACATACCCTTCCCTCCTCAAAACACCTTCATCATCGATTTTTGCTTAATTAGCCTCTCCTCGCAACACCTTATCTCGGATCCGGATCAGTTTCTCATCGGTAAACTGCTTTTCCTTAATCTTGTCAAGAAAGGAAGATCTTGCCTCCACACAGGCCAAAGATCCTCCCTTCTCTAGTACTTCCAGCCTCATAAAGTCATTAGCCAGAGTCTGAACCTCTCTAGCCAATGGGCGTCTAGAAACCTGCAAGTGAGCTAGACTTCCCATGCTTCCTGCCTTTCTACTTAAAGCATCTGCCACAACATTAGATTTTCCCGGATGATACAAGATAGTGACATCATAGTCCTTCAGTAGTTCCATCCACCTCCTCTGTCTCAAATTCAAATCTTTCTGAGTAAAGACATACTATAAACTGCGATGATCTGTATAGACTTCACAATTAACCCCATATAGATAATGTTTCCATTGCTTTAATGCAAACACTACTGCAGCCAACTCCAAATCATGGGTCAGATAATTACGTTCATGCACCTTTAATTGCCTCGAAGCATAAGCAATTACATTCTTCTCTTGCATTAGCACTCACCCAAACCAGAATTGCATCACAATAGCACTTACCTTCCACCAGGGTAAGAGGTGCATAGTCAACAAGGTCTTGAAAAAGCTTTCTTCACATCTCCGACCATACATTTGGAACACTCTGGGTCAAATTTGTCAGTTGGGAAGAACGAAAGAAAATCCCTTGACAAATCGACGGAGTAGTGCAGCTAGAAGCTCCTTACCTCTGTAACATTGTAGGTCTTACCCAACTCTTCACTTTCTAAAAGCTCTTCACATCACTCCATTTAGAAACCACATGCCCACCAGAAGGACACTGATACAAACTCACACTGAGAATCATAAAAGCTTTTTCTCCCTCAAGTTCCAATACCATTCTCAAGTGCTCCTCATGTCTTGGGAAGCAACGAGAAAATCTTAAAATCGACGTATAGCTACAAACCAACGAAGTTTCCTTGTAACATTGTAGGCTTACCCAACTCTTCAGCTTCGACTTAGAAGGATACATCACTCTCTTGAAACACTGCCCAAGAAGGACATGAATCTAAAAACTCCACTTAGAGAATTGGCATAAAGCTTTTTCTCCTCACATTTCCAATACATTTGGCTCTCTGCTTCTTGTCTTGGTAACAACAAAGAAAATGACAAAGAGATAGGTAGCTAAAAATCCTTACCTCTGAACAGTGGTCTACCCAAAGTCTTACTGCTCATAATTATACCTGGTCCACATCTCCATCCTTGCCACATGATGAAACACATCTCAAATCATTTTTGAGAAGGTAAAGCTTTAACATCAAACAAATCTCGATGCGAGGAAGAAGATACTTGTTCTTAACAGTTACCTTATTCAGTTGTCTGTAGTCAATGCACATCCGAAAACTTCCATCCTTCTTCTTCACAAACAAAACAGGAGCACCCCAAGGGGATGCACTTGGTCTAATAAAGCCTTTCCCTAACAACTCTTGAAGTTGGGCCTTTAACTCCCTTAACTCAGCGGGAGCCATTCTATAAGGGGGTATGGAAAGGGGGCGAGGCGAGTACCCAGCTCCAGATCAATACAGAAATCAATATCTCTATCTGATGGCATACCAGGAAGGTCTCTGGAGGAAACACATCCAGAAACTCACGGACTATCGAAACCGACTCAATTGAAGGTATTGGGTAGTATCATCCCTGAGGTGTGCCAAGAAAGCTAAACAACCCTTACTAACCATCTCTTAGCACGAAGAAAGGAGATGATACGAACTGGGGTAGGAGTGTAGTCACCCTCCCACACTAACGGATATGTCCCAGGCTTGGCCAATGTCACAGTTTTGGCATTACAATCTAAGATTGCAAAGTTTGGAGGGAAAGCCAAGTCATACCCAGAATACATCGAAATCAACCATTTCTAAGATAACCAAGTCTACATGAGTATTGCTCCCATAATAAAAGTCACAAGACAAGACCTATACACCTTTCAACTATCACAGACTCACCCACCGGAGTGGAAACACGAATAGGCATGTCAAGCAATTCACAATGTAAATTAAGACCAGTAGCAAATGAGGAAGATACATATGAAAATGTGGATCCAGGATCAAATAATACAGAAGCCATGCAATCACAAACCAAAAGATTACCTGTGATAACAGCATCAGATGTCTCCGCTTCAGACCTCCCAGGGAAAGCAAAACAAAGGGCCCTATCACCTGTCTGTCTGTTGCCCCTACCATGTTGTGCTGCAGTCACTCCCGCTTGCCCGCCACCCCGGTTGGTTTGGTGACCACCATTACCTTGACCACCACGTCCTCCAGAATGGCGGCCTCTTCCATAACCACCTCTACCTCTGACTATTGGGGGTCTGTAACTCTGTTTTGGACAATATCTCTTAATATGTCCAATTTCCCCACATCCATAACACTCTCTGGGTTCAAGCATAGGTCTTTGTGAGAACGATGGAGTCTGGGGATAACCTCCAAACTCAGAGAAACGTTGACCGGTCTGCGGTGGAACCCCAGCTACAGCCTGTAGTGAAGACTTAATAGGTCGGGCTGGATAACCTCCTGAACTCTTCCCTCTGGAGTAAGAACCACTAAACTCACCTCCCTTACGAAACTTCTTAGTTGCTGATGCCATGGTGAAGTCATCTGGCTTCACTCCCTCCACCTCTATCACAAAGTCTACCACTTGCTGAAAGGATTTTGCGCAGTAGATACCTGTAAGGATGGAATCTGTAAATCTGACCTCAATCCCTTCACAAAATGGCGAATCCGCTCTTGTGGACTGAAGCAAAGCTGGGTGACATACCTAGATAATGCACGAAACTTAGCCTCATATGCAGAAACCGACATCCTGCCTTGCTCTAGGCTCAGGAACTCATCTCTCCTCCTATCCCTCAAAGTCCGGGGTATATACTTCTCCATAAACAAGCTAGAGAATTATGCCCAAGTCATAGGTGGTGCTTGTGCTGGTTGACACTCAACATACGATCGCCACCACATTTTGGCGTTCCCCTGAAATTGATAGGTCACAAAATCGACGCCAAATCGTTCTACTATGCCCATCTTGTGTAGTAGCTCATGACAATCAACCAGAAAATCATAGGCATCCTCAGATTCAGCACCCTTGAAGACTGGAGGTTTCAATTTCAAGAACTTACTGAAAAGTTCGTGCTGATCACTTGTCATTATAAGTGTTGTAGTCAATCGAGGAAACGTGCCTATTTCCATTGAGGCATCCATGCGGGGAGCCAGAGCAGCTGCATGTTGTACTCCCGGAACCTGAGGCGCTGGTGCAGAAAACACTGGAGGTGTCTGGACTTTATCAGATAACCCGCTAAGATAAGCAAGAACCTGGTTAATCATCTCTGGGGTAGGTTGGGGAGGGGGGGGGGGGAGGGGGGGGGGGTAATTCCTCACTCTGCACTTGTTCATTCTCCCCTTCCTCACCCTCTCTTAATACTTCCTCAGTCGGTGGAAACGTCACCGCCCTAGTACTAGCTGGGCCAGGTGCTTGTCCTCTTCCTCTAGAGGACGTCCTCCCTCGACCTCTACCACGGCCTCTTGCCACTGCTCCTCTTTGAGCTACAGCCTCAGTGGCTGGTTCAGATGCATCTTGTCTTGCCGGTGTTGGTGTTGGCGCGGTTGTTGCTCTAGTTCTAACTATCTGCGAAATAGGGTGAAAATGGTCAGATACCAATTTGTATCACCTAGATACCAATTTGTATCACCTAGATACCAATTGGATCCAAATAATAGCACGAAAGAAGGAAAGAATGGAATTTTTCTAAAGTCTTATAGCCTCTCAAAGAAAAGTAAAGGCGTCCCCCTACCGTTCCTCAAGACTCTACTAGACTCGTTCTTGTGTGATGAGACCAACGAACCTAATGCTCTGATACCAAGTTTGTCACGACCTAAAACGAGCCGGGAGTGGCACCTACACTTATCCTACTATGTGAGCGAACCAACCAATCTAAACCCCAATATTTCAACCATAATAAACAGAATATAATGGGGAAGACTAAAAACTCATTAACGAAATCAATTAAATGACTTCTAAAGTTTATCAATTACAATCCCCAAAACCTTGAAGTCATCATCACAAGAACATCTATCCTCAAATTACTAAATCTAAGAGTATATAAGAAGCTAAAATAAGTAAAAGAGATGGTCCATGTCCGAACTCACCCTGAGATCTTTTGATTATGCTGATGTCTGTCTAGAGTTGCGGACGAGTCGAAGTTGTTGGCACGTTTGCTGCACTCAAAAATAACAAGAAAAACAAATACAAGTAGGGGTCAGTACAAGGCACAAGTACTGAGTAGGTATCATCGGCAAACTCAAAATAGAAAGCAATATATATCAGATAATAACATAAAATCGACTACCATACTCTACAGATAACAACAACAAGTACCATAATCCATTGGCCACAACCAAGCACATCTATGAGGACTCACGGCTCTACACCATACTCGTTTGGGAAATAGTTCTTTAAATTTTGAGTATATTAACATAATTCAAGATTCATTCTTTACTATCTGGTGTCGGAACGTGACACCCGATCCTCTACTATCATGGTTGTAGGAACGTGACACCCGATCCTATACTATCCTGGTGTCAGAAAGTGGCACCCGATCCAATAATACTATCCTGGTGTCGGAACGTGACACCCGATCCAGTACTACTATCCTTGGTGTCGGAACGTGACACCGATCCATTAATCTCATTCTTTTTTTAGTTCATCAAGCCCTCTTTTATACCAAGCATTATCATTAACAGAGAGGGTTTTAGGTTTAAGCTTCACAAACCCCATCTTTCCAACCCATTACATTACATAATCCATCATGCAAGCATACAATTATGCATATAGAAGACTTTACAATACTACCCAATATATATCATTCACTATTAGAGTTACATAAAATAGCATAAACCATAACCTACCTCCACCGAAGATCGTGATCAAACAATCTACTTCTCCAATGCTTTGCTTTCCTCTTCGTTCTTCTCTCCCTTTCGCTCGTTCTCCCTCCCAAGTAATTGAATTATTAACATTAAACCACTAACTTTATAATCATAAGCAGGAAAGTCCAAAACACCCCTTAAAAACTTTTAACAGAAAATCCGACTCAGTCAGGGTTACGCAGCCTATGACGGTCCGTCGTGCCTGCGACGGTCTGTCCTGCTGAGTCGTCACAGAGTTCAGAGACTCAATTTCATTTAAGACCCTATGACGGTCCGTCGTGCCTATGACGGTCCGTCGTGCCTATGACGGTCCGTCGTGCCTACGACGGTCCGTCCTGCCATGTCGTCGCGTATTTCAGAGAGTTGATCTCAGTACCCAAATTTCCAGAGTCTAAGTGTTTTGGAATGAGACCCCCTCGACGGTCCGTCGTGGGATCCGTCGACCCAGACAGTTACTACCAGAAATAAACTCTACTGCTCCAAACGACTAAACAGGTCATTACACCTAAGCACCGTTTTAGTTTGAAAATACTTTTTCTTTCCAACTTTGAAAAATTTGTCCATGTTTCTTTTTGCCAATTTTGATTTAGACTTAGGGGTTTTGGAAGTTTTAACCTCAGAGCAGTCATCACATTCAGAATTAAGAATCATTGGGGAAATAGACGAATGAACAGAAGACTTACCAGGTGACGACGCTTCACACTAGATGTCGCAACACTAGTTGGTTTGACAATATTCTTACTTCCAGTTACTGGTTTGTGCTGACAGACTTGTTTGACGGCTATATATTTACGTGGCTGTCTTTGTTTATGGGGATGAGGTGTGCTAAGCGGAGTATCATCAGTGTTTAGTGATTGTGAGGATGTTGGTAGAGGGGAGGTAGGTAGGGTTTGAGAATGGGTTTCTGAGATGGACAAGAAGTGAAGATGTTAGTGGTGGTGGGAAAGGGTGTTTTTATGGATGTTTGTGGCGGTGAGATGGGCTGATTTAGTATTGTTTTTTCTGACTTTGGGGAAGACGGAGAAGGAGTGAACGGTTCGTAGTTGGGTTGATTTTGAGAAAGCGGGGTGAGGGATGCTGAATCGGTGGAGGGATTTTCTTCCCCAGGAGAAAATGCATTGTTAGATGAATTTTCATCGTCTGAGTATGAAACAAGAGGGTTAAGCATGGTGACGAATGTTTGGAGTTTCTGAAAGATAGAAAAAGATAAAGAGTTGGTCACTTTTTGGAAGATGTATTTTATTGGGAACGGTTGGGGGTGTTGTATTCGAAGGGTTTTAGCAATTATGAGGGGCTGTCATTGAAGAGACATGTAATTGACAGTTTGCACTTACTTTTCAGACGAGTTACATATGAGAGAGAAAGAGAAATATTTTCTTTTCAATTGCTAATTTCCCGCGTTTGTGTAGGGTTGTCTAAGAATAATAGATTGGACCAGGTTCTAATATGCTGAGAGCTTAGTGAAGCGGTACTCCTGTGTCATATCCTGGTTTGAATTTAATTAGTCTTGAAAGATGAGTCCTAGCGAGAGTCCATTTTTCTAAAATGGTTCTCGTCCTAGTTCTTTGGTGAAAATATCAGCAACTTGGTCCTCAGTTTTGCAGAATGTCATTACTATGAACCCCTTTTTCAACATTATCTCGAAGAAAGTGATGTCTAATATCTATGTGTTTTGTACGTTTGTGTTGAACCTGGTTTTTAGCCATATTCATAGAACTGTTATTGTAACAAAGGATGGGGATACAACTAGTTTTTATACCAAAATCTTTAAGCTGCTTCTTTATCCAAAGAAGTTGGGCACAACATGAAGTAGCTGCTACATACTCAGCCTCATCGTTGGATAAGGCGACCGAATTTCGTTTTCTAGTTGCCCAGGATATTAAGCATGGTCCTAAGAAGTGTTCCATTCCAGAGGTTCTTTTTATATCCACCAAATGTCCTGCATAGTATGCATCAGCAAATCCCTTTAGATTGAATGAGTCTCCGGTTGGATACCAGAGAACTAGGTTCATGTGTCTTTCAGATATCGAAGAATTATTTTGACAACCTTTAAATGTGGTTCCTTGGGACAAGACTGAAAACGTGCACATAGACCAATACAGAACAAAATATCAGGCATGTTGGCAGTGAGGTATATGAGTGATCCAATCATCCCTATGTATCTAGTGTCATTTACTGGGGAACCTGGTTCATCTTTATCAAGTTTTGTTGTTTTTCCAATGGGTGTGTCATTTGTCTTGGCTTCATTCATATCATATTTCTTCAGTAGTTCCTTGATGTATTTTTGTTGATGAATTGATGTGCCTGCTAGGGTTTGTTTAATTTTGAGTCCTAAGAAGAAGGTTAGTTCTCCCATCATACTCATCTCAAATTCACTATTCATTAGTTGAGCAAACTCCCCCCTAAATGAGTCATTAGTTCCTCCAAATATGATATCATCTACGTACACTTGAACGATGAACAGATCTTCACCTTGTTTTCGAAGAAACAATGTATTATCAATTTTGCCTCTTTTGTATCCATGTGTGAGAAGAAACGTGGACAGTCGATCGTACCATGCTCTTGGTTCTTGCTTTATCCCATAAAGTGCTTTGTCTAATTTGTATACGTAATCAGGATACTTTGTATTTTCAAAATCGGGAGGTTGTTTCACATACACCTCTTCTTGTAGATAACTATTTAAAAAGGCACTTTTGACATCCATCTGATAGAGTTTGAATTCCATATGAGCAGCATATGCTATCAATATTCTAATTGCTTCAATTCTTGCCACGGGTGCGAAGGTTTCATCATAGTCTATCCCTTCATCTTGGTTATATCCCTGTACAACTAGCCTGGCTTTGTTGCGTATGATTTGTCCTTGTTCATCAAACTTATATCTAAATACCCGCCTTGTTCCTATTACTGTTCTGTTTTGAGGTTTTGGGACCAGATTCCATACTCTGCTTCGTTCAAACTGATTATTTCCAATTAGAGTCTGATAGTGCTTCTTTTATATTTTTTGACTCAATCAGGGATACATAGTCAGAAAAAGCACACATAGAGCGTAATTTGGATCTTGTTGAAATGCCTGAATTAAGAGAAGTAAGAATGTTTTGTAAAGGATATTAGCTTTGATGCTTCAAGCTATGAGTTTGGACCTGTTTCAGTAGTATACTTATCTTCTGTTTCAGGTGTTTTAAGAGAGGATACGATTTCTTCTTCCCATATTTTTGGTTCTGATGACCTTGAACAGATGACATCATTCTGTTCATCCTCTGAATTACCTTCAATTTCACTATTTATTTCATTAAGGACGACATGAACAATTTCTTCTACGTGGTTTGTTCTTTTATTAAGTACCTTGTGGGCTTTTCTTTGTGAAAAAAAATTTCTTCATCACTCTTGGCATCAAATTTTCCTAAGTTGTCTTTGTCATTGTTGTGTATAAAGCATACACACCCAAAGGACCTAAGATGTCCCAAATTTGGTTTTATCCCTTAATGCTGATCTGATCATGCATCTATTTATGAGATAGCACCCTGTCTTTACTGCTTCTTCCCAATAGGATTTTGGAAGTTTCATTGATATCAACATTGTTCTTTCAATATCTTCCGGTGTTCTATTTTGCCGCTCAACTACGCCGTTCTGTTGTGGTTTTCTAGGTGCTGAAAAATTATGCTTGTTTCCGTTTGAAATAGAAAAATTGTAGGAATTGTGAATTTTCAATTCCAGTCCATGATCAGATCGGATGCTAATTATTTCTTTGTTGAATTTTTTCTGGACAAGCATTGCAAAGATTTCAAACATAGTGAATGTTTCATCCTTTGTCGCAAGAAACAGTGTCCATGTAAATCTTGAATAATCATCGACTATTGCAAACACATATCTATTCCCACCTCTGCTATGTACATGCATTGGTCCACACAAATCCATGTGAAGCAGCTCTAATGGCTTGGTCGTACTGATTGTCAGCTTTGGTTTAAATGATGATCTCACCTGTTTTCTTTGAATGCATGTTTCACATACTTTGTTGTTACTGAAAGTTTTAGTTTGCAGTCCCCTAACCAGGTCCTTAGATATGAGTTTATTTATTGTTGTCATGATTATGTGTCCCATTCTTTTGTGCCAGAGCATAGAGCAATCAGAGACTGCACATAGTCACTTAAGAGTGTTTTCTTTGGACTCCACAAACTTTGTATTATACACATTCTTGTGTCTCTTACCTAGTAGAACTAGGTTCCCAGTCCACTAAATTTCTCACTCTGTAAAAAGTACATTGTTTCAACTATCGCATATTTGATATACGCTCAGTATATTATGTTACAGACCATTCACATAGTAGATGTCTCAATTGCATGAGTATCCATAGACCCAACCTTTCCAATTCCCTGAATTTCACCACTTTTTTCATTACCAAAGGCCACGTTTCCTCCTTTGATGTTTCTGAGTGAGAGAAAGCTACTTTTATCTCCAATCATGTGTCTAGAACATGCACTATCCAAGTACCATTGTTGTTGCTTCCTTCTCACTGATCCCTGCAGTCAATTTCAGGGGTTAGTTTTTGGTACCAATATCGACTTTGAACTTTGCTTTAAAAATGGATGAATAAGATTTTTTCTGGCCCATCTGCAAAGAGATTTGGCTGTAGGGATTTGTTTTTGTTCATTGGTTTTCTCATGATGAGGTTTTCTTAGAGAGTTTAGATTATTGTTATGAGCAGTCAATTTTCTTCGACAATCGTAACTTTTATGCCCTACCACTCCACAGTGCATACATAGACAATCTATGTTGGGATTTTTAACTTGAGGGTTAGTTTTAACAAAACCTATTCCATGTCTCTCAGAAGTACGATTCCTGTGAATGTTATTGAGTAGTATGGAGGACCTGGTCCTTCTCATTCCATTCTCCGCTTCAGTTTTATTCACGAGAAGATCTTTGGTTAGATCTTCTTTCTTTTTACTTACCAAGTCTAGGGTTTTACTTAGCTCAGTATTTTTAGATAATAGGTGATGATTTTATTTTTCAAGCTTCTTGTTTTCTTCTCTTAATGATTCATAGTCCTCCATTATCAATTCTCTTTTTGAGTCTTTTGTTTTATACACATCGATAAGGGTATAGAGTAAAGATTCTAGCTCCCTTTTTGAGTAAGAGTTTAAATTGTCTTGTATGTGATGAAGACTAACCTTTTCATTCATTTCTTCTTCTTCTTTATCCTCTTCAGAATCTGATCCAACCATAAGAGTTAATATAGTTTCTTGGGATCTGCAGGTTTTCGTTTCTTCTTTTTTTTCCAAGGCTACTAGGGAAAGAAAGTCATATTAATCATCTTGTTCTAGTGAAAGAAGAGATTTGTTTTCTGTCTCACCATCATCAGATGAATTTCCCATTGCTGCGAAGGCTTTTTTCATTGAGATATCTGCTTCTTGTAAGTTTGTTTACAGCAGAACACAAAACACTTTTGAAACTAAAAACATTCCTCAATCAAGGAAGGAAAAACCTTGTTTTATTAATTCAACTGTATTTTTAATGATTACAACTCAATAATCCATAACCTCACCACTACAACAACTCTCGATTAGCTATAATCGACTACCTCTACTCTCCAAGAGGCCAAACCCACCTCTTGTTACAAACCTCACCAAAACTCGACTCTACAAGAATCCAAACCCACTTCTTGTACAATGAAACCTAACTAGCGACTCAAACAATGAATCAAAAAAACAGTTTATACGCTCAAAACTTTCTAACTCAAGAATTTCTTGAACTTTGTAATAATCCTGATCTCATAGTCTTTTACTTGATGAATGACTCATGCTTTCTTTCGATGTAAAAGTCTTGCCGTGCTGTGCTGCGTTTGATTTCCTTTTATAGAGATTTCTCGTGCCTTGTATCCTTATTAAATAAGGTAAGGAAGTTACAATTGTAGTTAAACAAGGAGTTTGAATTTTGCCTTTTGTTGTACAATCATTTTTCTACACAATTTCCTTACTTAATAAAATATATTAAAGTTTCCTTATTTGTTTCAACTTGTGTTTTCAGCATCTTGAGCACTTTTATGTTTAATCACTTAATTCCGGTGGCTACTTAATTCTGGCGGCTGCGACAATTCTGGCGAAACACTCATATATGTATATATTTGCATTTATTGTCTATCATCAAAACACACATTTTGTAGGCTTGTAGAATTATCATAGTCCATCAGTTTTCTATTTGTCCTTATATCTGAAAATTCTTATTACTTTTCTTTCCAACAGTTATATGATCACTGTTTTTTCCAGGAGCATATTTACCTGGCCTGAGGTCTCTTTTATTAATTAACATTTTTTACTTAATCTTTTATTTCTCTATTTACTGATTGTAAAATTCAAGATTCATAGTGAATTGTTTAAGTTGTGTCATTCCCCATACATATTCTTATCTTCTATTCGCTTAAAGTGTGATTGAAGTTTATGATCATATTGTTTCTTGGTTTGGATGTGAAATAAATATGTAAGGATTGTAAATTAAGTGTCTTCTTCTGTTTCTGATGGTTTCCTCCTCTCTCACTGACCTGTTTAAATGCATACAATTAAGAATACAAGTTGTGTACTCCTCCGCATCTAAGTATTTTTGTTTTACAATACTAAGTTTAACTTTTAAATTCTGTAATTGCTCAAGTGTTAAAGTCTCGCTTGTTTTGCCAAAACCTTTTCTTAGTATGTGTGTCTTGTTGGAAATCGAATATTTATAGAAATATGGACTGATTTTTTTTAGTGTACTTTCAAATCTTGGTTGTTGGCCAAATACTAATTTATATGGTTTGAAGTTAATCATTGTTGCTAATATCTTATAGTTAGACTTGAGTTGTGGTTAATGGAAACATTTGTGTGATTGAGTGATCACCTTCTTGTTTGATTTTTAGTAATGAGGCTGAATATGTAAATTAAGGTTTGTTGTTCAGACATGCTTATTAAAATCATCTTACTAATCCTTTCTTCCTCTTCTTTGAATTTTGCATGAACTCTCTCGTTTGAGTCCAATCAGACTCTTCCTCTTGCATTTTCCTCTCCGAGTCGACTCTCCTTTATACCTAGTGAAAGGGAAGTTAATGTCATTGGGTTGAAACCCAGTTAATACCAACAGATTAGTGGCAAAAACCAGCAGCAACATCAGCTAAAAATAGCTGAAAATGAAAGTGTTCTCCATCCAATTTGTTGAAATTTGAACAGCTGAAATAAGGCAGAATTGCAGCAGTTTCAAAGGGTTAAAATGACTTCCTTTTTGGACTTTAAAGGTATAAAAATACCACAGAAGAACAGAAAGCATTTTGGGTCAACGGCCTAAGATCTAAGCGGCATAAGATAACAATTTCAGCCCCCTAAATTTGTTGGATTGGGGCTGAAATTTTCAGTTTTCGATTCCCTATTTATGTTAGTTCCTTTTTATTATTTTTATTGTTGTGATTGCTATCATTTTCCTAACGTTTTATTGGCTTGGACGAATCCTCATAGGAGTTTAACATTATTTAGTTTTTTCCTTTATCGACTTCCTTTTCAAGGAGTTGGATTTGTTAACACTATTTTTAGGCGACTTAAGCTTATGGAATAACTTAAGAATTATGTATGTTCTTTCATAGTTATTAAAAATCTTTGAATCCATGTTTAGTGAATTAGAACTAGCAACTTGTTTCAAATTCAATAACTCGGATAAATTATTAAGTAAAAAAAATATTTTCGTCGGTTTAACACCTTAAACATCTTCCTTATTTATCAAGTTAGTGGATATTTATTTATTTTCATAAAATAATTCTATCACGTGACCTTAAGTTTTTCTTAAATATTAGCCAAACATTAAAATACGTCGGTCAACCGCGTGTTAGCAGATTCTCTAACGTGCCTAAACCCTTTCTTAGAGAATTAGGTAAACCCTTACCCAAAACTCTGGTTTTATTTAAAATGTCTCTTTTCAGAAAATTTCCTTTTAAATGGTTTTCTTATTTTTTCCTAAAAAATAAGTGGCGACTTCAAAATTACTTATTTTTCAAAAACCGTTAACAAATTGCAAAAGTTGCGCAATCGGCTTCGAAATCTTTCAGTTTTCAAAATTGGATCGTAACAATGGACTGCCTGCTGAATAAAAACTAGTGCTTTAGTATCTTTTTTTTACTTTCTCCCAGTCTATTTTATTCGTCCGAATGTGTAAATCTTCATCCTACGAAGTCCCAAAGATTTTTGTATTTTAGTATTTTTTTCATACGAATACTCCAGATTCGTACTTTTCTACCTTGAAGATGGGAATGAGCGGTTGTTCCACTCTAAATGCATTTCCATTAATTGACATGACTTTGATACCAACGGCGTTGGCGTAAATAGGCAGGAAAACTTTAGGAAGAAACAAAGGTTCAAAGGTTATGAGAATTGTATGTTGAAGTCTTTTCTATTTTTCAATATATGAAATCACACGAAAGTACAACTTTATATCGAATTAAAATAACAAACTATTAAGTCACTAAATGACCACTAGTTCCATTAATTAAACAAGTAATTACTAACAAAAACACAACTAGAAAATACTGCACCATGATTAGCGTATTTGATAACAACTAGCCCCAAAATATAGGACACTACTAACAAACTTAATTAACATTGTCATACTTTGAATAAGTATTCAATATACCATAAACCTAATATTGAGTTATGTAAACCAATATATCAAAACTTGAATTTTAATATGGTAAATTAAAGAAACAGCGAAGCAAATTAGGAATAAAATTAACGATAACACTTGCTGTTTCAAAACCTTATATTGAGGCACCATACATGTCTATGAATTAATTTATTATCATTGATTAATCATGACCTTAATTATTACATAATCATTGGTCATTAACACCATTGTTCTCGATCTTTTAAAAAGGAGATGTAGATTAAGTTATTTCATTCTTCTAAATCAAAATCCCACTAATTGTTTCCTAGTTTCTGACAAGGACCTATTAAAATATAATGTAATTAATTATACAATCCAACAGTGCAGCAATCAATTCTATAATAGAGTAATCTCAATGTGTGACTAGTTGAATTTAAGATTTATCACTTTAGTACGTATAAATTGACTAAGTATTCATGGCATCAAAATGAAATTCTAGAGTAGCATTAATTTGACCTTAAAATGATGAAGACGTTTGGCAGTGGTGATAGTAATTTGCGGCATCGGATAGAGAACCTTAGCAAAGCAAGACAATAATTTTGTAGAAAATAAGACCTTTCAATACACATGATCCGAAAGGTATAGGGTCTTAAGCAAGTTTCAAACTCATCATTATCAACTTAATTAATTATCTAACCACTACCCATCAATTAATTGCGTATAGTTATCGAATAGTGCAAACTTTTCAACCAACTTCACCGACCAATCATTAATGACTCGGAAAAATTATCTGGAGGGGCGAAATTATAATTATACAAAAGTTTTCAAAAATGACCTCGCGGATCATGACAAAAAAAGGTACCTACATTCCTTTATGAATTTCATATAGTTTAAAAGATAAAACTGTCAGACACAAACAGATATAAAGTAGTACAATCTAACCATATAGAAGTTTTAAAATTTGTTTGTAGAAACACACATGGAAACAAGAAAATGAGATCTCTTGTCTTCTTACTAATTCAATGAAAGAAAATATTCTTTTCTGATCTCTTATGTATAAGAGAGAAAAAAGATATCTTATGAAAGCACATAAAACTATTTTTTCATAAAAGACTAAAAAAGACAAAATTTATGATCACAATTTAAAAATCAATCTCAAAGTTCAAACTATGCCACATATCATTATTCATAATGAAAAGTGAGTTGATTTCAAAGAAATATTGTTTTTTTCTATTCAACCTCATAAATATGTTTCTACTGCCACGCCAAAATCAAGGTAAAAAGTGTGTACCATGTGACTTTCTCTATTTACTCGATCATGTTTGAAACTAAAGCATGATTATTATTACTTTGATATGAAAAATGGTATCTTCCTGTCGATTTTAAGAATGAATTTACATTTAGTTAGAAGTGTACAAAATTGACCTAATGTAACTAATCTAATTAATGAAGAAAATGAGTACCAATTTATGTTTCATATAAGAAAAAATGCAATGAGTAACTCTAGTGAAATTTCTATGTCAAGCTCCTCAGGATATGTTAAGGGAGCAAAGAAGTAATAGCTTCACGTAAATAATTTAGCTTTTCAAGAAATTTTCAAATGAACTAATTAACAGAAATCTTTCAATTACTTATTTTACGATTTATGTCAACCTATATTGAACATTTTTGTTGCATTAGAAATATGTTGTCTAAACATTTTTTTTATAACCCAAGGTTGTTTATCTTGCAAAATTATCATTTTTAGATAATATATTTTTTAGAATTTTTTTACAAAGAATACAACAAAAACAACTCAACATCATCAATACACATATCAAAATTATTCATCTGCTTCCAATGGATTAGTTCAACAACAACAAGAACATACATGGTGTAATTTCACAAAAAGAGATTGGAGGAGATAAACCGATGGAAATGTAACCAACAAAGTAACTAAACATATATGGATTTGCATGCCTTTTGTCTTCCTTAATGGTGGATAGGGTCACTTTCCTTCAGTGGCGGCTTAAGAATGTTTGTCAAAGCATTTGGACCTTTTATTTCAATGGCTGCCTTGTCATAAGCCAAAGCAGCTTCATCCGCAGTGGCAAAACATCCCAACCAATGTCGTTTATTCATTCTTATATCTCGAATCTCTCAAACACAGCTTCCCCATTGTCGTTTTCTAACTCCCCTGTACTTCTTTACATTGTCTTGGTGCGGTTTTGTATCAATTTTATCTTTAAAGGATACCATCTTTGAAGTGACCTTGGTCTTTCCATTTTTTATAATAATTTCTTCGCAAATGCTTTTTTGTCGTTTGGACTTCTCTCCTTGATGATTTTCCTCCTCCACTAGATGAATATGTGGCATCATTGTCTGTAATGTAAATTCATACAACACGTGGCAAGACCACAGAACAATCGCCCATTAGATTGTTTTTTTTTCCTCTGACAACTTTGAGGGTTTTTTGACTACCTCTTTTTCGTGAAGCTCATCTTTGGAAGCCATTGCTTCAGGAAAGAGAACAAACAAAAAAAGCACAATAAGTCCATTAAATTAGGCATGTATATATGCTTCATCAATAATCAAATTATTTTTATATATGTATGTAAACTTCATTATCTAATTTTGACCCAGCACATAAAGTTTCAGACTTTGCTCATTATTATCAACTTAATTAATTACATATATTACCCGCCAATTAATTAAATATAGTTATCGAATAATTCAAAAATCTCAACCAACTCTCTCGACCAATCATAATAATCCATGTCTCCATGAAAGGATGTCCTTGACAATAAATTCATTTCCAATTGACTCTAGCACTTTATATTTTTTAGAACTTATATGGTAGGTAAGGTGATTATAGATCTTTCACCACAAATATACTAATTAGACTTCTATCACCTTACCTTTACCCTCAAAGCCCCATTGATTCAACATTCTTGACTACAAGTCTTACATTCATGCTTACAATCATTAATTACCCCTAGATTCTGAGGAATTCAAATCACATTCTTTATTAACATGTGAATCTAGTCATAATTCAGCAAAAGGTTCAAATTCTATGCTTTAAAAGTCAAGATCTATCATACATATTAAAGTCTAGTTTATTCATGTCTATATGATTCCCAATCTTGAACCATTACTACACATGACAGTAATTTTAGAAGATCAATTCTAATTCTTCAATTTCACTGTTCCTGGCATAAACTACAAAAATATAAAATTCATCAAATAGGCTAGGTTTTACCATTGAAATAACATTAATTCATTCATAATATCATAATCAAATGTCAATTCAATCATAATTAAGTATCATCAACTTGATTGGAATAAAAAATTAACACTACCACAATGTAGGAAGAAACCCTAGCTAGAATTGCGTTTTGACTTCGCAATTGGGGGAAAACTTTGGGGATCTATGGGTGGAAGAACCATAGATGAATACTATTACCTTAATTCAAATTCCTAACACAAGATTGAAACAATGGAGGAAATCTGCCTGTGTTATTTCTCTTGTTCTTCACTTCTGGAGAGTGAATTATTTTGATAGAATTTGAGCTCGTTTTGAGGTCTTGGAAGAATGATTTAATTCACTTAGTTTAGGGGTCTATTAGTCATATAATGTATTTTAGTAAAAAAATAACCGACCTCCCTTAACCCCTAACTAATTGTCAATTAATCCCTAAGCCCTCAACTTAAAAACTAAACTCTAAATTTGACCCCACTCAGAAAACCTCCATCCACGGACCGTGGATGGGTCTATGGATCGTGCTACACCCTCATGGGTGGTGAAATAAGGCTAAAAATTGCAGAGAAGTGCAGTCATGTCCTATGACGCCAATCCATGGGGTGTGGGTCCATATATTAGTCAAAGGTGGCTGCTTTTTGACAACTTTTGGGGTTGTTCTAAGGGTCCTCCTCAAGGACCCCTTGGGTAGTCCATGGTGGTCATACCTTGACGTCCTAACCCTAAAACCCTCATTATAAATAGGGGAATCATTTTTGCGATTTTACCAATCATACAAACCTCTAAAACTCTAGAACAAGGATTTAGAACTTTTTAGTAGTGGGTGAGTTGCTGAACGGTTCCACAATGTAGTCGCCCAAAGTTACAGATTTGAAGATACTGAAGGTCAAAGATAAAAGGCGATGGAATTGACCAAAGGACTGATCACCGAGTGGATCGACGATCCCAATATATTGCGGCGAATCATCTTTCACAACATATTTTTGGCAACCATCAATACATCTTTTAGTATTTAGTTTAGTATCAATTGATCTATCGTTCAATCTAGGTTTAAATCTAGAATAAAAATTAACATCTTGGAAGTTCAGAATGGAATTTAGAGACAATATATTCCTTAACTCTAAAGATTTGAACATTGCCATTTTTGAGAAATTGGAAATGGGTGTTGAAGATTCGTCAAATTAGACCTTTGTTAAGATAAAATAAATCTTACCGACTTGATGGAAACACAATTTGGTAACAACTTCTATCTTTTAATGAAATCTAACTAAACCTCGAATTCTTGGGTGTGATTATTTAATTATGGATTGATTTAGCTTCAGGGTATTGTTGATTGATAGTTTTATGGCTTTACAAGAAGTTTTTGTCCTTACACATAAGAAATCTTCGTTTTTAAATAGAAGGGATTTAAAATTGTCATTTTCTTCTATTCAAATTGTAATAGGGTGAGCGATCTGAGTTTCCAAATTTTTACGCTCACCGACTTGAATTATATATCTTTAAAAAGAACTAGAAAACCATTTCTCTTAAGCTCACTTATAATCTTAGATTTTTCTTTTGTTAAGTTGTTTCTCTAGAGATTCAAATAGAAAATTTTCCACGTGATAAGGATGTCATAAATCCATAAATGAATTTCTTATAGTTCAATAGATAAATATTCAAAAAAAAATCAAACTTAAAGTAGTTGAATATACACATATGTTTGTTTTAAAATGTGTTTGTAGAAACAAATAGAGAAACAAGAAAATGTGATCTCTTCGTCTACTTACAATTTGAATTTTAAAAAATATCATTTTCAGATCTCTTATGTGTAAAAGTGAATATTCCCCCACATAAATTCATATGTCACACATATATAACTCCACAAATGTAACATGTGGTCAGAAAAGTTAAAAAAACTCAGATTTGAGCATACCTTGTAATAAAATCAAAAGCTCTCATTACTTATTTTTTTCTCTTTTCTTTAAATTTTTTGCATTTGATGGTCATTTTATTATAATTTAAAATTTAGTAATCAATGCTATATAGAAATGGTAAGAAATTAAAACGCAAATAATTATACTTTTATACTTCGACTTTTTTTTCACTTGTCATTTTTATCCATTATCATATATGTGTACTAAAAAAAGAAATCAATATTAATAATTAATTAGATAGTCATAAATGTGTCACTGATATTTTAAAAAAGACTCATCAATGTTATCCGTTAAAAATTTTGCTCATCTATGTCATTTTCATTTGAACAGATGCAAAACTATCTTTTTACACATGGTCAATTATAATTCATTCATGTCGTTGATTAAATTATTCTTTTTAAGAACAAAGAATAAAATATGTCATTTTACATTGAGAAAAGATTCGTCCGTGTCATCCGTTAATAGTTTGGATCATCTATGTCATTTCATTTAACAAATAATAACATGGATGAGCCTTTTCTCAAATACAAATAACATGGATGAGCTAAACTTTTGTCGTATGACATAAATAAGTCTTATCTGGAAATGTGATAAGCCAAAGAAGCTTTTAAAGCAGTGTCGAATGTTCCCAACGAAAGCCAAGTTCTCTTTCTTGTATCTCGAATCTCTTCTGCCCACTTGCCTCATTTTCATCATCTAACCCTCTTGTACTTATTCACAATCTTCTTGCATCAAATTTGAATCTTTCTTCTCTTTGTACTTCTTCTTTTAATTGACCTTGGTCCTTCCATTCTCGATGAAGAATTCCGTTACACACGTCCTTTAATGTCCCTCAGACTTTTCTTCGTCATCCTTATCCTCCTCGTCACTAGGTGAGTCTGTTGTATCATGGTTCGGCACATGAATACCACAACATGCGTAAAGGCTTGAAAATTTTTTCCCACCTGATTGCTGGATTTTTCGACTACGTCAATTGCTGAGGGTTTTATGGCTCCATCTTTTACCTAAAGATCTTCCTTGGAGGACATTGCTTCATGAAAAGCAAAAAAAGGTGCATCTGACTGAACATGAATAACTTCATATATGATTAGAAATTCTTTTATCAATATGAGGTGATCGTACCCTATACCTCTTCAGAAATTTTTAGAAGAAAATTAAAATAAAACTGCTCACTCTAAGAAAATTTTAGTGCCTCTTAATTCAATGGCTGCCTTACCATAAACCAAAGCAACTTCTTCATCAGTGTCAAAAGTGCCAAACCAAAGTCTAGTTTTGATTTTTTGTGTCTAGGATTTCTGCTGCCCATTTTCTTCATCTCCTTTGTCTAACTCCTTGTACTTTTTCGTATTCTCTTGGAACAACTTTATATATTTCTTCTCTTTGGACACTCCCTTTGTCCCAATTTATGATCACAATTTTAAAGGTCCATATCGAAGTTCATGCTTTACCATATAAATCATTGATAAGAATAAAAATGTTAAGGTGATTTCAATGAAAAATCTATTTTGATCTGTTCAACCTACTGAATTTTTTTCTATTGCGACGCCAAAATAAAGCCCAAAAATTTGTACCGTGTGATCATATTTGTCATATGAGGACGCGTCTATTTACTTGATCTTGTTTCAAACTAAAGCTTAATTATTGATAATTTAAAAAGAAAATGGTATCACCTTAATCCATTTTAAGAAAGAATTTACATTTAGTGAAAACTGTACAAATTTAACCTGAACATGCAACTAATCTTTAATGAATAAAATGAGTACCAATCTATGTTTGATAAAAAAACAATGATTAAATAATTTTGACAAAATTTCTATTCAAGCTCATGATATGTTAAGGGAGCAAAGAAGTAGTTGCTTCATATAAATAATTTTGCTTTTTACAAAAAAAATTCAATGAAATTACTTAGAACAAATCTTCAATCACTTATTTTCCGAAATATGTTGAAATATAAAGAACATTTCTGTTACATTAGAAATATTGTCTACACTTTTTTAAAAACCCAAGGTTTATCTATAAAAAGTAGTATTTTTTAGATAATGTTCTTTTAGAAAATTGTTACAAGGAAAACGACAAAAACAACTTTGTGTAATCAATACATAAATCATAGATATTCATGTTCCTTCAGTTAATTAGTTTAGCTACAACAATAATATATACGATGTAATTCCGCAAATAGATTTGGAGAGGATAATAAAATATACACAAAACTTTCTTTTCATTTAGTGATGAAAGATTGTTTCCAATGACCCACAATTCAAAAATAAAAGTTACTAGGAAAAAAAAAATTCCATAAGAAAAAATATTGTTGTTTGAAATTAAGATACATAGCAAGATAAAGCAACAAATAATTAAAATTATATATTATTACTAAATACTTCTGCCAATAAGGGAAGAAGATATGGGGCTAGCCCCTGGCCTCTCCCCCAAAAATAAACTTTTTTACTTACGGTCATGTCTTTCAACTACTAAAGTTCAGCTTTTGAACTCATAATTTCAAAGGTGAAAATGATAAATCTATGGAAAGTTGAACCAATAAAGTACCTATACATATATGGAGTTGCATGCCTATTGTCTTCTGAGTAGTGGATATGGTTTCTTTCCTCTGTTGTATCTCAAGAATATTTATCAAAGCATTAACATCTTTTATTTTAATGGTTGTCTTCTTATAAACTAAAGCAGCTTCATCCATTGTATCCAAACTTCCAAACCGACATAGTTTATTCGTTCTTACATCTCGAATCTCTATACCCATCTTCCCCATTTTCGTTGTCTAACTCCCCCGTAGTTGTTTACATTTTCTTGGTGTAGTTTTGTATCTATTTTTCTCTTAGGACGATATCGTCTTTGAAGTGACCTTGGCCTTTCCATTTTTTAATATAATTTCTTTTAAAATTCTTTTATGTCGTTTGGACTTCTCCCCTTAGAGATTTTTCTCCTCATCACTAAATGAGTTTGTGGTGTCATTGTCCGTTATTTAAATATGTAGAGCATGTGGCAAGACAAGTAACAACCGAACATTCGCCTATTAAGTTGTTCTTTTTCTCTGAAAGTTTAATTTTGAGGGTCTTTTGACCACCTCATTTTCTTGAATCTCATATTTTAAAGTCATTGTTTCATGAAAGAGAACAAACAAAAAAGTACATTAAATCAGGCATGTATATACACTTCATTAATAATCAAATTACTTTTATTTATTACTCTGTCTGCCAACTTCATTATCTGATTTGGAAACAAACTTAAATTCAAACTGTCAACTCCAAAATTTCATATTAGGGTTGTGACTTTTTCAAAAGGTTGTGCCTTTTTTGATGAGTTGTGACTTTTTTGAAGGGTTGTGATTAAGGGTTGTGACTTTTGAAGTGTTGTGCCTTTTTCAATGAGTAGTGACTTTTGCAAAAGGTTGTGATTTTTCCGATGAATAGTGACTTTTTTGAAAGGTTGTAACTTTTACGATAAGGAACAATCAACACTTATGTATACTACTATTTTTGTAGCTAAAAATAGAGGGTCCCATCTCACTTTTAAAGTACGATTTTTGAAAGTATATTGTTCTCTTTTTTAAAATGTAAGGGTTATTTGGAACAGTTGATTAAGTGCAATTTTCAACAAAATTCAAGGTATCACATAAGAAAGAGTGGGTGAACAATTGTAGCAAATAATCCATAAATTCACACAAGTATTTTTTTTCTAACAATTTCCATGAGTTACCAGTGACAAAAAGTTGTGCAAAAGAAAAAAATGATTAAAAAAATGAAAAGCTTCACACGATTTGGGTAGTATATTTTTTCTTTGGTTTTTTATTTTTTATATTTTATACCCTCAAATGAAGCAGTTTCTTTCTGATTTGCTAAAAGAACAGGCATCAGAGTTGCCCATTGAATCATTAGTTTTGATGTTAGATCCACTATATCAAAAATAGTTTTTCATTTATACTTATAACTAGGTATAATTACCCGTGCTTCGCACGAGATTGAACTATGTTATTAAGCTCACATTGATCATTCAGTAATATTTAAATTTTCGATATAGACACTACAATGTCAAGATCTTTTTATATTAAGAAAATCCAAAATCTTAAAAGTGCTATTTTTTAAAAAAAAAAAATTATACAAAAATTATGACTGATAGAGTTTTTTTAAGTATAAGAAAGAAGTATAAGAAATCTTATGGAAATAGTTGGTCAAAAGTAATGAAACTTTCTAAATTTTAGGAGCTTATAATGAAAAAAATCATACGTTAAAGAAGAGACCAAAAAGCCTCAAACAACAACACTCCCTAGTAAAGTGGAATATCACGTCCAGACAAGAAGATAATTCACTAATTCAAATGGAGGACCTTCGGCTCCTTTCTTATGATCATAAAATTGTAGTATCATAAATGTTTTTCCTCATCGTTTCAGAATAGTCTGTACTATTGCTTAGGTTTAATAACACCAGCCCAACTTATTTGGAATTGAAACATAGTTATTGTTATGGTTGTAATGTAATTATAAACCAAGCAGTAGGCAATATCATTCATAACTGGATATTTTAAACCAAAATTTTTACACATATCATATTAAAATCTCAAAGCATAATTTTTTGAGTGCTTGGACTAAAAAAATTTCCATAAATAATAATAAAGACAACCTTACTTTCCTAACAATCAAGAAGAAAAACTCATATTGCTTAACATATTTTTGAAAAAGATAGTGTATCAGACTTTATACAAGTTAATAGTTCACAAATTTAATTGAGAAAATCAATAAGAAAAAGTTGTTACTTTTTTATCAAAAAGCATAAAACAAAACTTGATCAAAAGAAAGAGTTATCACTGCGGCAAAAAAGATCTTTAGAGACAATTATAAAATTCCCCGAAAAAATTCCATAGCAATATTGAATGTAATGACAACTAAATAATGTTGGTAAAGTCTCTATCACTCTTCATTACTGTGCATATTCATTGCCGATAAAAAATATTTTTGTTTAAGTGTATTTTGGACATATATTTGTTTCAAGAAAACTTGATATCTTATTATGCCTAAAACGAAGAGACAATGAAATACGACAAATTAGTTAACTTGAGATAAAAAAAGTGTACTAATTGTCTCTATACAAATATTCTATGAAGCGTGCAATGACATATAAAATGTTTGTACCTAAGAATTACCAATCAATACTAACTGTGGCAAGAAGAGAGCAATCTTTTTGGTTCTTTTAACAAACTTCAACAATGGTTGTGAATTAGTTATCACATATTTATTGTTATGTTCTATCAAATATAACACAAACCACAAGTAATTTTCTCAAAAAGGAAAACGAAAAAAATATAAAAAGAAGATAAATTTTCAATCATCCTAACTGAAATTTTAACTAAGTTAAAAAAAAGACACAAAAATATAAAAAAGAAATTGCAACAGATACATGAATTACTATGAGTTACACTAAAAGATTAAAATTCATTAGATATGAGGAAAAAAACTTTAAGAAATGAACACACTTCATAAGAAGCTTAATTAATGTATGTAAGTTCAACTCACATATAGGGAAAAAAATCTACAAATAATAATGATAGAAATAAATGTTATTTTATTAAAGAAACAAATGTTGATTTGAACCATTTCAACATTTTTATGAGTTGTGGACTAAGAGATGCAATAGTAGTAATGTCACAATGCGATTAAAACAATTTTCATTGTTTAAAGGATGAAACATGTAGGGAGGGAAGAAAAGAAGATTGATTTTTAATAATCCTTGTTGAAATTTTTCACAGAGTTTAAAAAAGGTCACCAAATTCTGTAAGGAATGAAACAAACTTCATAAGAAGCATAATTAATGAATTTAAATTTGACTAACCTATAACGAAAAAAGCTACAAATATTAGTGGCAGAAAATCTCTTTATTTATATTAAACAAACTGTAGGACACAACTCTTTAAATAAGTCACAACCCTTCTGAAAGGTGACAAACTTATATAAAAGTTACAACTTTACATAAAAGTTGCATCTCTTTATAAATGTCGTAAGTCTTCCTAAAGGTCGCAACTTTTTATAAAAGTCGCAACTTTTTATTGTCACAACTTTTTATTGTCACAACTTTTCATAAAAGTCACAACTTTTCATGCAAGGGAAAAGCTAGTTTTTGTAATAGATTAATATAAAGGAGAATCCTTTTTTTGGTGTCGCCACATAGGCGGGCCTAGGTTCCTCTCTCTCTCTCTCTCTCTCTCTCTCTCTCTCTCTCTCTCTCTCTCTCTCTCTCTCTCTCTCTCTCTCTCTCTCTCTCACACACACACACACACACACACACACACATATATATATATATATATATATACTAATATTCATACATAAAAGATAATGGAAAAATAGGTTCATAAAAAAATATTAGCTATATTTTAACATGAATTTGATTATTTGTCATTACCAAATAATCCAAGAACCTCTAACGAATGAATTATACACGAAATAATAAATCATTGATTCTTTAATTAACATATAAAGAAGAAAATAAGAATATACATAGAAAGATATTTCCTGATAAAAAGAATCATTTAGGTTACTCAGATTATACAATTGTGATATATGTCTTAGGAGAAAATTCAAAAGTTTTTTAACATGTTCAAAAAATAAATTACGCTTGAACAGGAAAGCAATTACAACTTTTGAACTTGTATAATGAATTTCTTCAATTAATAAGTGAGAAATTACATAGCTATGTAAAAATAGATAATATATAAGTTTATATATAGTACTTTAAGTTAAATAATTTAATATAGAATATCAAAACATGAATTCTTGGAGCAAAATACGAAGAATATTTTGTGCAATATGAATATTCGTACTATAAGTGTATATGTTCAATATAATCGGAGACTATAACTTTGTAGAAACATAAACAACATAGTTCAAAACATGTACTCAAAAACAATAATTAATGTCATATGCATAAGTTAATGAGTGTAAAAAATATACCAGGATATATAAAAATAGAAAGCAATAAAAAGGAAAAAATTGAGTATAGTGAATGCACAATATCCATTAAGAAAACTATTCCCCTCTAATACCAGAGGTTTAAAGAATTTCATCCTCTCGTGATAAAATATTTTATTCACAGACTTAATCATACAAAAACAACTAAGTTTCTTAACTGGATCAAATGAAACGAAAATTTAATTTTGTGGAAGAAGAAGAAGAAGATCAGATTTTTTTAAAATAAGAGTGATGTACCGTGGTTTCACGGTACTTTTAATGCTTTTTCCTTAAGTTTAGTGTGTGTCCAAAAGCCTTTTTGTATTGATTTTTATGTAAGTTTCTCCTTATTTGTAGGAAATCTGTTCAAAGATGAACGTGAAAGTTTTTTGAGCGAGAAATGCAGAAGAGACCACCTACATAGCTTATGACGGTCCGTCGAGTCTGTGACGGTCCGTAGGTGGCATCGTAGTGAGGAGAGAATCTACTGAAGAAAGATGGGGAAGTCTGACCTAGTGTGGGATTACAGAAGTCAATGACGGACCGTCATAACACGACGGTCCATCCTGCTGGTTCGTCATAATGATCAGAGAGTAGTCCCAGTACCCAAATTCCAAGAAGTTAAAGTATTATGGAACCGAGACCCTCTACAAACCGTCGTTCTTGGAACGGTCCGTCATACTTTTTTGTTGAGGGTAATGAAGAAAGTAGAAGAAGAATTTATGAAGTATGGGATGACGGGGGCCATGACGGCCCGTCGTGACCATGACGGTCCGTCAACTCAGACGCATTTTGATAGATTTTCAGTAATTAGAATCCTTCTTTTATTAGGTTTTTGTTTTTATTATAAATAGTGCGAAAAACCTCATTTTTGGGGTTAAACTTTTTGTTCGACGGTTAGACTTTTCGATAATCTTTAGTTCTCTTGTTCAAGTATTTAAGGATTAATTTCAGTAATTGATACACTTTTTCTGGAATTGATTGTTGGTGCTTTTGTTGATTAATCAAGTGAATTTCTGGATTTTATTCTTTCTCATTAAAAGAAGTGCATGAATTCTTATATTATATATATGAATAGTGTGATTATGACCATGGGTAACTAAACTCCATAACTATGGTTGTGGGAACCATGACTGAATAATGAGGTAAAATCTAACTAAAATAGCAATTCTATAATAGTGTCTTGCATGGATTGATAATTCTTTCGTTTAGAAGTCTCTTTAACGGATAGGCAACGTTATAACTCTCCTCAATGCTACTTGCCGGACCAAGGAGGTAGATAAGAGGAAAAGAATTATCAACATAGATTTAGTTTACACTATCTAATAGGCTAGTGTCGGTTGGTACGAGGTAATAACTTAGTCAAATATCGAATACAATGTTTAATATGAGGTAAAGGTAAGGGTTAGTATAGCAACACACGTAGCCGGACCAAGGTGCGGAGTGTAATTTTCTAGATGCCGGACAAAGGATTTAGAGATACATAATTTATCACTATACATGCAAGATAATAGGAAAGAATTGTTATAGTTAAAATTATCATGTTAGGAACCTGTGGGGTACACTTAAGCCCTAGTTACTTCTATTAATTGATTAAGCTCCGAGATTTGAATCTGTTAGTTGGTTACTTTAATTTAGTTAATTATTTTCATTAATTTACAGTTAAAAACCCCCTTTTCTGTCTTTTGTTTTCTAAAGAAATAGTTGACTAAATAATAACAATAGTAATAATAGAATAAAGTTAAGTCTGAACTATTTTCCTCGTGGGATCGACCCCAACCTCATTAGTTGGGTTCTTTACTTGATACGACCGCTTTACTTCTTATTTGAGAAGTAAGTTTGAGCATATCAATTTTTGGCGCCGCTGCCGGGAAAAGTAGCTTTTAGATTAACTTAAACTTATTACTAAAGTTTAGTCAATATTTTTTTAATTTTACTTTTCTATTGTTTTTTATTCTTGCAGAACTAACTTCCTTGTATGCCAAATACACATTGAGGAAGAGAACCCTTGTTTACCTACGACCACGAATTAGAGTGCACACTATGCAATATGAATCGAAACTTGTGTATTAACGATGATGATCCAAACCAGAACATCCCAGCTCTAGTTGATGCTCATGGTAATTTATTACCCCATGAAATTGGTGAAAATCAATAAAGGGGACGAAATCACGCTCCACGTCCTCAAGAATACTACAGAGGTTATAATAATATTGCAGACTCTAATGGTCCACTTATCTTGCCCCCTCTACCACAAGGCCACACCTTTGTGGTAACTAGTAGTCTTATGCAAATACTCACTGCTAGAGGTTTGTTTTCAGGGCTACCTTCTGAGGACCCACATGCCCAATGTAGCTAAGGTATGGGCAGTGAGTAAAAGTTGTGTAGGGAGGCCTGAATTGAATTTGGATGTAATAAGGATAAGAGTATTTCCTCTCTCACTGATGGGAGAGGCTGCTATTTGGTTCACTGAGCTCCCTTATAACTCAAATTTCACTTGGAACAAACTAAGGGACGTTTTCTAAGCACGTTACTACCCAATCTCCAAGAATCTAAATCACAAAGACAGAGTGAATAACTTTGTGGCACTACAAGGAAAGTCAATTAGCAGTTCTTGGGAAAAATTCACTTCATTTTTTAGAAGTGTCCCCAATCACCGCATAGATGATGAGTCACTGAAGGAATACTTTTATCAGGGACAGGATGATAATAATAAAGCGGTATTGAATACTATAGCGGGTGGTTCCAATGGGGAGTGTTCTTATACCGAGATTGCCGAAAAGTTAGAGAAAATCTCTCCGAATAATAAAGCTTGGAGTACTAGAAAGTCAGATGCTGGAAGAAATACCTTCGTAGTGCAATCCACACATAACCTAGCCACAGATGAGATTCGTGAAGAGATGGGTCAAATGAAAACTAAGCTTGGGTTGGTATTATAACATGTCATTGGGGGTGAAGAAAAGATAAATGCAGTGAACTACTTGTCTAAACCACCACCACCAAATGATGAATATTATTATGAGGGACATCTATTGAGGCAAGTACATGACAACTTTATTCTTTTCTTTCAATTAGCACATCACAAACGCTGGTCAAGGAAAGGCACGTATAACCCACGCGCGCAAAAATCTCTCTCTTCCCAAATGCTCCCTCCAATGGATACTGTACTGTCACCCATGTGCGCCACTGCGCAGGCGCGTACGCAGCCGGTTGCAAGCAAAATGCCGCCGGACCAAATCCACCTTGAGCGCCTGGAAGAGGGCAACAAACCGCATAGCAACACGCTTCATAATCTACCTCTGAACTCTTCGAAATCGCAGTGCAAAGATGCGATGATCACTACGCAGAAAGGGGAGTTTGACAGAGAAATTGAAAATATTTACCAAGGAATTTCTGGGAGGAATCGAGATGAAAATATGAGTGCCATGAATACACCACACCACGACCTAGCATATATCCAAGAATCAGGCAATTTTACCACCGCAATCGGTCGGAATAGAGAGGCGACTCTTGAAGACTCTGCGAGTGCATCGCTCGAGTCATAAACGGGATTTCGATCGACTTCAGGCCAATTTCGTAACGAATTGACCACTGGGGTTTATTCCCCTGGTGATGGATCCCCTCCCACTGAAATCTCAGATGAAACGGACGCTGGAATCGCTGGCGAGGAGAACTCCGGTGAAAATGGAGTTCGAAACATCGGAAAAAATGAAACTTCGTTGAATAACACTAGTTCTTAGGATAAAAACAATCATCATACAAGCTACTCCGGCCACCTAAAAGGAGGAACCAATGTCAATAACGTTCTGACACCTTCCTCCAATTCGATGATCGGAATTCTGCAGGAAAATCGTGATAGTAATGAAGGAGGCTCTGCTTCTGATCGTAATGCTGAACAAGGCACCACTCCAGCGGCCCCTCAATCATATGAAACAACAACAAGGGGGGAAGGAAGCAATCCTCACGCGAAGGAAAACTTGAATGAAGAACAGGGCAATAACATGAACATGAAGGGGCTTCATACAAAAGCCACATCAAATGATATACAAACTGCAAGTTTTTCGTTTGACATAATACGTAGTCCACAACAACTAACTCCTAACCTTATTGCAGGTAATACACAGGGTACAACAAGCAAAAAGGACAATGGTGACAAAGCTGAAAATGATCAACTACAAAGCCAAAGAATTCTAGATCATAAACTGCAACAAGCAGACAGTGAAGTGCGAATTGAGAAGAAAGGGCAAAACAAGGATGAAACAACCAAACAAGCCACTGAACATGCTCAAGGAAAAGAAGGAAGGCAAATCAACCAAGTACAATTGGAATACCAAACAAATTTCCCCAAGATATCTAGAAACTACACAAGGTATGGACCTAACACACAAATTGACAAAAAAACTAAACATGGCAATAATGGAAGTCAGGTCACTACTACAAACAATCAACAGCATGGTCAAAACTCTAGCAATAATTTTAAGCTTTATAAAGCCTCTGAGCCGGCTCCCTATACTGTGGTCCAATCTGTTGCTGCAAGATTAAGGTATAACCAAGATAAGAATGAAATTCCTATAGTTTTGAATGAACCTTTTCACACAACTAGGCAAAGTTTCCCTGCTGTGCTTCTTGAGGAGGGTGATTACTATGTGAAGTTGGCTGAAGTGTGTAAGTATACTCTAGTGGGCAAATTTACTAATAAAATGCCTAAAATGGAGTTAGTTAGGAAAAGTTTCACTCTCCAAACTCAACTTACAGGGAGTGTGAAAATCACACACTTCAATGCTAGACATGTTTACATTGACTTGGATAATGAGTTTGATTGCCAAACTGTTTGGACTAAACTTAGAATGAACATTGAAGCCAAGAAATGAGGATAAAAACATGGACTCCTGACTTCACCCCTGAAGAGGAGACTCCCATTGTCCCAATTTGGGTGGCTATCCCTGGTTTGCCATGTCATTGCTATAACAAAGTGTTATTAACAACCATTCTTTGTTCTATTGGGAGAGTGCTATTCTTAGACTCTCCTTCCTTCCAAAAAACTAGGGGCAGTATTATTAGAGTTAAAGTGCAGGTGGATCTCACTAAGACTAGCCTTCCTATGTGTGGCTAGGATTTAAAAACTCTGATCCAAATAAAGGAAGATGGCTGAAAGTTGAATATGAAGGCATCCCAAATTACTGCTTGTACTGCAAGCATCAAGGACATATGGACAGTGAGTGCACAATTAAGAGAGGGATGAAGACACCAGGAAAAAGAAAGAAGGGGATTCTGAGAGGAAATCCTAGGAAGAACAGGAACAGGGGGCTCATTTTAAAAACTCAAGGACAAGACAAAAGTAACCTTGAAACCACAGCAAGAACTCAAAATCAACAAAATAGAAAGCAAAAGGAAGTGCTCAATCAAAATGATATGGTCAGTCAACCAAAGAATCAGCACGTAAACCAACAACAAAAAAACACCACCCTCAATCCAAAGGAACAAAACCAGCAGGTGGATCTTCAAGAAGAACAATGGCAGATTCTAAAAAGGAGGCAACAAAAACATCAAGATCAAACTAACTCTAATGCTGTTTGGAGACCTCTCTCACCCTCAATGCAAAGAAACAGAAGCATTAACCACCAAGAGCAAGAAACAGCAGGTATAACAAACATTCAAACTCAAAATACTTTTGCTAACCTTGAAATGCAGGAACAACAGGAGGATACTCAAACAGGAAAAAGGAGCTCCAGCCAAGCAGCAAAGGAAGCAAACCAGTCCAAAAATGGGATTGTTACTGCAAGGAACAGTTCCAACAATCATAACTTACAAAACCAATCCAACCAACAAATACAAGACCCCAGGTATTGACTCAATGCTCCCACACCCCAGAACCCCCAATATTATTAATGTTACTGTTGGTCTTTCTGAAGAAGTTTATGGACGTATGGATGGGGGGTGTCAGGAGATAGCCTCTAACTTGCAGGATGGGGTTACCAAAGGGGGGAAATTGCCTCATGTTATGCATGAGGGGTTGGAATCTGACCTTAGTACAGACCATAGAGCCTCTAATAATGCTGATAACAGACTGCAACATGGGAAACAACAACAACTTCAATAGCAGGTACAAAACAGAGACAACAACAAACAATCTGCCAAAGGAATTAATGAGAAACAACAACCTGAAAAAATGAATGAAAAAGATCACGGGAAACAAAGTGATACTATTGCTACTGAAAGCACTCCTTAGAGTAAGAATAATCCAAGTAAACAAAAAAGAGATGCGGCAAAAAGGAGACAAAACAGACTGCAAGAAAAGGATAAGGAACAAGAGCAGCTTGGAAGGGAAGAATCTGGTAACAAATTTATCATGGTTGAAGATAACCATGGATTAGATATTCTACAAGCTCAATATATGACCCCTCCTAAAACTGACCCCCCGGATTTAAGACAACAAAAGGGTACACATAACAATGTGCCTATTTTAGATGAATATGCTGTGGATAATTCAGAGGATGAAATGGATGGGGATAACCATTCCATAAAAGAGGTTGAGGAAGATGATGAGACTAGTGAGGCCCTCATTAGGTCTTTTAGTCCACATAATGATCAGACCTTGGAAGAAGAAATTCAACAGGTAACACAGAGGCAATGTCTATCTCCAAGGGGTTTCCATCATGAAAAATTTCACTTCAAGAATCAAGATGCAAATATTGTCACTGCAGGCAGACCAAACACTAGGCTCCTCTCCTATAGATCATCCCAATGATTAGTACAATCATATGGAATGTGAGAGGGATCAACACTCAGGGGGTGTTGGAGAAACTCAAAATGCTCAGGAAACTACACAATTTATCTGTTATTACCATTTTGGAACCCTTCTCTGATAGTGTTCATATTCAAAACTTCAAAGTGCAGCTAAGCATGGATAATGCTATTAGCAATTGTAATAGTAAGATTTGGGTTTTCTGGAGCGGTGATATTGATTGTAATATTCTTGATGAAGATGAACAGTAAATCATTTGTAATATGAAACACAATGAAGTAAAATATCAATTTGCTAATACCTTTGTCTATGCTAAATGCAAAGATCATCTCAGAAGACCTTTATGGGACAAAATGATACAACACTCTACCTTAAATGATAATCCTTGGTGTTCTGTGGGTGATTTCAACGTTATAACTTCTGTCGAGGAAAAACTGGGAGGGTTACCTCATAACATAAGAAAAAGTATTGAGTTTATTAATGTCATTGAAGCTTGTGGACTCTTGGACATAGGTTTTAATGGACAAAAATTTACTTGGTGAAACAATAGGGGTATTAACCGCAGAATCTTGAAGAGACTTGATAAGGTGATGGTTAATGATACTTGGTTGGATAAGATGCCTCAAACCACCATTACTCACTGGTCATCTATGGAATCGGATCACTGCCCGCTTCTTATGGAAATGAATTCCCCAACTGCTGGTCACAAAAAAATACTTCAGGTTCCTCAATTGTTGGGTAGACAACCCTCAATTCTTGGAAACTGTCAAAACCTATTGGGAGAAGGAGGTAGAGGGTAATGGTATGTGGAGATTCCATCAAAAAATGAAAAAATTGTCAAACACTCTTAGTGGTTTGTCAAAGATGGAATTTGGTGATATTTTCAATAATGTTAGGATGTATGAGGAACAAGTGCACAAGGCTGAAGAAAACTACATCTCTAACCAAAATGACTCAAATAGAAGTTTCCTCCCTAAGATTTATGCCAAGTACATCAATTTCCTCAAGTTGGAAGACACTATTTTGAAACAAAAAACTCAGCTTCAATGGTTTAAGTAGGGTGATAATAACTCTAAATACTTCCATTCTGTGATAAAGGGAAGAAGAAGGAAGTTATTTATTCATAAAGTTGTCAATGAAAATGGAATCTGGGTTCAACGTGATGACAACATTGCTCAAGTAGCTTGTGAACATTTCAAAGAAATATTTAGTGGAGAACAAAAACGTATTAATGAGCATACTTTGGAATGTATTCAAAGTATGATTAGTCAAGACCAAGATACCCAGCTTACCAATATGCCTTGTATGGATGAACTTAAAGAGTTGGTCTTTTCAATGAATCTTAATTCAGCAGTTGGGCCAGACGGTATGAATAGGTATTTCTATCAAAACTGCTGGCACATCATCAAGAATGATTTAATGGAGGTTGTACAAGCTTTCTTCAGTGGACAGAGGATTCTCAAGTACTTCTTCCATTCTTGTATTGTGTTGCTCCCTAAAGTCAATAATCCAAACAAAATGACTGTATTTAGGCCTGTAAGTCTGAGCAAATTCACTAGCAAAATCATATCTAAGCTAGTGAGTGACAGACTTAGTCCTATCCTCCTTGATCTAATCTCTCCTAACCAATTCGGGTTCATTAAAGTCAGAAGTATCTCTGAGAACATTATGCTTGCTCATGCAATCATTCATCCCATCAAAAAAAACCCAACATTGGTAGCAATGTTATCATTAAACTAGACATGGCAAAAGCCTATGACAGGGTGTCATGGTCTTATATCTGTCTGGTTTTAAGGAAAATGGGATTTGATGAGGTGTTTATTGATATGGTGTGGAGAATCATGGCTAACAACTGGTACTCAATCATTGTCAATGGTAAGAGATATGGTTTTTTTCACTCCACTAGAGGCCTCAAACAAGGTGACCCCCTTTTTCCAGCCCTATTTATTTTAGGTGCGGAGGTGTTGTCAAGATCTCTTAAGAGGCTCCATAATCATCTGGACTACCATTTTTTTATCATGGAAAGGAGGGGGCCACAGGTGAACCATTTTAGCTTTGCTTATGATATCATTTTGTTCACTTCGGGGAGATGCAAAACCTTGAAGATTCTTATGAATAGCTTTAAAGGAGTATGAGAATACTTTTGGACGGCTCATCAATGGTGATAAGAGTCACTTTATGCTATACTCTAATGCTTTCACTAGCACTAGAGATAGAATAAAGAGACTTACAAGTTTTAAACAAAAACATGGTCCAATTACCTACTTAGGCTGCCCTTTATTTGTCGGTAGGCCTAGGAACATTTATTTTTCTGACCTTGTTAATAAAGTTGTTGGGAGGATCACAGGGTGGCAAACCAAACAACTGAGTTATGGGGGCAAGAAAATTCTTACAAAGCATGTGCTACAAGCTCTCCCTATCCATCTACTTTCTGTAGTAACTCCCACAAAGACTATTCTTTAGCAAATTCAAATGGTTATGGCTGATTTTTTCAGGGGGTTGAATAGTGACAGGAAGAAATATCATTGGGCTTCTTGGAGGAACCTAAGCTTCCCTTATGAATGAGGGAGGAATATGCATGAGGAACTTAAAAGATATTTGCAAGGATTTCCAATTCAAACAATGGTGGAATTTCAACCAAGCAAACTCTGTGGGGTGCTTTCTTGAAGGCAAAGTATTGCCAAAGGTCTAATCCCATTAGTAAAAAATGGAACTCTGGGGATTCCTTAACTTGGAAATATATGTTGATGAACAGACCACAAATTGAGCAACACATCCAATGGAAGTTACAAGATGGAAATTGCTCATTTTGGTGGGATAATTGGTTAGGAAGTGGACCGTTAGCACATTTTACCACAAATAACAACAGATTCAATAACTCCAAAGTGGCAGATTTTTGGGAGGCAGGGAAGTGGAGATGGAGCAGATTGTTGGAGCAGGCACCAACCAGCCAGCTCTCCAAAATCTTAACTACAGAGATTTCCCCCCATCAACACCTACCAGATCAGGCTGTGTGGAATCTTAACAACCATGGTGACTTCACTTTCTCATCATCTTTGGAAGAAATAAGAGAAAACAAGGCTAAGAAGCACTTTAATTCACAATTATGGCATAAGAACATTCCTTTTAAATCCTCCTTCTTATTATTGAGACCCTTAGAGGTAAAATCCCTACTAATGATAAACTAATTAATTTTGGAATTGAGCCATCCAATTGTGTTTGCTGTTTTGACAGATCAGGTACGGACTGCATAGAACATATTTTCAACTCCGAGAATTTTGCAGCCAAAGTCTGGAGAAGTTTTGTAGCCACTGCAGGGATGCTGCCAGAATTCTCTTCTCTGCAGGTACTGCTGCAGAAACGGTGGACTGCCACGCCAAAAAATGCAGCCCACAAATTGCTTATGCAAGCCACCCCAATATTCATTTGGTGGAACCATTGGAAGAACATGTGTGCAGCTAAATATGGAGGCAAAACAACCAACATAAGCAGGGTCAAATTCCATATACAAGGACACCTACTAAATGATTGACACTGCCTTTCCTCAAGTTAGATGGCCGGCAAAATGGACAGATTTAATCCAAATGAGTGAGAGGTGCGTAAACGACATCAAGGTGAACATGGTGACTTGGATTAGACCTTAATATCAATGGCTCAAAGTAAACACGGATGGTAGTGCCATCACCAACCCAGGCAGGTTAGGGGCTGGTGGTATCTTGAGGGATAAAAATGGCAGGTTGGTGATGGCTTTCACAACACCACTTGGAGAGGGTACGAACAACAAGGCGGAAATTGAGGCAGCAATTTTTGGTTTGACTTAGGCAATTGAACTTGGATATAGGAACATAATATTGGAACTAGACTCCCAATTGGTTGTGCATTGGATCTTAAAAAAAGTCTCTCCCTCAATGGAGCATTATCACACAGTTGACAAGGCTACAAAACCTCATCTCTCAAACCCAGAACTTCAAATGCTTACATGTTTTCAGGGAAGCTAATTGGGTGGCTGATGCACTATCAAAACACAGCCACAGGATAACTTCTCCACAGGTTTACTTCAACAGCAAGCAAATGCCTAAGGAAGCAAAATCATACTACTATCTTGATATTTTGCAAATGCCTAGTTTTAGAAGGAAAAATACCAAAAGGATTAAGGAACCTCCTTGATTATCCTTGTATCTTTTCAACTTACATATAATTAGAATTATAGCTACTTTGAATAGGTTAGGTTCGATTATAGGATTTCTTGTAAAGGGAGAGTCTCCCTAGTTTATGTCTTCTAGATGCTTTGTATTGAGTGGAGTCCTCTCACTAGGTACTTAGTATATTGATTTCATCTTTATGTAAGGGGAAGAGTTAACTTCCTTTGGGAAGTAAACTCTAAACCAACTTAGGTAGGATGTAAGGTTTATGCCCCTCTCCTTGTATTTTGTTTTTGTTACTAATGATAAAGCCTAGGGGTGTTGCTCAGCCCCTACCCCTCCAAGGGTTATTCAACTAAAAAAAATTATGAGGAGGATTTCTATTCGATAAATGAGCAGACGGGGGGGAGGGGGTCGATCGAATGCCCAAGGCTCAAATAAGGAGAATTGGCGCCAAGGTCAAGGAAACCAAGGTCGAAACTATGGTAACTATAACCATGAGGGTAATTATGTCTGAGATGGAAATTGCAACCGCGACAACAAATTCAACAGGGGTAACTATGGTAACAAAAATGATAGGAATGGGCCTTATGTTCCTCCTCAAAATCGTGAAGTTGCTCCTAGGGATGGTGGATGTAGTATGGCGCAAGTTGAGGATATGTTGCACAAAATGATGAGGAGGTTCGATGCTAGTGATAAGCACACGAAAGAGTTAAGGACTGATTTAACGGGTAGTGGGGAGAAAGTCGATATACATGCAATATCGATTAAGCAGCTTGAATTGCAAATGGCCATATTATCTGCGACTCTGAACACATGGTAACCGGGCACTCTTCCTAACAACACTGTCCAAAATCCAAAAATGATGGACATTGTATGGCAATCACTAATCGGGGTTGTAAGCAAACCATTTACCCACCTATGCTGTCTAATAAGTAAAATGTGATAAAAGATAATGATAAAGTGGTTGAGGTTAGTGGTGAAGTAGAAGATAACACTGGAAAAGATGTCAAAGTGCCTAAAAAGGTAACTCCCATGCCTATACCCCCTCCCCTTTTCCTCAAAGATTAGTAAAAATGACTGAGGATGGTAAATAACGGCGTTTTATAACAATGTTGAAGCAGTTTTCTATCAATGTCCCTTTGGTAGAAGCTCTAGAACAAATGCCTGGTTATGCCAAGTTTATGAAAGATCTGGTTACAAACAAAAGATCAGTCACATTTGAGGATGATGATAGAATGAAGCATAGTAGTGCTATTCATATAAGATCTCTAGTACAAAAGAAAGAAGATGCGGGTGCGTTCACTATTTCTTGTACAATCGGGTTATTACATTTTGCGAAAGCATTACGTGATCTAGGGGCAAGTATAAATCTCATGCCCCTCACGATTTACAAGAAGTTGTGTTTGGGTGATCCATAGCCCACTACAATGCGGCTACTGATGGCCGATCGAACAGTAAAAAGGCTTATAGGGATACTTCTTTATGTGTTAGTAAAAAAGGAGTCGTTCATATTTCTGGCAAATTTTATTATTCTTGATTGTGAAGTCAATTTTGAAGTACATATTATTCTTGGGAGGTCATTCCTTGCTACGGCAGAGTCTTAGTTGATATGGAAAAGGGGTTCATGAAATTTTGATTGAACAATGAAGAAGTGACCTTCAACATTTGTAGGTCCATGAGGCAGAGTGGTGAGCTCCAATGGGTATCTGCTATATCCTACAAAGTTGTTAAGTCATCCGAGACACATATAGAAGAACGTCCAGGTGTAGAAGCATTAGCAGCAGTAATAATGAATTTTGATAACGATTGCATTGATTTGTACAGTTCATTAATCGCGGCTCTTGATCGTGGTGATGTTCGGTTTAAATCGAAGAAATATGAGTTCGACATGAAGAATCGCGAGTCTCCACTCGCGAAACCATCTATAGAGGAGGCTCCAAACATAGAACTAAAAGATCTCCAACCTCATCTTAGGTATGAATTCTTAGGAAATGGTGACACTTTGCCGGTAATGATTGCATCAGACCTGAATGAACAACAAGTTGAGAGTTTGGTGAAAGTGCTAAAAATGTTCAAACGAGCCATTGGGTGCACTATTGCGAACAATATTGGGATCCCTCCTGGTATTTGTTTTCATAAAATCCAACTCATGCCCAATCATAAGGCAAGTATTGAGCACCAGAGACGCTTAAATAAACCTATGCAAGAGATCGTGAAGAAGGAAATCATTAAATGGTTTGATGCCGGAGTAATATATCCGAGCACCGATAGTAGTTGGGTATGTCCTGTTCAATGTGTACCTAAGAAAGGGGGAATGAATGTGGTCCCCAATGAGAAAAATGAACTTGTTCTAATGAGACCGGTTACTGGATGGAAGGTGAATATGGATTTCCATAAATTAAATGCATGGACCGAAAAAGACAATTTTTGTATGTCCTTCATGGATCAGATGTTGGATAGACTTGAGAGAAAAGGGTGATATTGTTTTGTTGACGGATATTTAGGGTATAATCAGATTTTTATTGAACTAGAAGATGAAGAGAAAATCACCTTTACTTGTCCATATGGGACCTTTGCGTTAAACAGAATGTTGTTTGGGTTGTGCAATGCACCTGCCATATTTCAGAGATGTATGATGTCGATATTCTCCGACATGGTTGAAGATACTATTGATGTTTTTATGGATGATTTTTCTGTGGTTGGTGAATTATTCGAGAGGTGCTTGAGCCATTTATCTGAAGTCTTTAAGAGATGTGAAGACTGCAATTTAGTACTAAATTAGGAAAAATGCCACTTCATGGTGAAAGAAGGTATCATTTTGGGTCATCCTATTTCATAAAAGGGCATAGAGGGTGATCGAGCTAAAGTCGAGGTAATAGAGAGACTTCTCCCCACCTATCTCTGTAAAAGGTGTGAGAAGCTTTTAGGCATGTAGGTTTTTACTAGAGATTCATCGAAGATTTTTCAAAAATTGCACATCCATTGTGCAAACTGCTGGAGAAAGATCATAATTTTTATTTTGATGAATCCTGACTTAAAGCATTCGGCGAGCTAAAAGAAAAATTGGTGTCAGCACCTACATTATTTCTCCGAATTTGAACATTCCATTTGAGGTGATGTGCGTTGCTAGTGGGGTAGCTCTTGGAGTGGTATTGGGACAAAGAAGAAACAAAATCCTACACCCCATTTACTATGCTAGTAGAGCCCTAAATGAAGCCCAAAAGAACTACACAATGACTGAGAGAGAACTCCTTGCAATAGTCTTTGCTTTAGAAAAAATTCATTCCTATTTGCTAGGTACTTGAGTTATAGTGCATACTGGCCATTCAGCATTAATATATTTGATTGCAAAGAAGTATACGAAACCGAGGTTGATTCGTTGGGTATTACTGCTACAAGAATTTGACTTTGAGGTGAGGGATATAAAAGGGACTAAAAATCTGGATGCCGATCACTTTTCCCGTCTAGAAGATGAAGCTATGAGAGAGTTAGGGTATAAGACTAATATTGATGATACTTTCCCCGATGAGCATGTATTGGCTGCCTCACAAGACTTGATTCCATTGTTCACAGATTTTGCAAACTATCTGGCTAGCGATATTGTTCCATCCAACTTGTCCTTTCATCAAAGAAAAAAATTCATGTATGATGTGAAGAAGTTCTTTTGGGATGAACCATACTTATATAAGAGTTGTGCCGATGGGCTTATTCGGTGTTGTGTGCCAGAACTTGAGATGTTGAGTGTTTTAGAGGCATGCCATTCCTCACCCGCTGGTGGACATCATAGTGGTACTCGAACCGCTTATAAGATATTACAATGTGGTTACTATTAACCAACTATTCATCAAGATTCTCATGATTTTGCCAAAGCATGTGATAGATGCCAAAGAGATGGCGGCATTTCAAGAAAGCAAGAGCTCCCTCTAAACCCCATTCTTGTGATTGAGTTATTTGATGTTTGGGGTATTGACTTTATGGTTCCTTTTGTGAGTTTTCATGGAATGAAGTATATTTTAATAGCGGTTGATTATGTATCTAAATGGGTGGGAGCTATCGCCCTCGCAAACAATGAAGGGAAGAGTGTCACTTCGTTCTTGAAAAAGAATATATCTTTTTTATCGATTTGGTACCCCAAGGGAAATTATTAGTGATGGGGGATCCCAGTTTTGCAACAAATTGTTCAAGGGATTATCGGAGAAATATAGGGTTCGCGATAATGTGGCCACTGCTTACCATCCTCAAACTAGTGGGCAAGTTGAAGTGACAAATTTGGAGAACAAACAGATATTGTCAAAAACAGTGAATGCTAGTAGAACGGATTGGTCAAGGAGGCTTGATGATTCTCTCTGGGCCTACTGGACAGCGTATAAGACTCCCATAGGTATGTCCCCATACCAACTTGTATGGGAAAGCTTGTCATCTTTCGGTTGAATTAGAGCATAAAGCCATGTTGGCTATGAAGAAGTTAAAAATGGATTGGAACGAAGCTGCAGAACAACGGTTAACTGGGTTGAATGAAATCGATGAATTTCACCTGAAAGCTTCTGAAAGCTCATCCCTCTACAAAGAAAAGATGAAGAAGTACCATGACCTACAAAATGAAAAATGTGAGTTTATGGTTGGGGATTTGGTGCTTTTATACAATTCTAGATTGCGCTTGTTTCCGGGCAAGGTCAAGTCCAAATGGACTGGCCCTTACTTGATTACCCAACTATTCCCTCATGGAGCAGTTGAGTTGTAAACAAAGGAGGGTGTGCGGTTTAAGGTGAATGGACAACGAATAAAAATCTATTACGGGCATGCTGAATCGGCGAATGAAGTGATCAAGGCATACCATCTTGATCAAGTCTGAGTAATCAAGTGTCTTAAGTCGTGCCGCGACGTTAAATGAGGCGCTGGTTGGGAGGCAACCCAATATGCAGAAAATCACTCCGCAACATTCACCGACGAATACATCGACGAAACGTCGCATGAATCCGTCGTGCCAGGTATGTTTTTCATTTATATTCAAAATTAGGGCACCCGCGACGGAAACCATGACGGACCGTTCCATATGCAAAGGACCATTGTCGGGGACTCATTGCGTCATTAACCAGCAACCCGACCCGACTGGGGATTTTAAAAAGTTTTCAACCTTTTAAACTCCCCAGCCATTCATTTAAACCATTTCTTTCCCTCTTTCTCCCGTTTTCTCCCTTTCCAACTTCCTACCTTTCTCATCCTCTTGTCTATCAACTGCTCCACATCACTTCCCCGAATCCCAAAATCCCAAAATCTCCTTTCTACTGGTAGGATTCATCTCCTGTGTTTCTGCTCTTGATAGCTGAGTACCTCACTTGCTTGTTTTTATCCTCTCTCAGGTATGTGTCTCTGATCTCTACCCATTTACACTGCATTTTTGTTTTTTAATTACTATTGGCCTATTTCTTTTTGGTGGGTCTTTGCTCTTTGATTGAATTTTGTCTGACTTAGGTGGAGAGTCCCTTGAATTGCCTTGTTAAAATTCGAGAAATTGGTGTTTTAGCATTGCTAGTTTGCTAGGTATTTGGGTTAGAAACATGTAGGTTAATATCAAGTATTCTGTTTGAGTCACAGGGTATAATTGTGGCATCCTCACTTCTGTCACTGAATGACAGAATGAGACCCCAACGACGTACCATCGTACCCATGATGGACCATCATAGGGTCTGTCCCAACACCTCACTATTCGTTTTCTCTAAGTGTCCACCAACGGACATATGCAACAGACCGTCGTTCCTATGACAGTCCATCCTGTACAACCGTCATGGTTGTCACAGAACTTATTCATAAGTATCTCCAACTTTGTCTTAGTGTCCTCTGACTGAGATCAACGACGGACCGTCGTACCCACGACGGTTCGTCCTGCACAACCATCATGGTTTTCAGAGACCCTTGTCCTAAGGGTGTCTATTTATTTTCTAAGTGTCCACTAACGGACATCTATGATGGACCGTCGTACCCTCACGGTCCGTCCTGCACAACTGTCATGGTTGTCAGAGATCCTTGTCCTAAGGGTCTCTATTTTTTTCTAAGTGTCCACTAACGGACATCTACGACGGACCATCGTACCCTCGATGGTCCATCCTGAACAACCGTCATGATGGTCAGAGACCCCTCTCCTAAGTGTCTCCATACTTTTTCTAAGTTCCCCACGAGGGACATCGATGACGTACCGTCATTATCACGACATTTTGTCCTGCTTATCCGTCATAACTGTCAGAGACTTTCCTTCTGAGAGTCTCCAAATAAACATTGTTGAAGTAAGACATGACGGACCCCATGACGGTCCATCATACTCACAACGAGCCATCACCTGGTCCGTCATGTTTCACTACTACTATAGAGATGTCATTACAGCTTTGCTCTTATGTGCATTTTTTTCTCGTTTTTTCTTGTCTTGTTTGATCCTTCTAGTACTAATAATGATTCTTTACAGTACTATCTCTAGTGGCACCGAAACAATATCGAGTTTACGCATGTGGGCATTCAATGTCTGTCGCCCTATCTACCCGACTGGTTATAAGCTCCGATGATGAGCATGATCCCGAGTACGTTCCCCCGGGCATTGCCACTCCAGCTCGAGCTTCACATACAACCAGAGTTATACCCAAAAAGGTGGCTTACGACTTAGTCACTACCTCCTAGTCTGATGAGGAGCGCACACTGACTGGCACACCTTTTTGGTCAGCTACACAAAAAGAACGAGCATTTTGTTCCTTAGGAGTCTCGTGGTCAGAGGAAGCCTGTGGGTCCGCAGAAGTCTGTGCACCCGCCACGGCTGCACAATCTACCTCGTGTGATGAGGCTGACAGTCCTATTCCACTCCAGGCTCACCAACTGGAATTCCCACCCCGGTTGCCGACCAGCCCAACCGGTGGTGTGTCGACGGGCAATACCAAGTCTATTCAAATGCCAAGTTTCTAAATTATAAAGGCTTCATGACACGGACCCTTACACTGGAGAGGAGGGTCCTTATGGGAAGTCTCCCCACCATGCCGGATATACACACTCTTTTCACCCGACACCGGCTAGAGTGGAAAGCTCATTCTTTGTGGCTACTCTCCGATCACACACCGATAGGCGGGCTACCCCCGCCAAGCAATCCCCACTCGAGCACGTAAAAGTATGCGGCATACAGGTCGACATCTCCCTACTAGCCATCCACTGATATCTGTACGGCAAGGATGTTGATACCACCAGGACCCCTCTCACCGCCGAGTTCGACTACCGATAGCAAATTGTTAAAGATGGACGATTCTTCCGTGAGCTATCGTTGGAGAGACCACCAAGAGGTGCATGTCCCAGCACTTATCTATTGATTGAGAGGCTTCCGACTGGGTAATGGAGCCGAAGAGAGCCATCAGGAAGGCTAACTTGACCTTCACGGCTATGTTTCTATGGTTAATTGTCCGTTACTGCCTCTCCCCCATGGCTAAAGATAATATAGTTACATGGGATCGCGCAGTTTTGATGGAAGCTATAATGGTCGGGTTTGAGGTTGACTTCACTTGGCTTCTTCAGGCGTTCATGCACATGAGGGCTTTCAAGGTCACCACTACATACCCTTTTCCGTGCATGGTATTTTCATTATGCTGGTCCGCAGGTGTGCCCATCTGGCACATTGATAAGCTCAAGACTCCGCAGGGCTATGCCTATATCGGCCTCATCAGGGATGAGGCCAATGAGTGGGTCCATGTAGTGGGCCCCATCCAGAGTTGCCTCTACATGGTGAGAATCTGGTTGATACTGTAGCGCATGCTCGAACGGCTACGCAGGCTACTTCAACACCCACTAACACTACCCCGGTCGAGTCTATCCCGGGTAGTAGCACTCGCTCAGCCCCTTTCCTCGCTCTGGTCCCGCTTTTTAGGGTCCATAAACTAGAGGCTCAGATTGCCACACTTCTGCATCACATCAACCCTTGGATGCAGAGGTATATTGCTGAGGCAGAGGAGGGCTTGGAGCGTAAGATGGCACAACACACAGAGAGGAAGATTGCGGAGGTTCATCGGCACTTAGACGCTATTAAGTTGCGAGTGCTAGCCCGGCCAGACCCTCCGGTAGACGTTTCGACCCTTAAGGATGCGGTGAGATTTTGCGAGAAGATCTTGATATGATCCTAGAGTCTAGGGTTCCTGAGTCTGAGTCCCCTTCTGCAGAGCCTGCTGAGGTTACAGTGTTGGCTGCTTTATTCGCCACTTCTGAGAATCCACCACCTCCCCCTCGAGAGCATGCTAATAGGCGCAGGGCTCAAGAGAAGGATGAGGCTAGGGCCAGTAAGAAGGAGCACCGTGAGATGGAGGGTGCGAGGAGAGCCTCGATTACTGATGAGGAGGCGCATAAGATTAGGGTTGTAGAGTTAGCTGTCGGCGCATCTATCTCTAGAGATGTGGAGACAGCGGGAGGCACGACTGATAGTGCTGTTGCTGATGAGGACACTAATGAGGGTGTCCAGACTACAGAGGTAGTGGGTTCTGGGGAAATGGACCCACCATCTTGTTGATCGTCGGTGCTTTGCGCCTCAGGTTTGCTTCACCTACCACTCTTGTATTCCAGTTTTTTATGCAATGGGGACAATTGCATATCTTTTTGTTGGGGGTGGGGTAAATGGAAAGTGAGTGCTAGGGTGAAGTGTGAGTAGCCCAATTCACGATCCTCTTTTGGAGTTTTCTTGCTTGTGTTCTTTTTCCCCAAAAGACTGATTACTTTTATTGTTGGACCGGCATGTTATATCGTTACATCTTGTGTGCATAGTATAACTCTGAAGCATGATGGCTAAAACAAATATGATATCCCATTATGAAAATGATACATGACTAGGCATAGTAATTGATAATTGTGTGGCTCTAAACATGGCGTAGAGATACACTACTGCAAGACCTTGAATCTAAGACTTAAACTAGGTGTCTAATAATCTGAATATGTAATGAATGTCATGTGAGTGTGAGGAAAATTCAAAGGATCCACCATTGAGACTGAGCTACAACTTGCCTGGTTAGTCTTGCTAGACTTAAGACAAAATGAACAATTAGGAAAGGATCATAGGCCTTTGTTCGAAATAGTCAATCTTGAGCCCAATTAAAAAAAACAAATGAGGTTAATCCAGTATTGATCCAAATGATTTGAGCCTAAAAACAGATCTTTCTTTTTCACCCCAACTGATCTTCTCTGGGAACAATGTGTTGGCCCTGGTGCCTCCTTCGACATGTGCACCTCATTTTATTCCAAAAGCATAAGTTGAGGGTAGCTAATGCAGAAAACAACCTTGTCGTGGCCCTGACCCAACCGTGGGTATTTTAAACCTTCACTCATGGCAAAGTCATGAGTTGAGGGTGGTTGTTATAAGGAATACTCCGGAAAATGGGGTTGAAAGAATGAAGATAAAGAAAGAACAAAATAGAAGTGACTAAAAAATGTCACTTACATATAAGGATAAGAAAGGGAAAATAGAAAGATAAAAAGAAAATTGAGAAATTGGGCGAAATAAAATTATAAAAAGGTGGTACGTTTAGCTGATATGTCAAGGAGGACAACAAGTCACTAAAGTATACCTAAATACACTCTACCTGACCCTGAGCCTATGTTACAAGCTAATAATGTCCTATCGTGATCCTAAGAGTTGTATGGCGAACTTAAAGCAGTGAAAATAAGGGCAAGCTTATGGAAATATGTATGAATGAGTTGTGAATTTGTTTTGAGAGTGAGTGTTGAAAATTAATCCTTATACTCAAACTGAAATCAATGTGTGAAAAATGAGGATGTTGTTTTGAAGTGAGGACACTAGTTGCAATACCGGAAATATTAGCACCTCGGTGAGAAATTGAAGAGGATAGGTGTCAGTGCATGGTGAGTTTGTGTCATGGTCTGATTCCATATAATTCTAGCCTAATAGTGATAACATGCACTAACATGACGAGAATGATCGGGATTGATAGCCAAATGATTGCGAAAGTTAAAATATGGATACTCTTGTACAAAGATTTTGTAGTTAGTCATAGTGTGTCGCTTGAGAACAAACAACGAATTTAAGTTGAGAGTGTTGATGTACCGTGGTTTCACGGTACTTTTAATGCTTTTTCCTTAAGTTAAGTGTGTGTCCAAAAGCCTTTTTGTATTGATTTTTATGTAAGTTTCTCCTTATTTGCAGGAAATCTGTCAAAAGATGAACGCGAAAGTTTTTGAGCGAGAAATGCAGAAGAGACTACCTAATGAGCTTATCACGGTCCGTCGAGTCTGTAATGGTCCGTAGGTGGAATCATAGTGAGGAGAGAAGCTGCTAAAGGAAGATGGGGAAGTCTGACCTAGTGTGGGATTACAGAAGTCCATGACGGACCATCAAAGCCACGACGGTGTCCTGCTGGTTCGTCGTAACGATCAGAGAGTAATCCTAGTACCCAAATTCCAAGAAGTTAAAGAATTATGGAACGGAGACCCTCGACGGACCGTCGTGCTTGGAACAGTCTGTCATACCTGTTCGTTGAGAGTAATGAAGAAAGCAGTAAAAGAATTTGTGAAGTATGGGATGACGGAGGCCATGACGGCCCATCGTGACCACGATGGTCCATCACGAGGTCCGTCGACTCAGACGCTTTTTGACAGATTTTCAGTAATAAGAATCCTTTTTTTATTAGGTTTTGGATTTTATTATAAATAGTTCGAAAAACCTCATTTTTGGGGTTAGACTTTTGGTTAGACGGATAGACTTTTCTATAATCTTTATTTCTCTAGTTCAAGTATTTAAGGATTAATTTCAGTAATTGATACACTTTTTTCTGAAATTGATTGTTGGTGCTTTTGTTGATTAATCAAGTGAATTTCTGGATTTAATTCTTTCTCATTAAAGTAAGTGCATGAATTCTTATATAAAATATATGAATAGTGTGATTATGACCATGGGTAACTAAACTCCATAACTAGGGTTGTGGGAACCTTGGGTGAATAATGAGGTAAAATCTAACTAAAATAGCAATTCTAGAATACTGTCTTGCATGCATTAATAATTCTTTCATTTAGAAGTCTTTTTAACGGATGGACAACGTTAGAACTCGCCTCAATGCTACTTGCCGGACCAAGGAGGTAGATAATAGGAAAAGAATTATCAACATAGATTTAGTGTACACTATCTAATAGGTTAGTGTCGGTTGGTACGAGGTAATAACTTAGTCAAATATCGAATACAATGCTTAATATGAGGTAAAGGTAAGGGTTAGTATAGCAACACACGTAGCCGGACCAAGGTGCGGAGTGAAGTTTTCTAGATTCCGGACCAAGGATTTAGAGATACATAACTTATCACTTTACATGCAAGATACTGGGTAGTTAAAATTATCAAGTTAGGAACCTGTGAGGAACACTTAAGCCCTAGTTGCTTTTATTAATTGATTAAGCTCCGAGATTTGAATCTGTTAGTTGGTTACTTTAATTTAGTTAATTATTTTCATTAATTTAGAGTTAAAAACCCCCTTTTCTGTCTTTTGTTTTCTAAGGAAATAGTTGACTAAATAATAGTAATAATAGAATAAAGTTAAGTATGAACTATTTTCCTCGTGGGATCCACCCCAACCTCATTAGTTGGGTTCTTTACTTGATACGACCGCTTAACTTCTTATTTGAAAAGTAAGTTTGAGCGTATAAGAGAGTTATAAATTGACTTCTAGTAATTTTTACATAATTGTTGGACATACAATTTATTTTGAAAACCATAGAGATTTCATACCTGAATATACCATCACATTTTGAAAAACTTCACTTCTCTTAAATATCCATATAAATAAAAATAGAGACCTACTAAAGAACATATTTCCCAAATAAACATATTCCTGTTCTCAAGGATGAGCATACATAAACGAAAGTTGTACTAAATTTCTTTGGAAAGAAATGAGTTATCTTGCCTTTTACCAATTTTCTTTTTTTTAACCAAAAGGATTGTCTTTTCACATCTCTTAGGTGTAAAAAATTAAAATCTCACAAGGTTATTAAATTAAAAGCAATTTTGTATAGGGTAGAAAATAATTTTCGCCGGTTTACATCCACTTTCACGAATGAAGATTTCATAATTTAAATGAAATAAGATCTCCTGCCCTTTTACAATTTAATACAAGAAAATGACATTTTTCGAATTTCTAATGTATAAAAATGAAGATATTTTAAAACTAAAAGATCTCTTATTTATAAAAATGTTATAAACTAAAAAGAATTTTGGAAACGATTAGAAAATTTTAACATCTCGCAACTCGAACTAACGAAGAATAAGCTAAGAAACCAAGAATAATCAATTTTTGGGAATAAGTACGGAAATCTGGAAAATTTTCAGCTTTCAAAAGTGAGTTGTGGTCATTTTCAAATTTCCATAAAGTCCATATCAGGATTAGTTTGGATGATTTCTTTATATAGTTGGAAATTTCTTGGGAAGAGCTTTCCAACGCAGCCAAGATTGCGAAAATCCGATGTAGCATGAGGGAGATATGGCTTTGGGAAGTTGGGTTGTTGAACTGAGAAAAATTCAATCCGGATTTTGGTAAGGTAAAATTGTCTTTTCAGCCCAGTATTTCCTAATTTGTATTTAGGTTATGTTAGGGGTAAAACTAAGTCCCAAATCAGTTTTTGAAAAACTAAGAACGCTTAGGGCTTGTGAGAAAAGAGAAAAGAAGAGAGACGATCAAGAATTGTCCAAGAACGCCAAGATCGTTGCATAGAATTCATCGAGGGTGATCCCTATCGAGATTTTCGAGATCATTCGGTGTTGGATCCTTTCACCCACACCCAATTTGTTTCAATTCAGAGAGTTAAAGTATATGGAATGATGAATATGGGAGTTCTTGATTAAAATTTGTTATATTCTTGTTGGTTGAATTGTAGTGTATCCCAAGTAGATTTGATTCATATTTCTGGACTGTTTTTGGGTCTAATCTATTGGGTAATGAATTATTTAGATATCCTAAGTGTTTGGGGTGGGATCCATGGAAGCTTAGGAGATTTAGAATTGAAAATTGGAGACGAAAAGTCGGAACACACGTCTGATAGACCCTGGGATGCCGCTCCTACCAAAGCGCCTCAGGACAGACTCTGTCTGTCATACCTTGACACTCCGCGTCTCTCAAAGCGCCAAGACCCCTGGAGACCCCATTCTTTCCCTATCTTTTCGTACTAGTTCTTAAGTGATGTACCTATTATTGCTAGTTGATTTGAACACTCTAAAGTACATCTAAACATCATGAAATCATCCATAAACATGAAATCATGATCCTTGAATCCAATATCCAATTCATGGAAATTTAAGATCATAGTCAAGGAAGTTAGGAGTCAAGTTAAGAAGTAAGAAGCAAGTCAAAGTAAGTTCTTAAAGTTTTCAAAGAGTCTTAAACAATCATTTTAACTTTGGTTTAAGGATCAAGTTACAAGTTGAGCAAAGGGTAAAGAGTTGAGCTAAATTCTCAAAAGCTATAAGGGGACTAAGTATTCCCAAAGAGTTAAGTTTCAAGTTAAGTAAAGGTCAAGAGTTGAGTTCGTTTCTCAAAATTATAAGGGAAATAACTATTCCCTGAAGGTTTATAAATGTTTCACATTTAAGTTAAAAGGAAACTAAGAGTTCCAAAAGAGTTTTGAACTAAAAGGGGATCACTGATTCCAAAAAGGGGCTTTTTAAAGATAAAGGGTTCAATAAATTATCTTAACCCAAAGAAAGGAATTTTATAAAAAGCATGAGCTAAAGTATGTTTTGGGAGTAGTATTGAGCATCGATGTGGGGATGAGAGTTCATAATTAACTCAAGTCTCCATGTAAACCATGAACCCATCATGGAAATTGATGGTTCATACTTTTTAGATGATTAGGTAAGTTTATCGAGTGGATCCACTAAGCTAAGTAAGGTCCCATACCGATGGCAAGGTATACGATGATCCTTGGGCAACGTGAGGTAAAGCATTGTATCATCACTTAGGCTCAAAGTGATGGTTGTTCGTTAGAGAATATCCCACAAAAGTTATATTACTTTCATATATAAGTAAAGTTGAGTTTTTCAATGCATTTGTTTAATGAACTAAGTTGTTTTATTGTTTTACAAGCTTAATATATATCGCATGTGTTTTAAATTACCTTATATACATACTTTGAGTTAACCATTCTTGAGTTGAGCAGAGCCAAGGTAAGTTCATCTTAATCCCTCACGCATAAGTCGTCATTTAGCTTTCAAACTCGCATACTCGTACATTCAATGTACTGATGTCAGTTGGTCTGGATCATTTCCTGATGCAAACGTAGGTAACTAGGATCAGCACGCAGCGCATCATTGATCAGAGCACTCCGCAATCACTTGGTAAGCCTCTTTATATTCCGTAGGACATTCTTTTCTTGTTGTCTAGCTTAGTTCATTAGGATGTTGTGGGGTCTGTTCATTAGGATTGGAGAGGATAAACCTATGGAAACTTTAACCAATAAAGTAACCAAACATATATGGAGTTGCATGCCTTTTGTCTTCCTTAATGGTGGATGGGGTCGCTTTCCTTCGGTGGCGGCTTAAGAATGTTTGTCAAAGCATTTAGACCTTTTATTTCAATGGCTTCCTTGTCATAAGCCAAAGCAGCTTCATCCACAGTGGCAAAACTTCCCAACCAATGTCACTTATTCGTTCTTACATCTCGAATCTCTGTAACCCATCTTCCCCATTTTAATTGTCTAACTCCCCAGTACTTCTTTACATTTTATTAGTGCAGTTTTGTATCTTTTTTTTCTCTTTGGAGGATACCATCTTTGAAGTGACCTTGGTCTTTCCATTTTTTATTATAATTTCTTTACAAATCCTTTTTTGTCGTTTGGACTTCTCTCCTTGATGATTTTGCTCCTCATTTCTAGATGAGTCTGTGGAGTTATTGTCTGTTATGTAAATACGTCCAACAATTGGCAAGACCAAAGAATGTTCGCCCATTAGATTGGTTTTTTTTCTCTGACAACTTTTGAGGGTTTTTTGACTACCTCATTTTCGTGAAGCTCATCTCTGGAAGCCATTGCTTCACGAATGGGAACAAACTGAAAAAGCACAATAAGTCCATTAAATTAGGCACGTATATGCGCTTCATCAATAATCAAATTATTTATATTTATGTACACTATCTATCAATTTGATTTATCTGATCTTGACCTAGAACATGAAGTTTCACACATTGTTCATTACTATCAACTCAATTAATTACCTGTCTATTACACGCCAATTAATTAAATATAGTTATCAAATAGTTTAATATTTTCAACCGACTTCCTCGGCCAGTCATAAATGACCTATGTCTCATGAAAGGAAGTCCTTGACAAAAAATTCATGTCCAAGTGACTCTATCACTTTATACTACCTAGAACTTATATGGTAGGTTAGGTGAGTATACATTATTAACCACAAATATACCTATTAGACTTCTATCACCTTACCTTTACCCTCAAAGCCCTATTGATTCAACATTCTTGACTACAAGACTTACTTTCAATCCCACAATCATCAATTCCCCTAGATTTTGAGGCATCCTAATCACATTCTTTATTACCAGGTGAATCTTCTCATTATTTATCAAAAGTTTCGAATTCATTGATTTACAAATAAAGATCGATCATACATAACATATTATAGTTTAATTCATGTCTATATGTTCCCTAATCTTGAATCATTACTACACTTGAGTTTAATTTTAGAAGATCAATTCTAATTCATCAATTTCACCATTCAAGGCATAAACTCTCATAATATAAATTTCATCAAATAGACTAGGGTTTACCATTAAAATCACATAAAATTCATCATAATATTATAATTAAAGTGTAAATCAAATCATAATTAAGTATCATCCACTTGATTGGAATCAAAGTTTAACACTACCCACAATGTAGGAAGAAACCCTAGCAAGAATTGCATTTTGACTTCAGGGAAAGTCTGGGGATCTATGGGTGAAATAACCATAGATGAATAATATAACATACCTTAATTCAAATCCCTTACACAATATTTAAACAATGGAGGAAATCTGCCCGTCTTAGTTCTCTTCTTTTTTTTTCTTCACTTCTAGACAGTGAATTATTTGGAGTGAATTTGGGTTAGTTTTGTGGTATTGGAAGAATGATTTAATTCACTTAGTGTAAGGGTCTATTAGTATTATATATATGGTTTAATCAGAAACTAACCGACCTCCCTTAACCCCCAACTAAATAACAATTAACCCCTAAGCCCCCAACTTAAAAACTACACTCTAAATTTGACCCCACTCAGAAAACCCCCACCCAAGGACAGCGGATTGGTCAACAGATCGTGATGAACTTTTGTGCGTGGTGAAATGAGGCTAAAAATTGCAAACAAGCGCAGAACTTGACCTATGACCCCAACCCACAGGGCATGGGTCCATCTACTGGTAGTGGATGGCTGCTTTTTAACAGCTTTTGGGTCTGTTTTAAGGTTCTTCCTCAAGGACCCCTCTGTTAGTCCTTGGGTGGTTATACCTTGATGACCTAACCCTAAAACCCTCATTATAACTAGGGAATCATTTTTACAATTTTAACCCTCATACTAAACTCTAAAGCTCTAGCATACGGCTTTAGAACTTTCTAGTTTAGTTCACTAGTTTTTTAGGCATAACAGCATATCCCCCTTGGGATCATTCATCCTAGAATGAAAATTCTAAATGATTCTTTAGATTACCTCTATAAATTAGGAGCCCATCATGCATGAAATACATCTAAATGCACACAACCAAGGAAGAAAATTTTAATTCCAAGCTAAGCATATTCAATGCAATACAAAGGAGTAGGAACTACTTCTAACAATTCAAAATGGATGAACATCAACATTTACTCATTTCAAGGAGGAACTACATTCTCCTATCTAAAACATGATCAACACACAGTCATGGATCCTATATGCAATTTACTCTCAAAAAACCTCTATTCAAGGAGGAATCGTTCAACTCCTAACTAAGATGTTAATTAGTTAATCTCATAAAGTTTATATGCAAGTGCACTCAAATGCACCACAACATGAGACAAACAATGTATGTAAGTCATTTCTATCAAGACCTAAACTTTTTTCATGAACATGCACATAAGGGAATCATGGCAATAGATAAACACACAATAACCTTACTTTTTTGGAACACTATCTCCTCCTTGAAAGTAAGCCTATAAAATCACTTCAATACATCATTCATGCAAAAGAAAATTTCAACATCAGATATAACAAGTCACAAAATACATGAAATGCAGAAATTAATAAAGCATAAAAAACATAACGGAAGCAACATGAGGAGATCACTCTTGATCTTCTCTAGATTGGAGAGAATAAAACATATTATTCTTAAGAGCACTCTCATCTGGACCACTAGAGGCAACTTTATTATCCTCACTTCCCTTAGCCTTGAGAACCAGACAATCTTTAATTTTGTGCCTATTCTTTGCACACCCATAGCAACCGTCCATACAAGTTAGGCACTTACTGATGAGTCCACAATTTCGAATCATTGGGGATTTATTTTAATATATTTAGTGTCCTCAAAGGCATATTTTGTATCAATTTAAATTCTTGATTTCATGTATTTGGTTTGAGGAACAAAGCATGTACGCTAATGAGAACAAACGACCAAGGAAGCTAAAAGAATGAAGAAAAAAAGTACTGATGATCGCCTATATTATTGGTCAAGTCGCTAAATGGCCATTGTATCGCCTTAAGTTCCAGTGTGCAAATCCTTCAAGGAGAAAAATAGGTCAGAGATATAAAAGAGTAGTCGATGAGTTGTCGAACGGTTCCATGATGCAGTCGCCCAAAGTTACTAGAGTTGAAGATACTGGAGGTCAAAGAGAAAAGGCGATAGAATTGACTAAAGTGCGGGTCACCAATTGGAGCAGCGATCCGAACTTATTGCGCAGAATGATCCTTCACACCATATTTTTTGTAACCATAAATACATTTTTACTATTTAGTTTATATTGATTGATCTATCGATCTATCTATCTTTCAATCTAGAATAAGAATTATTAGCTTGGAAGTTTAGAATGGAGTTTGGAGATAATATTTCCTTAGCTTTAAAGATTTGAACATTGCCATTTCTTAGAAATTAAAAGTGGGTGTTGAAGATTCGTCATATTAGACCTTCGTAAAGACAAAATAAATCTTATCCAGTTGATGGAAACACAATTTGGTAACAACTTCTATATTTTTATGATATCAAGCTAAAAATCCAATTCTTGGGGTGATTATGTGATTCTAGGTTGAGTTAGTTGTTGACTATTGTTTATTGATAGTGTAACTGTTGTTTTTGTTGACTATTGTTTATTGATAGTGTAACTGTTGTTTAAAGTGATTTCATTCTATAGTTTTGGCTTACTCTAAGGGGTTGTATTTGCAAATGCAACTGTGCCTTTGTGTTTTTGGATTGCTTGAGAGAGATGTTTTAAAACTAAGATTACTGATTTGACGGTATGTGGATATTAGATTTTCATGGGTTCAGCTCAAGAGAGTGAATCTTAGACCCTCTTATGCACATTCAACTCAAGAGATCAAATGGACTAAAACGTAGGTAGTTCTTAATTGTTTATTATTGGTGTTCGAGAGAAATAAATTTGATTCGGGATAAATTGTTCAAGAGAATGTTTATCCCCAATAGAGCTAGCTTAGTCACATGATTTACAACTATTTAATATTAGTTGCAATTTCCCATTTTGTATACCTTAAATATAATCCAATCACATCCCAAAAACTTGTCTCGTTATTTACTTATACATGTTATTTGTTATTGTGGTTGATAATTACAATAAAAAAACCCTGCTATTTCACACTTAATTCACCCGAAACTTGAACCATGCTTTTATTCGTAAATGTTTTTACCTATGATTGACTTGAGATTTTTCTCAATTACTTATTGATTCTCAAATACATACCACTCCCCGTGCGATTTTACCCCCAACTCAATTAGTTGGGTTATACGAATTAATAATCGTTGACATTTAGTATTGGATGAAGTTTCCTGATACCTGAAATTAAAATGGCCCTACTGCCAAGGAGTGGTGTTGTTTGAGAACCTTTAGTTAAGTAGAATGTTGTTCTTGTTAGTTATGGTTAAACTTATATCATTTTACTTCTGCTTTGCCGTTTTGTGTCTTGAAACAGAATGGAAGCAATGGTATTCAAGTAGCCACCAAGATGATATCAGAAACCTCAATGATGTCAACGAGCCTAATGCTAATTACCCCTATCTTATGGGTGGTATTGTTTCCATTCGCTTGCCTCCAGCCGAAGAAAATGTGGTGTTTCACATCACAAGTGCTATGTTTCAACTTTTGCAATAGAAAAGGGCTGTTCAATGGTTTGGCTCATGAGGATCCCCATTAGCACATTAGGAACTTTGTGGATGTATGTGGACCGTTCTCCTTCAAGAACATACCGAAAGAGTTGGTCTGATTGAGGTTGTTACCATTCTCTTTGATGGGAGAAGCATACAAGTGGCTAGTGTGGTTGCCACATGAATCAATCACATCGTGAAAAAAGATGTGTTGACCCTTAGCCAGACTATTACTTCCCTTTTAGTATAAATCAAGTATTTTGAGACTCAAATATGTGATATCTCTTCTCATTTGAACCCGAGACAACAAGGGGAATTTTCCCAGTTATACGACGGCAAACCCCAAGAATAAGGTTATAGTGTGGACTTGTGTCGTGCCACGACGTTAAATAAGGCGCTTTTTAGGAGGCGCCCCAAGATTTTGTTTGCTTTCTTTTTAAGTTGAAAAAATGATGTGTTTATTGTGCAGGTCAAAGTGTGGAAAATGATTGAAAAGTGCAGATAGGCGACCACAAGTGAAGTTGGCGAGAGGTCAGTTTGCCCGATCTGATCCTTTGTTTGACCTAAAATAATTTGAAATTGGGTTCTGTAAAACACGGTGAGCCCTTTACAAATTTTTTTAAATGTTGTAATCTTAAACAGCTGCATAAAAAATGAATTTTTTATCCCTTTACAAACTTTTTTTAGTTTTATGGTTTAACAAGAATTTTTTGTCCTTACATATAAGAGATCTTCATCTTTAAACACCAGAGATTTAAGATGGTCATTTTCTTTTATTCGAATTGTAATAGGGTGAGATATCTATGTTTTCAAATTTTTACACTCACGGACTTGAATTATATATCCTTCTAAAGAACTAAAAACCATTTTTCTCAAACTCACTTAAAATCCTAGAATTTTCTTTTATTTAGTAATTTCTCTACAGTTTCAAATTGAACCTATATTAAACCTAAAGTAGTTGAATCTACACATATATAAGTTTTAAAATGTGCTCATAGAAACAGAGAGAGAAACAAGGAAATGATTTCTCTTGTCTACTTACAATTTTAATTTTAAAAATGTCATTTTCGGATCTCTTATGTGTAAAATAGAAAATTATACCTCCGCCATAGAAATTCACATGTCACACATAGATAACTTCAAAAATATAACTTGTGGTCCAGAAAAGATAAAGACACTCAAATTTGAGCACACCTTGAAAAGAAACTCGAAAGCTCTCAAACAAATCACATTATGATCTTTTGTCTGGTCTTTAAATCTTTTTGCATATGATGATCATTTATATAATTTAAACTTTAGCAATCATCGCTATATAGAAATGGTAAGAAATTAAAATGCAAATAGTTAATCTTTTATACTTCAATTATTTTCACTTGTCATTCTTATCCATTATAATATATATGGACTAAAAAAATAAATCAACATTAATAAATCATCAAATAGTCATAAATGTGTCATTGAACTTTTAAGAAAGACTCATCTATGTCATCCGTAAAAATTTGGTTCATCTATGTCATTTTCATTTGAGAAAGAATATTTTTTTTAAAAACAAAATGTAAAATATTTTACTCTCTCATTGTAACCGCTTCCCCATTTTTTTAGTTTAAATTTCTCGATAAAAGTATTTAAAAAAAATTACTTTTTAAAAAAAATTCTAATCAATCCACCAAACCCTCTGCTTGCAAAATTTTTATTGCTTTGTATTAAATATATACATATTGAAAATATATTTTATTTTCCACCGTAAGACTTTCTTATAATAATTTTTTTATTTATGTCATATTCGATACACGAAAAAGTTCCTTAAAATATATGTACAACTCAAATACAAAACGAGGAAAATGTAAAAATAAATTAGGAGCAGAGAATTAGCAACGAGGGGGTGGAATTTCTATTTTTTAAAAGTTAAATAATGTCAATCTTTTTAAAATGAGTTTTTTAAAATATATTATAAAAGAAATTGTTGACACTCAATTTTGGCCTAACATTTTAAAAATTTGTGATTTTGTAGTTTTATTTATTTATTTGTTACATTTGTTAATATTTGTGTGAATTTAGCACAATCTAAAATTTAATCAAATAAAAAATTGAAAAAAATAAAAAAATTAGGAATTCTATTTCAAGAATTTTGGGTCACAATACTATGCCCATAACTTAGGCCCATATTTTTTTTTTTTTTTGGTGTGGATAATATTTTGAGAAGAGGATGAAAAAAAAATGACAAAACCCTTCCGTCTCCCTTTTTCCCATTTTCCTGCCGAGCCGCCTCTTTTCCGCCTCTCCTCCAGTCTTCCTCCCTCTTCTCTCACCCCTTCCCCCTCCCTTTCGTCCCTTCCTCTCCCAGCAGCCCCTTCCCCTTCCTCTCCCTCTCCAGCAGCCCGTTCCCCTTCCTCCAAACACCCCACAACCGCCTCTCACCCTCCCTTTTCCTCTACTCCCTTCCCCCTCTATCTCCCGTCGTCCCCTTCCTCTTCCTCTCCCCTTCCCCTTCTCTCACTCCTTCTTCCCTCTTCCAGCCGCCTTCCTCTTTCTTCCTCCCCTTTTCACTCCTCCAGCCACCACCCAATCGTTCCTCCATAAAAAAACCAACAAACCCCCAAACCCCATCTCCTTCTCCCTCCGACCAGCCATCACCCATATCGCCACTCTCCCGAAAAAATGGCTCCAAAGAGGGGTGTTGTAGTATCACCAAAGACGGAGGCGATGGAAGACGAGATAAAGAGAGAGTCGGCAGTGAATTTTGAGCAAGCATGAGGGCAAAGCGAAAGAAGCAGCACCGCCAGTCCCCTCCCCCTTTCCCTTTTATGTTTTTTTTTTTGTTATATTTGCAGGTCCAACAGCTCCCACATGTTGCCCTATCTCAAAACTCATTGCTCTCCGCCAGCAACTCCAAGCTCAGGCGAAGTAAAACGAACTAGCAATCAAACAACCCAAACACCACGACAAAATTCAATCGCGGGTGAGGTTTAAGCTTTCACTTTCAAATACAACTGAAATAAAATGTTGTTTTACTTAGTCTTGTTCGTCTTTCTCGCCATGTTATTTGCTGCATTTCAGGCGATTCATTTTGCTCGTTTCAAATTCCAATAAATTTTATTTGTGTTAATGTTCTGAGGCGGATTTCTGTTGGTTTCATATTATTATGTGTCTATTTTTATTTTATTTTTTAGTTCATTATTGGTGATTCATAAAATGCTTATTATTTTGTTTTGTCTATTACATTGTGGTCTGTTCATTTTAGCTTTTTATTTTTACTTTATGATTGTTTCCTTATTTTAATCTAATTGTCTCATTTGGTTTAGATTTGATTGATATATTTCTCTAAAATTTTACATAGAGTCGTTTTGGTTTATATGCTTTCGTGTTGATAATTGCTTAAATTTGTTTCAGTGCTCAGTTTTATATTTTAATTGGTAAAATTGTAATATGTTTGTTAGATTAGCATTCTTGTTTATGTTAGTATAATGTTTTATGTTGGTTAATTTTCTTTTATTTCCTATTTCATCATGTTTCTTCTTCATCCATTTGGTGGTGTGGTTTTTATTATTACTATTTTATTAGTTCTTTTATGCTCTGTTATTTTTTAATTGGTTGGGATAATGACGTAAATTTTGAGAAGCTTATTGATAGCATTTGGATATTGTTCGCATGTTAGCGCATAATTTCGTATAAGTTTAGCTAGTTTTGTGTGATTTGGTGTTTGAAAAATTGTGAAATTGGCCAATGAGAAAAATCTCTGTCGGTTTTGGAGGCCTCCCTATTTTAAAAAGGCGGAATTTTAATTCAAGTTTATATATTTTATTTGTTGAAATTGGCCAATGAAAAATCTATCCATTAGGTTTAGAGTCTTTTTCCATTTTCAAAGACGGAAATTTTTAGTTTAAGTTCATATAAATTGTTTGTCAAAATTGTTGAAAGGGGCCAATGAGAAAACTCTCCGTCGGTTTTTGAGGGCTCCCCAATATTATAAGACGAAAAATCTAATTTAAGTTTATATATAATTTCAATTGTTGGAATTGACCGATGAAGAAATTACCATCGATTTCCAAGGCCTCCCATGTTAATAAGATGGATTTTTATTTTTAAGTTATTATTTGTGTTATTCATTTTTATTTATATTTATTTGGTACTAACTCTTTTACTAAGTGACTTTACAGGTACCCGGAGGTGTTTCTCCTTGAAATTATTCGAATGTAGTTCGAATCATACTTTTAATATCATTATCTTGTGAATATTGACGTTAGGCAAACTTTAGGCCGATTGTTATTTTGTTTTATTTTGTATATTGTATGTTTATTATATCTGTACATTATTTTATATTCTTCCTCAATTTGAAAAAAAATAAATTCAGTCGGGAACCACAGTTGTGGATTCCGAAGGGTGCCTAACCCCTTCCCTTCGGAATAACTTGAACCCCTTACCTAAAATCAATTTGATTTCGTAGATTAATAATTGGTTTCCTAATTTTCCTAAAATTAGGTGGCGACTCTTTTAAAACTCGTTTATTTTTAAAACTTTGTTAAAATTGAATCAATTGATTATTTTCGAGTTGCCGCGACGTTTTTTCCTATTTTGACTGAGTAGGGATGCAAAGAGAATGACGACTCTGAGCGTTTAGAGGTTTTATCCAATATGAATTTAATTTTTTTTCAAATTAAGGAAATTTTTGTTGTATTGTTATGCTATACCTTGTATATTTATATTTCGCTGATTATTTGTTTATTGTATTTATTCATTATTTATTTTATTGTGTATATATTTTTCACTGCATTCATGACATCTTCTAATATGTATGCATAGTATATTAAAGGATGGTTTGCGGAACCTCAACTGGAATTTAAAATACTCAATTCTTTTTCAGAATTATCGGTAATTTATTGGTTCGTCATGCGTCCAATGGTTGTCGTGAATTCCAACCTAAGTTGTCCGCTTGGGTTCCCGGTCTTTCAAAATCCACTCGTAGTCAACTAGGATAGATCTAAATCAAATCCCGAATTTAGAGCATACTAACTAAGTTGACCCAACACCAAAAGCGTGTTGTGCTCATTAGAAGACCACCTTGAGTCCAAAATGGCTCACGGCCTAAATGGATGCTCATAATTATGTGTTAAAATTTGAAGGATGTATAGGTTGTTTGAGAAAACCATTGTCTCATAGGTAGGGATTAGATTATAGTTTATATAAGTTAAAGAAAGATCTTCACAAGCTACTAGCCTATTCGAAGATGTTGGAACCCGAAGATTACAAAAAGCCAAGAAAGAAGAAGGATCTTTCATGGAGGCATAGTTTAGGGTCGTACCCCTGCGTGGTACTGATTATTTTGTATACATTTCCCCTATTATGTATTCCCATTAAGTTTTATTCTTAAAATTTGTATAAATTTGAGTTTTGGGGGCAATGAAATATTTCAAATGACGTGTACATCATTCAAATCGATAGGCCTACCTTAGGCATAAAAGGGTCACATATTTGTATAGGATGAGCAATAATTGTTTGTATAGTATGTGATATATTCAGTTTGTCTTTAATTAAAACAGTATTTATGTGTTTTATTCATTATTTGTGTGATATTTTGCATTATTCATTATGTACAGGAGCTAACACTTTTACATTTTGAGTTGTTCTTCTTTATAGCGAAAAATTAATTTATGTTCAAATTCAGAAATCATTATTTGTCCAAAGTTGAAAGAGAAAAAAGGATTAGCGAAATTAGAGTCCTTGCATTTCTCAATTACATCAAATCAAAACGAAAATCAGGGGAGTATTTGACTATGAGGTGGTACCCACTTATTTTTATTATTATTTTGCATGATGGTCCTTCTCTCACATATTTCTCATATTTTTGTAGGAATACCATCCCCGACATCAGTCGGGGATGGTCATAACAATGTCTGGATCTCGTGAAAATTGGAAGGATACAAAGATCGAAGAAAACATCCAACAAGAGTACAACAAATCATTACCGTAGAAATTCGTAGGGTACATTCAACATACAGTATAAATATTGACGATTAAGAGGCTATAAAACATATTGGTGCGGGAAAAGAAAAGCACTTCATGACTACAAATTTTCAGTGGCGTTAGACCTAGGAATTTCTTTGATTGGTCTAAAATTTTAATTTATTATATGCCATATCTGCACGAACTACACGTACCTGATTCTCATTTCGGTGAGATACGTAGGCAACCCTTCTGGGTTCGGTATTATCTTTTTCTAAAAATAAAAAAAAAAGTAAAAAGAAAAAATAGTTTGTGCATATTTTTCAAGTCATATCTGGACGAACTACGCATACCTGATTCTCATTTCGGTGAGATACGTAGACAACTCTTCTTGGGTTCGATATTATCTTTTTCAAGTAAAAAAAATAGTTTGTGCATATCTTCAAAGTTATATCTGCACGAACTACGCGTACCTGATTCTCATTTTAATGAGATACGTAGGCAATCCTTCTTGGGTTTGATATTATTTTTTCGAAAAAAAAAGAAAAAAAATTAATTATAAAATAGTTTGTGCATATTTTCCATGTCATATTTACACGAACTACGCGTACCTGATTCTCATTTCGGTGAGATACGTAGGCAACCCTTTTTGGGTTCGGTATTATCTTTTGCTAAAAAAAGGTAAAAAGTAAAAAAAATAGTTTGTGCATATTTTTCAAGTCATATTTGCACGAACTACGCGTACCTGATTCTTATTTTAATAAGATATGTAAGCAGCCCTTCTCGGGTTCGGTAATCATTCTTCAAAAAAAAATTATTTGTACATACTATAAGAGTCACGTCTTAAGCTCGGTCGGAACCTATGTATTTAAGATCATGTAAATATATTCGATGTGATTGAAAAGATTGACTTTGCGGTAAATCATAGATTCTCGTGGTACCTCTTATCTGTACTTTTGTGATGCTTGAAAATTCTCTTGCATGCAATCAAGATAAGAATAAAACTAACATTATGTTTCATGTGCATTGTGTGGTGAGATTTTGATCAAAGTTCAATTGTGTTACATTGTTGATCTAGAACTTGACCTGAATGTTTTTCAAGGCGAAATCATGAGTAATGTTTGGTTTGAGAAAGGATTGTAGACTTTTTTTGATCCGATTGTGCCTTTCAAAGCCTACCAAATTACATTAATCCCTAGTTTCCCATTTCGAGCCTGAAACATTTATTTGGACAACCATATCTTAACCACTACTCTTTTGAGTGCTTACAAGCACTGTTTACTCTTGGCCCAACCTTCTTGAGTGCACCAAGAATGTGCAAATGATAAGAGGAAATCCATGTTTGAAATTTCCAAAAGCAAAGACCTCCAGAGAAAGGAGAGAAAGGAAGAAAGAAAAAGTGAACGAAATAAAGAAAAGTAAAAAATACCCTTGCAGGGTCAGTGAAAGGTGGGAAGGAAAATACTCCAACAAAAAAATTATTATAATAAAGAAGTGAATAAAAGAAAAGCTCCAACGAATAAGAACTCAAAAGAAAAAAAAAAGAGAAGAAGAAAACAAAAGCTAAAAAAAAGAAAAGAAAAGTGAAAAGCGTTAAAAATGAGAATTCAAAAGAAGATGAAAGGTGGGAGAACAATTAAGAGGATCTGACGTCAAATGCGTACCAATCATTAAGATCACAAATTCTGTGTGACGCTCAACGAGTAATTCAGTCACTTTTACCTCAAATAAATATCCTACCCATCCCTAAGCCTACGTTACAAGCCAATGACAATCCCTACATGATCTCATTCCAAATGTTCTCACATTAGTGGAGATTTACATAAGGGTCAAGCATATGGTATCACAGTTGTGTGCATTGAACATTCTTGTGAGTGTGAGTGCACTTTGAAAATGTCCTATAATCAAATGTTTCAAATATGTGTGAAATAGGACTAACCTTTGTCGTGAGGGCACTTGAGCATGAGGATTGATACACTTCAAAATCTTTGTTTGAAACAAGATGAACGGATCTTGTTAATCCTTATGTATATTTGAGGTACCACTTGAAGTTGTAGGAATTACCTTAATTCAATCTTTAAAAAAAAAGATCTACCTGCAATTATAACTGTTGGTACCGATCGAGGTGAAGATTTGACTATCTCATCATTTTTTTTATTATTTATTTTTTGAAAAAGAAAAAAATTGTCTTTTGAGTTGTTCATTATAAAAGGTGTTGTTAAGTTAGTCTTATATGTGTGAGACGCCTATTTTACTTCATTGGATTGTCCATCCCCAAAATGTGATATATCTTGTTTTTAGGCTTTGAATATAGCAAGGAATACCATTTGCATATTTCATCATGTTCATATTGCGCATTTTCTACTGATAATCTTTCAGATTCTTTGCAGCATTCATCATCCACAAGATTGGAACTACATTTGACCTGATTCCTACCTCGACAGGATATTAGGTACCACGACGGCTCAGTCATATACCCAGTGTGATTATTACTTCTCCTTACAATAAGACTGGGACAAAAATTTTGAAAATATTTCAAAAATTCACAGTAGAGATAGCCAACAAGTCAATATTGAAGATCATTTTAAGACTTGCCAAAATTCTAACTGGGACAGAATTTTGAGGAGGACCTCAAAATTGTGATAAGTGCTGCGAGAAGCTTGATAGCAACTACAAAGATCATACATCGAGAGTTAATATTCCTGCATTGTGAGTTAATGTTCATGCATCACGAGAAGATTTCATACATCGCAGAAATGTATGCATTGCAAGAAGATTTCATACCTTGTGGAATTCATGCATCGAGAGTCAATTCATGCATCACTGGTTAATATTCATGCATTGCGAGAAGATTTCATACCTCGCAGAAATGTATGCATCGCAAGAAGATTTCATACCTTGCGGAATTCATGCATCACTAGTTAATTCATGCATGGAGAGTCAATTCATGTGTTGCGAGTTAATATTCATGCATCGAGAGTCAATTCATACATCACGAGTTAATATTCATGCATCGAGAGTTAATATTCATGCATTGGAGTTAATATTCATGCATCGCGAGAAGATTTCATACCTCACATAAATGTATGCATTGCAAGAAGATTTCATACCTTGCAGAATTCATGCATCACTAGTTAATTCATGCATGGAGAGTCAATTCATGCATCGCGAGTTAATATTCATGCATCGAAAGTCAATTAATGCATCACTCGTTAATATTCATGCATCGAGAGTCAATTCATGCATCACGAGTTAATATTCATGCATCGAGAGTTAATATTCGTGCATTGCGTGTTAATGTTCATGCATCGCGAGAAGATTTCATACCTCGCAGAAATTCATGCATCGCGAGAAGATTTCATACCTCGGAGAAATGTATGCATCGCAAGAAGATTTCATACCTTGCGGAATTTATGCATTGCGGGAAGATGTCCATGCCCTACAGAAGATCATGCATCGAGAGTCAATTCATGCATCACAGAAAATTCATGCATCACAAGTTAATTCATTCATCGCGAGAAGATTTCATTCCTCACAAATTTTTATGCATCGCGAGAAGATTCAATTCCTCGCAAAAGTTTACATATCGCAAGAAGATTTCATACCTTGCGAAATTCATGCATTTCGAGTTAACATTCATGCACCGTGGGTTAATTCATGCATTGCGAGTTAATATTCATGCATCGCGAGAAGGTTCAATTCCTCGCAAAAGTTTACATATCGCAAGAAGATTTCATACCTTGCGGAATTTATGCATCGCGAGAACATTTCATTCCTCGCAAAATTTTTATGCATCGCGAGAAGATTCAATTCCTCGCAAAATGCAAAATTTGTATGCATTGCGAGTTAATATTTATGCATCGCGAGAAAGTTCAATTCCTCGCAAAAGTTTACATATCGCAAGAAGATTTCATACCTTGCGGAATTTATGCATCGCGAGAACATTTCATCCCTCGCAAAATTTTTATGCATCGCGAGAAGATTCAATTCCTCGCAAAAGTTTACATCTCGCAAGAAGATTTCATACCTTGAGGAATTTATGCATCGCGAGAAGATTTTATCCCTCGCAAAATTTTATACATCGCGACAAGATTCAATTCCTCGCAAAAGTTTACATATCGCAAGAAGATTTCATATCTTGCGGAATTTATGCATCGCGAGAAGATTTCATCCCTCACAAATTTTATGCATCACGAAAAGATTCAATTCCTCGCAAAAGTTTACATATTGCAAGAAGATTTCATACCTTGCGAAATTTATGCATCGCGAGAAGATTTCGTCACTCACAAAATTTTATGCATTGCTAGAAGATCTCATACCTCGCAAAATTTTATGCATCGCGAGAAGACTCCATCCCTCGCAAAATTTGCGCATCCCGGGAAGAATTTCATGCCCTGCAAGAAATAATGCACTGCCAGAAAAACAATCATGCATCTGAAAGGAAATATTTATTCCTCAACGTCAACTGACGTTAAATGCCGAGGAGAGAAATTGAGTGTCGACACGGTCGAAGGCACTGTCTCCCATTTAAATTGCATTTTAAGCTGACGAGTTTTATCTCAATCTATGTCAAGAGCATTCGAAAGGATGAATTTCTAAAAAAAAAACCTAAATTTTTAAAAAAAAACAGGTGCAAACTACTTCAACAAGGATGCAACACATCATAGAACCTTTTGGAGACATGTCTGGGACGAGTTTTATCTCAGTCTTTGTCAAGAGCATTCGAAATGATGAATTTATTCAAATAAAAATGAAGATAAAAAATATCAAAAAACAGGTGCAAACTACTTCAACAAGGACGCAACACATCATAGAGCCTTTTGTAGACAAGTCTGGGATTTACTTCCACCACATTCAACCGCACTTCTCTACAAAGGTTATGTGTTCGGTCAAAATTGGGTTTGTCAATTTTCGTTGTCCACGATTTCTTTCATCAATCATACACAACGAAAGGGACAGCTATTGACACCCAATTTTGACCTAACATTTTAAAAATTTGTGATTTTGTAGTTTTATTTATTTGTTTATTACATTTGTTAATATTTGTATGAATTTAGCACAGTCTAAAATTTAATCATATAAAAAAAAATAAAATTGAAATTCTATTTCAAAAATTTTGGGTCACAATATTAAGCCCATAACTTAGGCCCATATTTTTTAGTGTGAATAATATTTTGTGGAGAGGATGAATAAAAATGACAAAACCCTTCCCTCTCCCTTTTTACCATTTTCCTGCTGAGCCGCCTCTTTTCCGCCTTCTCTCCAGTCTTCCTCCCTCTTCTCTCACCCTTTCCCCCTCCCTTTCGTCCCTTCCTCTCCCATCAGCCCCTTCCCCTTCCTCTCCCTCTCCAGCAGCCCGTTCCCCTTCCTCCAAACACCCCACAACCGCCTCTCACCCTCCCTTTTCCTCTACTCCCTTCCCCCTCTATCTCCCGTCGTCCCCTTCCCCTTCTCTCACTCCTTCTTCCCTCTTCCAGCCGCCTTCCTCTTTCTTCCTCCCCTTCTCACTCCTTCAGCCACCACCCAATCGTTCCTCCCTAAAAAACCAACAAAACCCCAAACCCCATCTCCTTCTCCCTCCGACCAGCCATCACCCATATCGCCACTCTCCCGCAAAAATGGCTCCATAGAGGGGTGTTGTAGTATCACCAAAAAAGGAGGTGGCGGAAGACGAAATAAAGAGAGAGTCGGCGGTGAATTTTGAGCAAGCATGAGGGCAAAGCGAAAGAAGCAGCACCACTAGTCCCCTCCCCCTTTCCCTTTTACGTTTTTTTTTTTTGTTATATTTGCAGGTCCAACAGCTCCCACATGTTGCCCTGTCTCCAAACTCATTGCTCTCCACCAGCAACTCCAAGCTCAGGCGAAGTAACACGAACCAGCAATCCAACAACCCAAACACCACGACAAAATTCAATCGCGGGTGAGGTTTAAGTTTTCACTTTCAAATCCAACTGAAATAAAATGTTTTTTTTACTTAGTCTTGTTCGTCTTTCTCGCCATGTTATTTGCTGCATTTCAGGCGATTCATTTTGCTCGTTTCAAATTCCAATCAGTTTTATTTGTGTTAATGTTCTAAGGCGGATTTCTTTTGGTTTCATATTATTATGTGTCTATTTTTATTTTATTTTTTAGTTCATTATTGGTGATTCATAATTTTAAATGCTTATTATTTTATTTTGTCTATTCCATTGTGGTCTGTTCGTTTTAGCTTTTTATATTTACTTTATGATTGTTTCCTTATTTTAATCTAATTGTCTCATTTTGTTTAGATTTGATTGATATATTTCTCTAAAATTTTACACAGAGTCGTTTTGGTTTATATGCTTCCGTGTTGATAATTGCTTAAATTTGTTCCAGTGCTCAGTTTTATATTTTAATTGGTAAAATTGCATTATGTTTGTTAGATTAACATTCTTGTTTATGTTAGTATAATGTTTAATGTTGATTAATTTTCTTTTATTTCCTATTTCATCATGTTTCTTCTACATCCATTTGGTGGTGTTGTTTTTATTATTACTATTTTATTAGTTCTTTTATGCTTTGTTATTTTTTAATTGGCTGGGATAATGACATAAATTTTGAGAAGCTTATTGATAGCATTTGGATACTGTTCGCATGTTAGCGCATAATTTCGTATAAGTTTAGCTAGTTTTGTGTGATTTGGTGTTTGAAAAATTGTGAAATTGGTCAATGAGAAAATTCTTCGTCGGTTTTGGAAGCCTCCTCATTTTAAAAAGACGTAATTTTAATTCAAGTTTATATATTTTATATGTTGAAATTGGCCAATGAAAAATCCATCCGTTGGGTTTAGAGACCTTTTCCATTTCCAAAAGACGGAAATTTTTAGTTTAAGTTCATATAAATTCTTTGTCAAAATAGTTGAAAGGGGCCAATGAGAAAACTCTCCGTCGGTTTTGGAGGCCTCCCCAATATTAGACGGAAAATCTAATTTAAGTTTATATATAATTTCAGTTTTTGGAATTGGCCGATGAAGAAATTACCGTCGATTTCCAAGGCCTCCCATGTTAATAAGACGGATTTTTATTTTTAAGTTATTATTTGAGTCATTCATTTTTATTTATATTTATTTGGTACTAATTCTTTTACTAAGTGTCTTTACAGGTACTCGGAGGTGTTTCTCCTTGAAATTATTCGAATGTAGTTCGAATCATACTTTTAATTTAATTATCTTGTGAATATTGATGTTAGGCAAACTTTAGGGCGATTATTATTTTGTTTTATTTTGTATATTGCATCTTTATTATATATGTACATTATTTTATATTCTTCCTCAATTTGAAAAAGAAAATGAACTTAGTCGGGAACCACACTTGTGGAATCCGAAGGGTACCTAACCTCTTCCCTTCGGAATAACTTGAACCCCTTACCTAGAATCAATTTGGTTTCGTAGATTAATAATTGGTTTCCTAGTTTTCCTAAAATTAGGTGGCGACTGTTTTTAAAACTCGTTTATTTTTAAAACTTTCTTTGAATCAATTAATTATTTTCGAGTTGCCGCGACATTTTTCCTTATTTTGACTGAGTAGGGATGTAAACAGTTTTTTTAAAATAAAATAAAAAGGGTGGGGATTGTGGCGGGGGGGGGGGGGGGAGTGGAGGAGGAAGAGTACAGGGAGGAGGTGGTGAAGTGAAATAAGAAAAATAAATTTAAAATTTTATGTATGTGCAATGTCATGTATGAAGATTTTTTTCAAATAAAATAGAGAGTGCATTACTGTATTTATAAAACTATTAATTGATAGATTAGGTATGAAAATCACTTTTAATAGTTTAGGTATTAAATTCAAAAATTTAAATATTTTAAATATGTTTTGACCCTTATTTCTATGTAAAAATAGATAAGTTCTTTAGCTCCGTAAGTGAAAAACTAAATAAAGAAAACTGAAAAAAGAAAGAAAAAAAAGAAAAATAATTTTTTAAAAAAAGTAAGAAGATGAAAAAGACGAAAAAGAAATACAAAAGGTAGGACGAAAAGACGAAAAAGAGAACAAAAAAGAAGGAAGAATGGACATGAAAAAAGAGAAAAAAAAACAAAAAAACAAATTGGAAAAGAAGTTTATTTTTTGTTTTCATATATTTATCAAAACAAAAATTACATATTTATAAAAGAGAATTCTAGGTCCGCTTATGTGGCGGAATCAAAAGCAATGATTTCCTTTTAATTTTATTTATTTTCAAAATTAGCCTTCATTTTTTCATGAAAAAAATGTGACTTTTATGAATAGTTGTGACTTCAATGAAAATTTGTGACTTTAATGAAGAGTTGCGACGTCTTTCAAAAGTTGCGACTTTATGAACAGTTGCGACTTTTATGAAAGGTTGTGACTTTCTGAAGGGTTACAATTTTTTCAAATAGTTGTAATTAAACTGATAAGGCACAACAAAAAATTATTCACACTACCCTTTTTTGTCTATAAATAGAGGAATTTTTTCTCATTTAAAGAAAAAAAATCTGATCTTCTTCTTCTACTTCTGCAAAATTAAATATTCGTTTGATTTGCTCCAATTGAATAACTTACTGACACTATTGTTTTTGTATCAATAAGTTGGTTACTAAAATTGTTCTATCACGAGTGGATGTAATTCTTTAAACCTCTGGTATTGAGGGGAATAATTTTCTTAAGGGATATTGTGCATTCAGTGGACTCATTTTTTTCGTTTCTATTGCATTCTATTTTTATATATCTTGGTAGATTTTTTATACTCATTAACTTATGCATATGATATTAATTATTGTTTTTGAGTACATGTTTTAAACTCTGTTGTTTATGTTTCTACAAAATTATTGTCTCCCAATATATTGAACATATACACTTATGGTACGTATATTCATTGTGCAGAAAATAATTATTGTACTCAGCTCCAAGAATTCATTTTTTGATATTCTATATTAAATTATATAACTTAAAAATACTATACATAAACTTAAATATTATATATTTTTACATAGATATGTAATTTCTCATTTATCAATTGAAGAAATTTACTATCCAAGTTCAAAGTTGTAATTGTTTTTCGGTTCAAGCGTAATTTTTTTTTTAATATGTTAACAAACCTTTGAATTTTCTTTAAAGACATATATCACAATTGTATAATCTGAGCAACTTAAATGATTATTTTTAATTTTTATCATGAAATATTTTTGTATATATATTCTTATTTTCTTCTTTATTTTCCTTTTAATGTTAATTAAAGAACAAATAATTTATTATTTCGTGAATAATTCATTCGCTAAAGGTTCTTTGGTTATGTGATAGTGAAAAATAATTAAATTCATATTGAAATATTGCTAATATTTTTTTAACCTATTTCCCATTATTTTTAATGTATGTATATTAGTAAAAAATTATTTAGAATTTCAATGCAACTATTATTTATGACCACACGAGCGCAGACAAATTAACTAGTTATGATATAATATTAAGCTCTTTTTTAAATTTATTTATAGGATAATTATTTTAAAAAAAAATAAATAAAGATTATATTGGTAAAATTTTTCTTTTATGGATATGGAGACAAATATCACACCAGCCATATGAGTATTATTTATTATAAATTAACCCATCACCCAGCTTGGTCCACATCTCCTACGACGACTCTATTTATTTAAAATTTTCAATTATCAAAAAGCTTGGGAAAGTCAAAGAAGTACAAAACACTCACCAAGTAGCAATAATTGGTGACTAAGACTATTTGCCACCGTGATAAACATAATAGATAATCTGTTTTATTTTAAACATAATATCTAATATGTCTTATTTTCAGAATTATAAATTTCACTTAAAACGAAATGTTGCTCATCTTTTTATGTGATAGTGGTATACATAAAAGATAAACTTCACATTAATATATTATAGTTTTTGAAATGTGAAAATGACATACTCCACAAAATATCCTCTTGTGCCTGTTCTTCTCATCTTTCCCCTGCATATTTTAGCACAAACTAAGTTTGCTATTCCATTAGGCAGCTCTCTCATAGCAAATGATGAAACAACATCATGGCTTTCTCAATCTGGAGATTTTGCATTTGGATTCAAGAAAATTCAAAGTCAAAATCAGTTCTTACTTTGCATATATTATGCTAAGATTAAAGAAGCCAACATAATTTGGTATGCAAATGGTGGTAACCTTGTGCCACGAGGCTCAATCGCGGAGTTAAATCCTCAAAAGGGACTGATTCTCCGCGATCCTAAAGGGAAAATGATCATGTGGAGCACTGGTAGGATTGATTCTAATGTTGCTTATGCTGTCATGAATGATACAGGAAACTTTGTTCTTGTTGGTGTTGGTTCTTCAGTATTATGGGAAAGTTTTCGATATCCGACTAATACCCTTATGCCTACTCAGATACTAGAGATTAACAACAAGCTTGTTGCTCGAAAATCTGAGTCTTTCTTTGGTCCTGGTAGATTTTATCTTTGTATGTTGAGTGATGGGAATTTGGTTCTTGTTACTCAATCCAAGCCAACGAATTTCAATTATGATGCAGAGTATTACAATAGTCATACTTCTGATTCAGGAGATGAAGCCAATTCTGGTTATCAATTGATATTCAATGAGTTTGGTTCAGTTTACATATTGAAAAGGAACAATCAAAGACTTGTGTTGACACCTCCTAATGTTCCTTCAATTTCAGATAATTATCACAGGCTAAGTCTTGATTTTGATGGTGTTTTAACTCATTATTATCGTCCAAAGAGTACGTCTACGGGGGATCAAAAGTGGAGTACTCTTTGGTCTTTGCCTGATAACATATGTCTAGCAATTGTTGAAGATATTGGAAGTGGAGTTTGTGGATTCAACAATGTGTGTCATCTAGGTGAAAATCAAAGACCATATTGTGAGTGTCCAAAAGGATATCTGTTGATCGATCCGAATTGTTAGGACCGAAAATAAGCAGGTGTAAACGCGGAAGCTAGCAAAGCAAACCTCGAAAGACCACAAGTAAGAAGACAACGAGAAATATACCAAAAGACACAGAGATTTAACGTGGTTCGGTCAATTGACCTACGTCCACAAAGGAGATGAGCAATCCACTATAAATATGAGAGTACAAAATACAGAGAGAAACAACCTCGATCAATTCACTCGGAATACATGGGAGGTTCACACAAGTGATAACATATCAAGCTTGTGACCCATAAATTCTCCCCCTAACCGAAACTCTCAAATCCCTTAAGACTACATTGTGAATGCTAATTAAGTTAGAAGGAACATGCCTCTATTTATAGAGTCCTAAATCTTTTCCTACCAAAAAAAGAATTAGTCAATTCAAAACCTTTTCCTAAAAGGAAAACCTATTTATGGTAAGAAATCAGGGCAAATAAAACCCAACACGAATAACAAGTATGGGAGCTGCAAACCAAAATTTGTTCCTAGTTGTGATGAATTTGGACAGGGAAATCCTGAAGATTTATATGATTTTGATGTGGTGACTGATGTTGATTGGCCGTTATCAGATTTCGAGAGGATTTATCCTTCTGCTGAAGTGGAATGCAAGAAGGCTTGTTTAGAAGATTGTTTCTGTGCTGTTGCTATTTATAGAAGCAATAGTTGTTGGAAGAAGAAACTTCCATTGTCAAATGGGAGAGTAGATACCTCTTTGAATGTAAAAGCTTTTCTTAAAATAAGGAAAGTTTGAACATAACAACTTCTTAAATTCGATCTTATGTATGTCTGCTATAGGTTCATGGTTGAAGCTGAAATATTTCATACATTTGAAGAAACATATTGCACTGAGATACAGATGCAGGTTATTGGCGTTCTCTTTTAGGTAAAAGAAAATGCAACTTATCTCTTCAAGCATTAACATTACTTTCTTCATGTTAGGCCTTGATGCTGGATTTTTTTGAATGCACCAAATAGAAACCAATAAGAATTTCTCAAATCTCTTGATATCTTCTAATGCCTCTTCATCAGCGCATACAAGTAAATGCAACTTATCTCTTTTACAGCTATCGTAAGCCCATTCTAGTAGTATCATATCGTTCTCATTTTCCACATCCTGCTCATAATTTTTTCTGCAGCAAATCAATTCTAAGAGCAAGACCCCGAAGCTGTACACGTCAACCTTCACAGTTACAGGCCATACCAAAATCTGCTTCTGAACCAGTCTGGAGCTACGTACCCTTTGGTTCCACGTATCCTAGTTGTTGTTTGAGTCTGATGTCTTTTCAAAAGCTTGGCCATACCAAAATCTGCTATTTTTGCTGTCAAATTTTCATCCAAAAGCATGTTTTGGGGCTTGATGTCACAATGTATAATTTGAGTACTGTACTCTTCATGCAAATAGCAAAGTCCTTTAGCAGTGTCGATGGCAACTTGTACCCTTTTGGACCAACTAAGCCTAGAATCTTTGAATAGCAAGTGTGCTATCGAGCCGGTTTTCATGTGTTCATATACCAAAAGGCGGTGTTGGCCTTCGTTGCGGAATCAAAGGAGTTGGACTAAGTTCTTGTGATTAGTCCTGCTGATTGAATTCACTTCAGCTTCAAATACTTCTCTTTCTCCTTTTGTTACCATGTTATGAAGAACGACTTTGTAAACTGTTGAGTAAGTTCCAGTTCTTAACTCTTCCCTGAATCCATTTGTAGCTTGTTCTAGCTCTTTGTAGCTAAAACTTCTTAAGTTCACTCCCGGAACAGCTGAATACGGTGCAATTCTCTTTCGTTTTTTCCCTTTAAACTTAAAATTGTACACAAGTGCCGAAAGAAATAAGATTAAATTCATGAAAACTGAACTTGCCAACATCACAGAACAAGAAATGATCAGAGTAGATTGATTATTCTTTTATTTGTATTTCAACATTTGGCGATTCCCACACTGTGGAGTTGTCTTTCCTTATTTTTATCAAAGTCTTCCCTCCGATCGTTGGACCTACTCTCCCATTTGAAAGAGGATACCTTTTCTTCCAACAAACGTTGTCGTCACTGTAAATGGCAACAGCACAAAAGCAATCACTCAAACAATTCTCTCTGCAGCAATCCTCTGAAACATCCTGGGAGACTCATAATCAGAGTCAGGCAAGTTAGTATCCAACATTTCGTGGAATGTGAAAGACTCAACTTCTCGCGCTTCAAGGTTACAGTTTTGCTTGGGAAAATTTTGTCTGCAGCTGCCTAATTTATCATTCGGATCATCCAAGATATACCCAAGTGGACAATCACATCTTGGCCTCTGATTAGTTCCTACTGAGCATAGGCTGTTGAAACCACTGTTGGGTTATGGGCCTTTTTCCCTTCCTATGTGGATAAATAATAGCCCAATTTGGACCAACCCATTTTTGCCCATAGGCCCATTCTTATGAGGCAAATATAAGCCTATTTAGGTCTTATTTTCATACACATAGAGAGCTTTTTCAGCAGCCAAAAAGAGAGAAAGAAAGCAGTTTTCGCAGTCAAAATTCAGCCCTAACAATCAACTTCAAATTGCGATTCCCGCTTCGTTTCTTGTCCGATTGAGCTGATTTTTGGACAGCATATTATCTTCATCTCAATCTTTGATTAGGAATGGACAGAGTTTTATGTAGTGGCCTGCAGCTTCATTTTTGCTGTCGTGAACAGTAGCTGCGAAATTGGTAATTTTGCTCCTTTAATTCTCTAGATTTGGTGCAATCTTATTTTGTTGTTGCTCGTTGTTTGACACTTGTTTTGTGGCCAATTTTTGAGAACAATATTTTAACTCTTGGTGATTATAGTGGAACTTTTGGTCCCGTGGTTTTTTACTCTTCACATTGAAGGGTTTTCCACGTAAATCTTGGTGTCTTGTGTGATTGGTTTATTATTGCCTTGTTATATTTGTTTGGTTGAATTACTTGCTGCCTTACTATCATATTGCTTGTGGTTGTTTGTCTTCTCTTGGTTCAAATCGAGAAGGGAAAGTATAGACTTGGGTATTCTTCCGCTGTTATCCTGTCAGGCATTCTTTGTTAGTGCCTTGTCTTTCCCAACAAAGTGGTATCAGAGCATTGGTTATTGTTGATTGTCGTTTTGAATGATGGAGGCAAATATGAGCAAAATGGTGTGTTTAAAATGTAGTAACTATCATATTTGGAAAGGCAAGATGAAAGATCTTCTATTTGTCAAGAAGATGCATTTACCTGTGTTTGCTTCTAATAAGCATCAGTCTTTGAATGATGAAGAATGAAAATTTGAGAATATGCAGGTTTGTGGCTATATTAGACAATGGGTTGAAGATAATGTTAGAAATCATATTGTGAATGAGACACATGCCAAAAGTTTGTGGGACAAGCTCGAGACACTTTATGCTTCGAAGACTAGCAACAACAAGTTGTTCCTATTGAAACAATTAATGAATATCAGGTATAAAGAGGGCACTCCTATTTCTGATCATATTAATGATTTTCAGGGTGTTCTTGACCAGCTGTCCGGAATGGGTGTAAAGTTTGATGATGAGATACAGGGACTTTGGCTTCTTAATACTCTGCCAGACTCTTGGAAAACTCTTCGAGTTTCTTTGACTAATTCTGCTCCCAGTGGTGTTGTAACCATGGAATATACTAAGAGTGGTGTCTTGAATGAAGAAACGAGAAGAAGATCGCAAGCCTCATCCTTCAGCTTCACACTCCGATGTTTTGGTTACGAAAGATAGGGGGAGAAACAAGTCCAGAGGTTAGAATGATAGAGGTAAAAGTAGAAGCAAGTCAAAGTCTAAATACAAGAATATTACATGTGACTATTGCCACAAGAATGGGCATATCATGAAATATTGTTACAAGCACAAGAGAGATATGAGACAACAAAAGAGAGAAGGCGATAATGAAAATCGTGTTGCTGTTGTTGCTAATGATGATCTTCTTGTCTCTTGTGATACAAATGCCATTAATCTTGTTCGTGATGAGTCTAGCTGGTTTGTGGATTCTGTGCTACTTCTCATGTCACGCCAAAGAAGGAATTATTTTCTTCTTATACTCCAGGTAATTTTGGAACGTTGAAAATGGGCAATAATCATGAAGTTGAAGTTATTGGCATTGGGACAGTTTGTTTGGAAAGTAACAATGGTTCCAAACTAGTTCTCAATAATGTCAAGCATGCTCCAGATGTTCGCTTGAATTTGATTTCAGTGGGATATCTTGATGATGAGGGTTATGTTAATACACTTGGTGTTGGCCAGTGGAAGCTTACTAGAGGTTTGATGGTTGTGGCCCGTGGTGACAAGTTGTCTAACTTGTATGTATTTCAGGGCTCCATGTCCAGAGACTCAGTAAATTTGGTGGAGAATGATACTTCATAAGAGTTGTGGCATAGAAGGCTGAGTCATATGAGCGAGAAGGGGATTGATAGTTTGGCTAAGAAAAATTTGCTTTCTGGAGTGAAACAAGCAAAGTTGAAGGAATGTGTTCATTGCTTAGCCGGTAAACAGAAAAGAGTTTCTTTTTAGAGTCATCCGCCTTCAAGAAAGCTTGATTTGCTGGAGTTGGTACATTCTGATTTGTGTGGTCCTTTTAAGGTAAGATCTCATGGTGTTGCACTTTACTTTGTGACTTTTATTGATGATCATTCTCGCAAACTCTGGGTATTTCCTTTGAATTCCAAGGATCAAGTACTTGATGTGTTTAAGAGTTTTCAGGCCTAGGTTTAAAGATAAACAGGGAAGACATTGAAATACATCCGCTCAGATAATGCTGGTGAGTATATTGGTCCTTTTGATAGATATTGTAGAGAGCAGGGTATTAGGCATCAGAAAACTCCTCCAAGGACTCCTCAGTTAAATGGTTTAGCAGAGAGGATGAATCTAGTTGAGAGGGTTAGATGTATGCTTTCAGATGCTAAGCTGTCAGATTTCTTTTGGGCAGAAGCACTTACTACTGCTGCTTATGTTATCAATTTATCTCCTGCTGTTGCTTTAGATGGTGATGTCCCTGACAGAGTTTTGACTGGTAAGAATGTTTCTTATGATCATCTTAGAGTCTTTGGGTGTAAAGCCTTTGTACATGTTCCTAAGGATGAAAGGTCAAAGTTGGATGTTAAAACTAGGAAGTGTATCTTCATTGGTTATGGTCAAGATGAATTTGGCTATCCTTTCTATGATCCTGTTGAGAAGAAACTTGTTAGAAGCCGTGATGTTGTGTTCTTTGAAGACAAAACAATTGAAGATTTTGACAAAGCTGACAAGGCTGATTTTCAGAGTAGTGAGAGCTTAGTTGATGTTGATCCAGTTCCTTTGACAATTGCACTGGAAGAAAATCTTCATAATGATGAAAATCAAGTTGATAACGAAGATGGTGATCATGTTCAGAATGACCGGCATGATGTTGTTGATGCTCCAGTGCAAGATGATGTGGTTGTCCAACAACCAATTATAGATGCTCCAGAGAGTTTTCTCAGACGATCTAGTAGATAGAGAATTCCTTCATCTCGTTATTCTCCCAATGAGTATGTACTCTTGACTGACGGGGGAGAACCTGAGAGTCTTGATGAGGCCATGAAAAGTGAAGAAAAAGAAAGGTGGTTTGATGCTATGGAAGATGAGATTAAATCCTTGCATGATAATCATACCTTTGATTTGGTTAAGTTACCTAAAGACAAAAAAGCTTTGAAAAACAGGTGGGTTTTACGGGTGAAACATGAAGATGGTAATCCAGTTCCACGGTACAAAGCTAGATTAGTTGTAAAGGGATTTAATCCGAAAAGGGGAGTTGATTTTGATGAGATATTCTCTCCAGTTGTGAAGATGTCATCCATTCGTGTGGTTCTAGGCTTGGCTATAAGTCTAGATTTAGATGTTGAGCAAATGGATGTTAAAACTGCTTTCCTCCATGGTGACTTAGATGAAGAAATTTATATGGAGAAACTGCAAGGTTTTGAAGTCAAGGGTAAAGAGAATTATGTTTGCAAATTGAAGAAGAGCTTGTATGGTTTGAAACAAGCTCCCAGGCAGTGGTACAGGAAGTTTGGTTCTTTAATGAGTCAGCAGGGCTTCAAGAAGACTTCTTCAGATCATTGTGTTTTTGTAAAAGTTCTCTGATAGTGACTTTATTATTGTGTTGCTTTGTGTTGATGACATGCTTGTTGTTGGTCATAATACTTGCAGGATTCAGAAGTTGAAGCAAGAGTTGAGTAAGTCTTTTGCTGTGAAAGACTTAGGACCAGCAAGGCAGATTCTTGGCATGAAGATTGTCCGTGATAGAAAGGCCAAGAAATTGGTATTATCACAAGAGAAGTACATTCAGAAAGTACTTCGCAAATTCAGCATGGACAAAGCTAAGGTTGTCAGTACACCTTTTGCTATGCACTTCAAATTGAGCACGAAACAGTGTCCTTCTAGTGATGATGAGAAGGAAGATATGAAGAAATTTCCTTATGCTTCAGCTGTTGGTAGTTTGATGTATGCGATGGTTTGTACAAGACCGGATATTGCTCACGCCGTTGGAGTTGTTAGCCGTTTTCTTTCTAATCCGGGAAGAGAACATTGGAATGCTGTGAAGTGGGTTATGAGATATCTCTGTGGCACTTCTAGTCTGAGTTTGTGTTTTGGTACAGGGAAGCCTATTCTTTGTGGTTATACTGATTCAGACATGGCTGGTGATGTTGATACTCGCAAGTCTACTTCAGGGTACTTGGTTACTTTTGCAGGGGGAGCTGTGTCTTGGCAATCTAGGTTGCAAAAATGTGTTGTTCTATCTACTACAGAAGCTGAGCTTATTGCTGTCGTTGAAGCTTGTAAAGAATTGCTTTGGATGAAGAGATTCTTGGGGGAACTTGGTTGTGCTCAAGAGAGGTATGTGCTTTATTGTGACAGTCAAAGTGCTATACATCTTGGCAAAAATTCTACGTTCCATGGTCGGTCTAAAATCATTGATGTGAGATACCATTGGATTCGAGATGTGTTGGATTCTAAGTTGCTTGAGCTTGAAAAGATTGATACAAATGACAATGGTTCCGATATGATGAATAAAACTTTGCCAAGAGGGAAGTTTGAAGATTGTTGCATGGTCGCCGGGATGGCGGTCTCCTCCACATAGTCGTGAGGGGGAGAATTGTTGGGTTATGTGCCTTTTTCCCTTCCTATGTGGATAAATAAAAGCCCAATTTGGACCAACCCATTTTTTTCCATAGGCCCATTCTTATGAGGCAAATATAATCTTATTTAGGTCTTATTTTCATATACATAGAGAGCTTTTTCAGAAGCCAAAAAGAGAGAAAAAGAGCAGTTTTCGCAGTCAAAATTCAGCCCTAACAACCAACTTCAAATTGCAATTCCTGCTTCGTTTCTTGTCCGATTGAGCTGATTTTTGGACAGCATATTATCTTCATCTCAATCTTTGATTAGGAACTCACAGAGTTGGATTTGGTGGCCGGCGGCTTCAGTTTTGCTGTCGTGAACAGTAGATGCGAAATTGGTGATTTTGCTCATTTAATTCTCTAGATTTGGTGCAATCTTATTTTGTTGTTGCTCGTTGTTTGACACTTGTTTTGTGGCCAATTTTGGAGAAAAATATTGTAACTCTTGGTGATTATAGTGGAGCTTTTGGTCCCGTGGTTTTTTACTCTTCACATCGAAGGGTTTTCCACGTAAATGTTGGTGTCTTGTGTGATTGGTTTATTATTGCCTTGTTATATTTGTTTGGTTGAATTACTTGTTGCCTTACTATCATATTGCTTGTGGTTGTTTGTCTTCTCTTGGTTCAAATCGAGAAGGGAAAGTATAGACTTGGGCATTCTTCCGCTGTTATCCTGTCAGACATTCTTTGTTAGTGCCTTGTCTTTCCCAACAACCACAGGAACCCCCTCCTAAACCTTGCCTGATAGACAAACTAGACCATGCCATCGTTTCCCTACCAGAAGATTTCGGATGGACATAGTGCCTAAAAACTCCATCATATTCAAGAATCGCCCGATGATACATTGATTGCCTTCTTGAGTTTCCACATTAGAAGATGATATCGAATTTATCAAAGTTCCATCTTTGTTTGAAGAAAAATAAAGCCTGATTGATTGAAGATCACCTGATAACCACCGCCAACTTATGTAGTAGACCAACATGCAGCATTTCTTGCCTCAACTGACAAATTCCCATGAGTTTGAAGTATGAACTCAAACCTCCCTCTCAATACATTCGTGTCAGAGAAACTTGAAACAAGGTTGCTTCCTTAATTAAGTACTTGACCAGGAAAAATTGTATCAGTGGGCTCATCAAAACTCTGCCATCGAGTGTCTGAACTACTAGTTGCTAGCACAAAGTTTCCGCTATCAAGCATGGCTCCATAGGCCAATTGAGCATTCGCCATGCCACGAGCCCACATCTCTTGACCATTTGGATTAGTAAGGACTAGTCTTCCATCCGCGGAGAGCTGAACTTTCGATCCATCTTAGGCAAGATTATTCCTATTAGCTCACCAAACTATGGTTTTCTGTCTGTGATTTTGTTGAACCATGTGGCTAGTAAGTACCTTGATTCATTTCCAAATTCCTGGAAACCGAAAGCGAAATCATCAGATGGAGATGACCAAAAGCTAGTAATATCACTTGTAGTGAGTGATGAACCCAAACTAACATTTTGGTAAGATTGAGCAATGGCTGAAACGGAAACAATAAGAGACCAACAAGAAGCATAGCTAAAAATTCATGTAAGAAAGTTGCAAAGTTATAAATGGATATTATGTACACCTATAATAAGTTAAAAATATAGTGTTGCCTGCAGGGGAAAATAGTCAGGCATATTACATAACTATATAAGTCTGACACACACATGGCACGTCCTGCATGTCAATTCATGTCATATGCAACATCTACTGTGTGTCTACTTATTTAATTTTATGCTAGTTTATGAATAATTTATGAATATTCAATGTTAGAGAGCGTAAATATCAGTTAAGATCAAATTATATAACACATTCATATAATGATAGTAAAAGTCATATTCCACATGAACAAATATTAGAAAGAACCAGGGAAAAAGAAAATTCAACGTTAGTAAAATTGTTGCTTGTTGGACCACATTTTCTAAAAGTAATTGTTGAATAAGTCCTTTGATAGCCCCACTTTTTTTGAGTAAATGTACCTATGAGTTCTACCGCGTTTCCTTGACTTTGGAAATGTTTGACGCATTTCTACAAATTACTTTGAGTGGGTACATTTAAGAGATATCTATTAGTTTTAGCGGCATTTTTTATTTAGAGTAAAAGGATAAATATATTTCGAACTATTATACATGGTATGTATATATACTCTTTATACTAACAGAAATACACATGTCATAATCTTATATATCGATCCGACATCGAATTGATGGATGTCTTCTGTTAGAGTGAAGGACATATACATTCAAATTTTTGGATGGCACGTGCAACTTAGATGTTTTGCAAGTATTTTAAAATATATTATACTTATTTCGTAAGAAATCGACACAATGTATTATAATTATATTAAAGTGTGTAATATATATATTATTTATCAACAAAACATGCATTCCATGAGTTCTATAAATTATTTTCTAAAACATATTTAAACTGTATTATAAATTAATTATAAGTGTTCAATTAAAAAAATATATTATTACTTTTGATGGTAAATATTTTTCTTAAGATAACATATATATGTAAGCTTTCCTAGTAGTTTATTCTATGTTTTCTATTTGTTTGCTTTTATGATCTTGATAGTTTAAATTCTTCAAGGGGCATAAAATGTTTCAAACCAAGTTGTAGTTTAAACAGTACAAGATTTCTGAGTGATGAACACATTCTAACCATCTATTCATACTTAGTGACGGCATATTTAGGAATTTCACTAAAAATATATTTAAATTTTGAATAAGGTATGATTGATTATTTAAATTATTATATTTGGAATGAACCAAAATATCGAAGCACAAAAAAAATTGAACTGATTCAATTCAATTTTCGATATGAACCTTTTGAAGTGATATATATTGTAAATAATAATTTTTTAGAAAAAACTCAAAAACTACTAACATAAAACCAATATTTTTTAAAATACAAATAAACCAAAATTTTCATACATAAATTTGATTTTTTAAAATTACCACGTAAATACCACTCGTTGAAGAAAGATAGAAAGTTGATCACTTAGGTACTCAAATCAATTTTCTAAAGTTAGTTTAGACCTTTTTGTTTTGATTTCTTTTTATTAAAAAATCAATGTTTCTTTCATTAGGATTTCTTGCCAGCAACCCATTCCGGAAGTTATAAGCTACTAGGCACACTCATTCGGTCTATTTAGATAAAATTATAGTAGGAACTCTAGTGTACTAATGTATTATCTCCGTCTTATTTTACATGTCATCTTTTAGATTTTAATAGTTAAATAAGTCAATTTTTTATCGTAAAATTTTAATAAATTTTTTAAATATTTTGAATTATAAATGATTGTGACTCATAGTATTTTTTACGTAATTTACAAATATATAAATTTCATTTCAAAAAAAAATTGAAGATTCCATACGCAAATTACCAGTCAAACATAAAATATTTACCTCTGAAAATATAAAAGGTGTCGTATAAATTGAAACCAAAAAAGTAAATTATATTGAATAACAATATATGTTTTTATTACTTCAAGGTGTTGATTCGGAGAACGAACATATTTGACTGGTGAATGTAAGAGAGGGTCATCATTTAATAACTAGGCAAAGCACTAATTCATTAGTGTTTAATGTTTTCTTTGTGGTCTATTTTTGTTTTATTTAATCTACTTTTTTACAAATTTGAATTTATAATGACGGCGTAGACTAGGGCCTGCTTGGAAAACCATCTTGATAATTGAAGTTAATGTAATTGAATGCAATTAGACTGTTTGGCATGTTTGGTTGGTCGTATAACGACTTGGTTAACAATTAATTGAGTGTAGTTGACAGAGGGTACTTACAGACTCCAATGCTGAGGGAGACATGCGAATTAATGATAATTACATGGTGTAATTGCAATCTAATTACAAATTGATGATAATTACATGATGTAATTGCAATCTGATTATTTTTTAATTTCCAATTTTTATGTTATTTTACTGTTGTATTAAAGAAAATTATTTTTATTAATTTAAACTTTTCTAAAAATATATTTTTATTTTTTTATATTTCATTTTCTTCTCATTTTCAACCTTTACTTCTTGCGATTTTATGCGATTTTTTTGTATTATTTATTTTACCTTTATTTTTCCATTAAGATAATTTTATTATTATTATTTTTTAATTTAAGTAGAAATCATTGTTGAATAAGGTTATAGATTTACATTTCTCTTCTCTTTTAAATCATATTTATGTATGACATGTTGGAATTTCATATAAGAGTATTTAATTTAACCTTTTTAGTTTAAATTAAGAACTTATGTTATATTTTTACTTTTGTAATTATTAACCTAGTAATTACACCAATTTCAATTATTTATGACTTTCCAAACAGACCTAGTACAATTTTCTAAAAATATATATTTTTATTTTTTATAATTCATTTCCTCCTCATTCTCAACCTTTTACTTATTGAGATTCTATGCGATTTTTCGTAGTACTTATTTTATCTTTATTTTTTTGAAAAAACTAAAGTAAAAGTCATTGTTGAATAAAGTTATAGATTTACATTTCCCTTTTCTTTTAAATCATATTTATGTACGACATGTTGAAATTTGACATAAGAATAGTATTAAATTTTTTATTTTTTATTTAGAATTTATATTATATTTTCGGTTTCATTTGTTTAAGTAATATGACTTGATATTCACAGTGCAAGTCATTTTTTTTAGTTGGACTTAAGGGTGTCAAAAATGAACCCAAACATAGGTAGCCCCGCCCAACCTGTCCAAAATTTTAAGGTGGGGCTCAAGTTAATTTGAATTGGGTTCAATCTCAACTTATTCAAGCATAACCCATTTGAACAAAATCCTCAATTGAACTCAATTCAATCTCCAATGTCACACCCTAAGCCTACACCCTGGATGTGGCTGACACTCGAAAACTATTTTTGGCCTGGAACGGATCATTTGTCTGACTTACTTATTCAGCGGAAGACTTAAACACAAGAAATGACTCAAAAATTAACTTAAAAGTAATAATTGACCCAAAATGACAACTCAAGTCTTAATCGTTTACAAGTAAAAGAAACAACAATTTTCATAAATAAATTCAAATCTCTTAACTACCACGTAAATACCACTCGTTAAAGAAAAAATAGAAAGTTCACTACTAAGGTTCTCAAATCAATTTTCTAAAGTTAATTTGGACCTTTTTAGGTGTGTTTGGTACGAAGGAACATGTTTTCCATGGAAAATATTCCGTGGAACACATGTAAAATTTTTACTTATTTCTCATGCAGAAAAAAAATCGGAATTTCTTTTAAGTGTTTCATTTATGAATGAATTTTTTTTGAGAAAATATTTTTTATTTTTAATAGAGAGTAGAAATAATTTGGTGGATTGAAATTGAAAATGAAATATTTTTAAAAATAAACTTAAATATTCTTGGGGAAGGGTGGGTGGAGCGGGGGGAGGGTAGGGTAGGGGTGAGATGAGCTAAAAAAAATAAAATTTTAAATTAAATATATATATATTTTTTAAAAGTTTAAATTTGTTTTTTGAGGGGGAGTGGCGGGTAGCGGTGGGTGTTACGACCCATAAAATGAATAAGTGCAACTATAGCCTAACTAGTGAGTGTGTTAGTTTTTCATGAGGTTTGAGGTGGTTTAATGTTATCTTGAGTCATGGTTGAGGAGCTTAGGGATTAAACGTCAATGTACGACTCCCCATCGACCACCCTAGGGGTCTTTGAGGAGGACCCTAAGCCTAACCCCCAAAACCCCTTGAAACCAAAAGGTTGCAATAATTTAGTGAGCTACAGTAGGGATCCACGCCCTGTAGGTCCATTCACGCTCCGTTGATGGACTCCATAGGTCAAGTGCCCCCAAAACAAGTTGCAATCCAAAACTACGAACCAATAGTACGGACCTGTAATACTCCGAAAGTCTAGCCTAATTTAGAGCACATATAAGTCATTTAGGAAATTTAGAATCAAAACGTTAAGGAACGTCCATGACGTTCGGAAACTAGTTCAAAGAGGCGCTAGTGTGCCTTAGCCTATTTGACAAGGTTTTAATAGTCAGAAAGTGATGAAATTTGGTGTGAAGGTGTCTAACACGTATTAAAGTTATTTTATAGTCAAAAAGTCAGGGTACAACTCCCCTAGTACCAACCAAGGGCCCTTGAGTAGAACCCTCGCAATTTGGAAAAAAGCTTCCATGAGGCAGTCTCCATCAACGAACTACAAGCGACGAGGCATGGTTGGATGGACGGGGCGTCGATGCCTCCGTAGACAACACTTAACCATTTTGTCTAATGGTCCATTTGGACCAGTTTCTGACACCAACGGCAGGTGTGTAGGACGGAAGGGGTCAAGGGCATATATTGACCTACGGCCCGTCAGTCGGGGTCTCGTAAGTCAGGTCCGTGTATGGTTGTGCGATTTTAATTAATTAATTTGATTAGTTAAAAGGTTAGTTAGTTAATTAAGGGTTAAGAAAGGTTCAATTAAGTTAATTAAGGATCCCTGTATAAAGACTTAGCCTAATTAAACTAGACCTAACTCCCATATTTTCCCAAAACCCAATTGCTCTTCCTTCTCTCTTCTTTCTCTCTCCCAAAGAAACTCCATATCATAACAAGCAAATGAGGGTTATAAGGATGTAAAGGATCAAGTTTTCTCCTTCGAAATTCATCAATTAGTAAGGTATGAGATTCTTTTCACCTTTGGGATTCTTTCCCCAAAGGGTTCCTCCAAATTAATTTCAAAAGAAGAGTTTTAGATGGGTTTTCTTCTATTACAAAAATGATCTTTCAATTGGCTTTGTTTATGATTTAGTTTGATAATTATGAGTATATTATGATTTATTGTATTCCAATTATGCTAGTTCTTGATTAATTGACCTAGGTTGAGAAATAGATCATGAATTTGACCTAAGTTCGAACCCTAGGCTATGAACTAGTGATGAATTATTGTGTAGTGATTCAATTGATTTCGTTATATTGTTAATTAATATTGAATGATGATATTACACCCATTTTTGGGTTCAATTGGATGGTTGATGGTAAGACTATGATGTTGGCTTGTGAAGGAGATTGGATACGTCTTGTGATTCTAATTCTTTACTTCAATTGTGATTACTTGTGTTTAGTGATGAAGTTATATTGAAGTATACCTTATGATAATATTACTTAGGGTTGATATGATGTTGAATTGAAATGTCTTGAATTATGTGGTTGGTCTTGTTTAAGTATGATAATATTTACGTTTAATGAAATAATATGTGAAGTTGGGCATTACTTATGGTTCTTGTTGAGTTTATTTGGTGGAGTGAGGTTATGGGGCCTTACTTGGCCATTGCACTAGTGGACTTAACAGGGGTGTATGAGTGATGGTCTTGTTTCAGTTATGATGTTATAAACACTTATACATGCTTGTTGATATTATAACTTGATGATAGAGTTGTCTTGGTTATGTGCTCAATTGTGTTGATATACATGTTGAGTTGAATAGACTTAGTATGGTTGGTGTTGTGCTGTACATGGTCTTAACCTAATGAATATGTACTATTGACTTGTATTTGTTTATGATTGTGCATAAGGCTTTTCAAAGTAAATTACCATACTTTAATGAAATGTCCCCTTTTAGCATGATTTCTATGTTATATGTGCATATGGTCCTATACTTAGTACAAGTGATGTATTATCCCCATTTTCTCCCTTCCCCCAACATTTTAGGTTGCGGTAGTTGAAGGGTTTCGCGACGAATCTTGAAGAAGACTTGGATCCCCATTCTCCAAGTTGGGTAGGTCCTCACCACTTCGAGGACAATGCCACTTTCTATCATTGGATGTTGATTAGTCTTACAGATACTTTGTTCATTCTCTTTCATTTGAGTATTAAAGATTGTATAGCCTATATGTCCCTTTATTGCTATTAATGTATGGGCTATGCGCAAATGTTATATTTCTTTTAGATGGTTTAATATGAGACATGTGTTTTAAGACTATGTTATGAATCTTATATATATGTGCCATAAAAGTAGAAGACTGTGTATTCTTCTTATATGAAGGGTCTATGTATACTCGATATGAATATATATTATGTGTATGCGAGAGGACTATGTAAACCTCATGACAGAGAAGCAAAGTTTTTTAGGTTTCGCGATTTTTACCTATGAAATGTAATAACGAATGGTAAGAGGCTAGTCCTAGAACTCTTTGAGGACGATGATGACGGTTGCGTCTAGGGGTACTTCCCGTATGTGAGGACCAAGTGGCTAACCTCACGTGATCATCTAAAAAGTATGACCCATTAATACCCATGATGGCTACATGGAGACTTGAGTTAGTATGAACTCTCATCCCCACATCGATGCTCATTACTACTTCCAAAATATACTTTAGCTCATGCTTTTAAAATATCCGCCTTCCTCTTGAGTTTTGCTCAACCATTTTTTGCTTTAAAAATCCCTCTTGGAATCATTGTCACCCTTTTTGTTTCTCAAAACTCTTTTGAAAATCTTAGTTTCTCTTCAACTTAAATGTGAAAACATTTATAATCGTTTAGGGAGTACTTAGTTCCCTTATAACTCATGAGAAATGAACTCAACTCTTACCCTTTCCTTAACTTGAAACTTAGCTTTTAGGGAATACTTAGTTTCCTTATAACTTTTGAGAACATAACTCAAATCTTTTACTCTTTGCTTAACTTATTGCTTGAACCTTAAAAAAAAGTTAAAATGTTTGTTTAAGACTTGAATGCTTTAGGAACTTACTTTGACTTTCTTCTTAACTTTTAGACTTGACTCTTAACTTCATCGACCTTGATCTTAGCTATCCTTGAATTGAATTAAAGATTCAAGGATCATGATATCATGTTTATGAATTATTTAATGATGTTTCGGTGTACTTTAGAGTGTTAAAATAGACTAGGAATTATAGGTACATAACTTAGGAACTAGTATGAAAAGATAGTGGAAAATGAGGTCTCCGGGTCACCTTGGCGCTCAAAGAGGCACGGAGTGCCAGAGCCTGACGGGCAGACTATGGTCTGAGGCACTCTGGCTGGCGTAGCGCATGAGGTCCTGTCAGACAGAGCCTGCCTTGAGGGGCTCTGGCAGGCGCGGCGCCCTAGGGGTTGTTAGACGGGATTTTTTACTTTTCTTCTTTGATTTTCAACTCTAAACCTTCTAAAATCACATGGATTTTCCCCCAAACACTCATGAATACTAAATACCTCAATTCCCAATAGTTTAGACTCGTAAAACAACCCCAAAACATGAATCAAACAATTAAAGAAATGTAATATCCCAAACAACAAGAATTCGACATTGTTCATCAAGAACTTCAATATTCTTCATTAAATATAATCAAAACTCCCTAAATTAAACATGATGGTGTGTGGGTGAACGAATTCAATAGAAAGAGCTCACGTACCTTGATAGGGATCACCACTGAGGAATTCCACTTGAATCTCTTGGCGTTCTTGGTGAAATAGTGCTCTTTTCTCCCTTCTCCTTCTTCTCTTCTCTTTTCTTCCACACCCTAAGCATAAAAAGTATTTTCTAATCGGAACTAATACTTGGTTTTACCCCAATTAGATCCTTAAAATAAATTAGGAAATAGTAGAATAAAAAGACTACTTTACCCTTACCAAAATCCGAATTGGAATTTCCTTAGTCCAACAATCCAACATCCAAAAGGAATATTTCCCTCATACAACCTCGGAAATGCGCAAACTTGGAGCTGTGGGAAAGATCTGCCAAAGAGTTTTCCAACCAAATAAAGAACTCACACTATCTTCTCCTGAGCTAGGAGTTATGACGAGGAAAGGATCAAAGTAGTCCCTCTTCTTTGGGTTAAGACTCAAAGTGATCCTTAAGTTTTTACATGGAGTACTAATAGTCCCTCATGTTTTCAATATTGGTGCACTTTTGGTCCTCCTTCAAAATTTTACGCATTGATTTATCCATAACCTATGTAGGGGATGTCCAATCGTCATTTTATATATTTAGTAGAAATAAAAACTCCGTATCAAAGAATGTGAGAAGAAAAACACTTTATTTTGTTTAGTAGAAATCGTATTGCAGGTAAAGTCGAGAAGTTCATCATGATATTTTCATGCGCAATAGTATAATTTTTTCTTTTCTGCAAAGTCATATGTTAATATGTTCTTAGTTTAGCTGCAGTAATATTTCTAGTGAACAGAACAATGTATTTTTCTTATCACCTTCTCTCAGATAGATTATTTCTATTAAATATATAAAAAGACGATTGAACTTTTCTTATATAAAATTTTGGACAAAATTAAAGTTAAAAAAAGGCAAAATTTTAGGATAGGACCAAAAGTGCACCAATATTTCAAACATGAGAGACAATTAGTTCTCCATGTGAAAACTCAAGGACCACTTTGAGCCTTAACCTAAAGATGAGGGATTATTTTGAGTAGTTCCTCAATTTATGACCATTTCAAAATGACCAAAAACTCACTTCTACACTTGGGGAGTTTTTCAGATTTCCCTACTTATTTTCAAAATTGATTATTCTTGGTTTCTTGGCTTATTATTAGTTATTACAAGCTATGAGATGTATCGGTTTAACATATTATATCACGGTACAACTTCAATAAGATTCTTGATACTTTCATTAGACAACAACTACATCATATATACGTGACAACAAAAATGAGAAGATTTCAATTCTACAAAAATAAGGTAGAAACGTTAAAAAAATAAATATTTTTCACCAAAGGTGATGTTGCTCATATATTAAAATAAAATTATGCTATTAAAATATGTATATCTAAAACAAAGAATTTATGAAGCGAAATATTTGACATAGACATTAAATCAATTTAACCATCATTCATCAGAACTATAAAGGACCTTTTTTTTTTTATGTAGAATTACCTGTCTATGATAGTCTTACTTAAATATGAATTGGTAAAATATAGATTATGTATAAACATAAAATATTTAGAATAATCCTCATTTGTGTCATGCACATAATAAATTTAAATAATGACCATTTAAGAGAATAAATAAACTTAAATGGTGTCCATCACTTATGTTCTTAGCCTCAAGAGGAAAGACTATTTGTGACATTTTTTGAAAATTGTCCTGGTTAGATTTGTTTACAAAATTGAATAAACTAAATAATACTACTTCTGAAGAAATGTCACTTTCTTTCGAAATTTAAACTTTAAATATATTTTGAAATGTTTAATAATTTTGGTCATTTTGATCTAAAAATACAAGTAATTGTGTGATAGTCTTTATAAATCATTTAAAAGTTGTTGTCCTATGTTTTATAAATTTTAATTATTTACTAAAAAGATTTAATTTAGTAATATTAATTCTACTTTACAATATCATATACTATATATACAATATGCACGTGCAACATATGTGTTGTAAAACTTGTTAGGATAAAAAGAAAATAAAAGAAATTATCTTAGTCTCAATTTAAGTGGTCTTTTGAGTTTTTTGAGGTAACCATATTTTAAAAGTGGCTTTTTCATACCACTTCCAAATATTTTTAATTGTAAATTTCTTAACTTATAATAATTTTTACATAGTATTGGAAATATAATTTTATTTTGGAATCCTTATAGATTTCATACCCGAATATACCATCATATTTTGAAAATTGACTTCCGAAGTCTTAAGTATCCCATATAAATTGAAATAGAGATCTATTAAAGAACATGTTTCCCCAATAAACATGTTCGGTTCTCAAGGACATACACAAATGAAAGTTGCACAAAATTTCTTTGGAAGGAAATGACTTATCTTGCCTTTTACCAATTTTTTTTTTTTTAAAAAAGGAATGTCTTTTCACATCTCTTAGGTGTAAAAAAATTAAAATTTCACAAGGTTATTAAATTAAAAGCAATTTGTATTGGGTAGAAAATATGTTTCGTCAGAGTTTATCCACTTTCACGAATGAAGACTCCATAATTTAAATGAAATAAGATCTCTTGTACTATTGCAATTTAAATACAAGAAAATGACATTTTTCAAAATTTTAATGTATAAAAATGAAGATATTTTAAAACTAAAAATCTCTTATATATAAAAATGCTATAAACGAAAAAGAATTTTGGAAAGGACTAGAAAATTATCTCCCTCAAACTCAGTTGAAATCCAAGATTCACTTTTGTTATGTTGTTTCTGTAGAATTTCTAGAAGAAAATCGTCACGACTCAAAAATGGATGTGATGACACTCGTCTTATCCCACCAAGATAAATCAGCCTAAAGCTCAACCTTCACGAAAAAAAACAGAAATTTATAATCAACTTAAAAATAGAACCCCAAAAATGTTGTACGTGTACAAACTTCTAATGTGTTATAACAAAATTGAAAGAAAATAGAGGTAAACTTCTAATGTGTTATAACAAAATTGAAAGAAAATAGAGGTCTTAAAATGACATTGTTTCTAGAACAGAATAAGATTATAATTGAGGAGGAAGAAAGTCCGCTGAAATAACAAGAAACTGCCTCACAAACCTCCAAAAAGATAAAAGAAAATAACACAGGTTCGAGCTAGTAACCTACAAAAAGATATAGTAGTAAGGGGTGAGTATCAAACCACAATACTCATCAAGTATATTTCTAGATACAAGCGAAGGGAACAAAATTCGTGTAATCCCTATACCCCAGCCAAACCTCCACAACTACAACCTGTATCAAACAAACCCAACCTAATATTTTACAATTTATATAGCAACCAGCTCAACAACAACACTGTAACAATTAAATATCCTCAACAACAAACTTAATATTCATCAATCACAAATATAACCGGCATAAAATCAGCCCAACCTAACAATTCAAACTTTACAGAAAACACACAACTCAACACAAACACTTTAACAATTATATATACTGAATATTTAACTCATTATTCATCAATCATAACTTTCGCAAAAAGTCACTCACAAGATCAAGTTCATCAATGATAAAGATGTGCAATGCAATGTCAAGTATAATAACTCTCTATCAAATTAAATTGTTTTAAATAATAAATCAATACGTCTTTCAAAAGCATTATCAACACATTAAATACCAACAATTAATCATAGTGCTTTTTACTAACCCTTTTTCATAATTAGAATTATTCAACATGGACAATTCAGTCCATCACTGATTCCCATTACTCTCCAACACATACCACAAGGAAATAGACGATTCTATGCACTTATCAAGGGTTTAAAAGTCCACTTGCCTCAAATAACCGAATAATCACTTCAGGACTTGAGTCTTCCCTTTTCGTTGAGCTTTCAAAACATTGCAATCTATTCCAGAACACATTCACAATAAGATATCAAAACTAACAAGACGCACATTACTATGAAAGCATTACCTTTCTTCTTTACATACAACATGGGTTCATAATCACTTCTCATAGATCCCTTTCTCTGAAAATACCCATTGATTTTGCTACATCACACGCTCGAGTGGCTACCTTTAAACCAACATTGCCTTTTTCAGTTTATAGACCTTTGTTTCTTCACCGTTCTTTATAAAACCTCTAGGTTGTGCTATGTAGACCTCTTATTATAGGTCCCCATTGATAAATGCCGACTGGCCATCAAATTGATAAACTAGCAATTGTGACTATGAAACCAACACTAGAACAAGTCTAACAGTTTCAAATTGAGCAATCGGATAAATTGTTTCTTCAAAATCAATACCATATTGTTGTGCATATACTTTTGACAAAAGACGAGTTTGATGCTTCTGCAGGCTCTTTTTTTTAATAGATTACATTTCATCTAACATCTCTCTCCGCTACTCTTTCTTTTTAGCTGCTTTTCCATAATGTGTTGGATATGACATTGAAAAAGAGAATTGACAAGTTGTATACATTGCATTGGCGTACTTGGGGTTCAACTTTCTTCATCTACTGAAGTAGAAGAAAATAAATCTGGAGAAGTAGTACTAGAACCGGCTGTTGTAGTTGTAGGAGTTGTCTGCTGAATTGCATCAAAAGTGATTCCAATAGGCATAGGAATCTGTTCTTGCATCTTATCGTTGCTTCCACTCCATTTCGAACTTTCCATTTCATCAAATACTAAATCCCTTCTAATTAAAATCTTTCTACAAAGAGGGTTATGCAGTCTATATGATTCAGATTGTGTGCAGTAACAAATAAAAATACAATTTTCAGATTTTTCATCTAACTTATGAAGAAATTGGAAATTTACCAAAGCATAAGCAATACAATGAAAGATTCTTAAATAACTTACAATTGGTTTTCTACCCTTCCAAGATTCAAAAGGAGTTTGATGCATAACAACTTTTATTGGAAACAAATTCAATAAATGGACTGAGGTTGTTACAGCTTCAACCTAAAATTGATTTGAAAGTCCCTTCGCTCATAACATGCTTTTTGCCATGTCCTCCACTGTGCAATTTTTTCCACTCAACAACACAATTTTGCTTCAGAGTGTAACGTGTTGTTAGCTCCCCATCAAAGCCAATTTCCTCACAAAAAAGATTACTTCTTGTTTAAGAATTCATGGCCTCTATCTGTGCGAAATATTTTTATGCACATACCACTTTGCTTCTTAATCTGCTCTTAAAAGTACTTATATTTTGAAATGTTTCTGATTAGGTTTCTAACAAATAGACCCATATCATGTGACTACAATCATCTGTAAATAGGAGAAAATAACGATGCACACTAAAAGATGTAGTTTGCGTAGGTCCACATAAATCAACATGTATTAATTCAAGGCAATTTGAATCCCTCCAAGCTTTTCCAAAAGGAAAAGACTTCCAAGTTTGTTTTTTGTAAATGCACCCTTCACAGAATTTTATAGAATCAATTTTTTGTAATCCAAGAACCATACCTTTGTCAACTAGAAATTTCAGGCCCTTTATATTGAAGTGACCGTATCTAAAATGCCACAACTTCGACAAGTCATTTTCCCTTGAAACAAGTGTAAAACTTTCCAGGTTGGAAACATCCAGCAGAAACATCTTGTTTGACATCATAGTGATGCGAACCTTTTTGCCTGAATTATTGTTTGTAATGACACAAGCATCGTCATCAAGCCAAAGAGAATGCCCATTGGACATTGGTTATCCAACACTAAAGAATTGTATCCGAAATTAGGTACAAACTCAACAATGTCCAACATTTTTAATGTGTTGTGGCTAGTGTCAATACCCACAATGTGTTTTCCTTTAACCTTCATCTCTATTGCGTTGACAAGATGCACCATTTCTTTTGCTTCTCATCTAGAACCTGGAACAAAGATATGGTGCTTGTCATATATTTGAATAACAACTATCGACAAACAATAGATCAATTCTCTTGTGATCTGTATCAATACAAGACATAAAGAGATAATCCTTTTCCTCATTTTTCTGTTGCTGCAAAGTTTATTTTCTAATATTTGTACCATAAATTAGACTTTATATGCCTGTAGCATTGATAATAATGGCATTGAATGCAATTCTTTGTGTTACTTTGCTCATTGGACGACCTATTCCCATTGTTCCTTCCTCAACCTCTTTCATAGCCACGACCTCGACTTCTATGGAATCCTCCTCTTCCTGGACCTTTGCTTGTTGGACCATTGTTTTACCATATTTGGTTGTTGCTTCCTTCACCTGGAATGCTTTATCTTAATTATTTTTAATAGATTGATTGAGTTTCACATCATGGCCTTGAAAAGATCCCATAAAATCATCAAAGGAAAAAACTGGTAGATCCTTAGACTCTTCTATTGAAGCAACTACATGATCAAATTATGCAGTCAAGCTTCACAATATATTTTCCACAATCGTTTGATTAGTAATTTTCTCGCAGTTAGCAATTGATTCTTCATTTTTCATCATCAGGATTTGAAGTCACGCTGAAGTGATTGATATCTCATCATAATGACCTTTGAATCACCTTGAAATTCCTTCTGCAGAATGGACCAAGCTTGATTTGATGTCCCCCAGTCTATTTTCTTCGTCAGGATGTGCAAATCCTTGTTCTACCAAGTCGCAAAGATTTTGATGTTTGAGTATTCATAATTTTCTCCCTTGAATATAGGAATGAGTGGTTGTTCCACAATAAATGCATTGCCATTAATTGACATGAATCTGATACCAAAGGTGATGGCGTAAATAGGCAGGAAAACTTTAGGATGAAACAGAGGTTCAAAGGTTATGAGAATTGTGTGCTGAAATTTTTTCTATTTTTCAGTATATGAAATCACAGGAAAGTACAAGTTTATATTGACTTAAATTAACAAACCATTAAGTCACAAAATAATCACTACTTCCATTAATTAAACAAGTAATTACTAACAAAAACACAACTAGAAAGTACTGCGCCATGATTAGCGTATTTGCTAACATCTAGCCCTAGAATATAATACAGTATTAACAAACTTAATTAACATAGTCAAATATTGAATCACTATTCAACATATCATACACCTAATATTTAATTACGTATACCAATATATCGAAAATTGAAATTCAATATGGTAAATCAAAGAAATAGAGAAGTAAATTAGAAACAAAATTAACGAGAACACTTAATGTTTGAAAACCTTATATTGAGGCACCATACATTTCTATTAAATAATTTATTATCATTGAATAATCATGACCTTAATCATTACATCATGATTGATCATTAACACCACTGTTCTCCATTTTTAAAAAAGGACATGTAGATTAAGTTATTTCGTTCTTCTAAACACTTAATTGTTTCCTAGTTTCTATAACACGGACCTATTAAAATATAAAGTAATTAATTATACAATCCAATAGTGCAGTATTCAATTATATAATAGAGTAATCTCAACGAGTGACTAGTTGAATTTAAGATTTATCCCTTCAATACGTATAAATTGACTATGTATTCATGGCATCAAAGTGAAATTCTATAGAAGCATTAATTTGACCCTACAATGATGAAGACGTTCGGCAGTGGTGATAGTAACTGGCGGCAGCAGATAGAGAACCTTAGCAAAGCAAGAAAATAATTTTGTAGAAAATAAGACCTTTAATACATATGACCCAAATGGTATAGGGTCTTAAGCAAGTTTCAAACTTTGCTCATCATTATCAACTCAATTAATTATCTAACCATTACCCATCAATTAATTGAGTATAGTTATCAAATAGTTCAAAATATTCAACCAACTTACCGACCAATCATTATGACTCGAAAAAATATTCGGAAGGGATAAAATGATAATTTTATAAACATTTTTAAAAACGACCTTGTGGATCATGACAAAAAAGGTACCTACATTTCATCATGAATTTAATATAGTTCAAAACATAAATTACTCAAACACAAACATATCTAAAGTAGTACAATCTTGACATATATAAGTTTTAATTTGTTTGTAGAAATATACATGGAAATGAGATCTCTTGTCTTCTTACGATTTCAATAAAAGAAAATATTATTTTCAGATCTCTTATGTATAAGAAAGAAAAAAAATATATCTTACAAAAGGACATTAAACTATTTTTTCCCATAAAATACTAAAAAAGACAAAAATTATGATGACAATTTAAATATTCAATCTCGAAGTTCAAACAGTACCATATAGATCATTTTTAAAAATGTAAATGTTGAGGGGATTTCAAAGAAAAACTGCTTTTGTCTATTTAACCTCATAAATATGTTTCTACTGGCATGCAAAAATCAAGCTAAAATGTGTGTACCATGTGACTTTGTATACATCTGTCTTATTAGGACCTCTATTTACTCGATCATGATTGAAACTAAAGCATTATTATTATTTTGATAAGAAAAATGGTGTGATCCTATCTATCACCTGACCTTTACCCTCAAAGCCCTATTGATTTAACATTCTTGACTACAAGCCTTACTTTCAACCCTACCATCATCAATTTCCCCTAGATTCTGAGGCATCCTAATGACATTCTTTATAACCATGTAAATCTAGTCTTAATTCAGAAAAAGGTTCAAATTCTATACTTTACAAGTCAACATCCATCATACATAATAAAGTATAGTTTAATTCATGTCTATAAGTTACCCAATATTGAACCATTACTACACACGACATTAATTTTAGAAGATCAATTCTAATTCTTCAATTTCACCTTTCTTGACATAAACTCCCAAAATATAAAATTCATCAAATAGACTAGGGTTTACCATTTAAATCACATAAATTTATCATAATATCGTCATTAAATGTCAATTCAATAATAACTATGTATGATTAACTTGATTGGAATCAAAGTTTAACACTAGCCACAATGTAGGAAGAAACCCTAGCTAGAATTGCGTTTGACTTCGCAATTCGGGAAAACTTTGGGGATCTATGGGTGGAAGAACCATAATTGAATAAGATAAAATACCTTAATTTAAATTCCTATCACAAGATTGAAACAGTGGAGTATATCTGCCCGTCTTAGTTCTCTTCTTCTCTTCTTCTTCTTCACTTCTAGAGAGTGAATTATTTCGATAGAATTTAGGCTCGTTTTGAGATCTTGGAAGAATTATTTAATTCACTTAGCCTAGGGGTATATTATTCATATATAAGCGACTTACTAAAAAATTAATAGACCTCTCTTAACCCCTAACTAATTGTCAATTAATCCCTAAGCCCTCAACTTAAAAACTAAACTATAAATTTGACCCCACTCAAAAAACTCCCATCCACGAAAGTGGATGGGTTTACGGATCGTGATGCACCCTCGTGGGTGGTGAAATGAGGCTAAAAATTGCAGGACTTGGGCTATGACCCACACCCACGGGGCGTGGGTCAATCTACTAGTCAAAGCTGGCTGCTTTTTGACAACTTTTGTGGCTGTTCTAAGGGTTCTCCTCAAGGACCCGTTCGATAGTCCTTGGTGGTCATACCTTGACGCCCTAACCCTAAAACCCTCATTATAATTAAGGGAATCATTTTTACGATTTTAACTATCATACCAAACTCTAAAACTCTAGAACAAGGCTCTAGAACTTTCTAGTTTAGTTCTCTAGTTTTTGAGGCATAACAATGTCTCCCCCTTGGGCTCATTCATCTTCGAATGATGATTTAAATATTTATTGAGGTCACCTCTCTAAACTCTAAGCCCATAATGCACGCAATACATCTAACTGCACACAATTAATGAAGAAAATATTATTTCCAAGACAAACATATTTAATGCAACACAAGGGAGTAGGAACTACTTCTAACAACTCAAAATGCGTGAACTTCTACATTTACTCATTTAAAGGAGGAACTACATTCTCCTAACTAAATCATGATAAACACACACTCATGGATCCTAAATGTAATTTACTCTCAAAAATCCTTGATTAAAAGAGGAATCTATCAACTCCTAACTAAGGTATGTTAATTAGTTCATATTATGAAGTTTATATGCAATTCCACTCAAATGCACCACAACATGATCCAAAACAATAGATATAAATCTTTTCTATCAAGATCTAAGATTTTTTCATAAACATGCACATAAGGGAATAATGGCAATAGACAAACACACAATAACCTTTCTTTTTTGGAACATTATTTTCCCCTTTGGAATAAGCCTATATAATCACATCTATACATCATTCATGCTAAAAATAACTTCAAGGTACAACATAGCAAGACACAAAAGACAATAAATCAAGAAATTAATAAAGCATAAAAAACACACCGGAGGAAACATGAGTAGATTACTCTTGATCTTATCTAGATTGGAGACTATAAAACCTATTCTTCTTTAGAGCACTCTCATTTGGAAAACTAGAGGAAACTTTATTATCCTCCGTTCCCTTACCCTTAAGAACTCGGAAATCTCTACTTTTGTGCCTATCCTTTTCACACCCATAGCAACCATCCATGCAAGTTAGGCACTTACTGATGAGTCCAAAATTTTGACTCATTAGAGATTTATTTCAATAGAGTTAGTGTCCTGAAAGGCATATTTTGTATCAATGTAAATCCTTGAATTTTATATATTGGGATTGAGGAACAAAGCATGAATATTAATGAGCACAAATGAATAAGGAAATCGAAAGAATGAAGAAAAGAAGGTCTGATGATCGCCTATCTCATTGGGCAAGTCTCCAGATGGACATGGTCTCGCCTAAAGTTCTAATGTGCAAAGCCCTAAAGGATAAAATCAAGTCGGCGATAGAAAAGAGTAGTGGGCAAGTTGCTGAACGGTTCCACGATGCAGTCACCCAAAGTTACAGATTTGAAGATACAGAAGGCCAAAGCTAAAAGGCGATGAAATTGACCAAAGGGCTGATCACCGAGTGGATCGGCAATCCCAAATTTTTTGCGCCGAATGATCCTTCACAACATTTTTTTGGCGACCATAAATACCTTTTTTAGTATTTAGTTTAGTATCGATTGATCTATCATTCTATCTAGGTTTCAATATAGAACAAGAATTTTCACTTGGAAGTTTTGAATGGAATTTAGAGACAAGATTTTCCTTAGCTTTAAAGAATTGAAGATTTCCATTTTTGAGGAATTGGATATGGGTGTTGAAGATTCATCAAATTAGATCTTTGCAAAGATGAAACAAATCCTACCCACTCAATGGAAACACAATTTGGTAAAACTTTTATCTTTTAATGATGCCTAGCAAAAACTCCAATTCTTGGGGAGTGATTATGTGATTATGGATTAATTTAGTTGCTGGTACTGTTGATTGATAGTTTTATGGCTTTACAAGAAAATTTTCTCCTTACACATAATAGATCTTCATTTTTAAATAGAAGGGATTTAAAATGGTCAATTTCTTCTATTCAAATTGTAGTAAGGTGAGAGATTTGACTTTTCAAATTTTACACTCACTAACTTGAACTATATATCCTTAAAAAAACTAGAAAACTATTTATCTCAAACTCACTTAAAATACTACATTTTTCTTTTGTTATGTTGTTTCTCTAGAGTTTCAAATAGAAAAATTTCCATTTGATAAGGATGTCATAAATCCATCAATGAATTTTTTATAGTTCAAGTAGTTGAATCTACACATTTGTATGTTTTAAAATTTGTTTGTAGAAACAGACAAAAAAACAAGAAAATGAGATCACTTTGTCTACTTACAATTTGAGTTTTAGAAAATGTCATTTTCAGATCTCTTATGGGTAGAAGTGAAAATATATCTCCGCCACAGAAATTCATATGTAATACATAGATAACTCCAAAAATGTAACTTGTGGTCCAGAAAAGTTAAAAAAAACTTAGATTTGAGCATACGTTGAAAATAAAATCAGAAGCTCTCAAACAAATAAGTAATTCTGATCTTTTGTCTTTCCTTTAATTTTTTTATATTTGATGGTCATTTATATAATTTAAAATATAGTAATCATTTCTATGATGAAATTAAAATGCAAATAATTATACTTTTATACTTCGATTTTATTTTCCACTTGTCATTCTTATCCATTATCATATATGTAGACTAAAAAAAAAGAAATAAACATTAATAGTTCATTAAATAGTCATAAATGTGTCATTGAACCTTTTAAAAAAACTCATCTATGTTATCCGTTAAAAATTTTGCTCATCTATGTCATTTTCATTTGAGAAGAGGCTTATGTCCATATTTGTTTACTAAAAAAAGTTTCGATTGTGAAAAACCATTTTTTACACATGGCCAATTATGATTTAGCCATTTCATTGATTAAATTATTCTTTTAAAGAACAACGAATAAAATATGTCATCGAACATTGAGAAAAGGTTCGTCTATGTCATCCATTAATAGTTTGAATCATCTATGTCATTTCAGTTAACAAATAATGACATGGATGAGCCTTTTCTCAAACAGAAATAACATAGATGAGCTAAACTTTTGAAGGATGACATAAATATGTCTTATTTAAAAGTATGACAAGCCAAAGCAACTTCTAAAGCAGTGTCAAAAGTTCCCAACCAAAGCCGAGTTCTCTATCTTGTATCTCGAATCTCTGCTGCCCACTTGCCTCATTTTCACTGTCTAACCCTGCTGTACTTATTCACATCTTCTTGCATCAAATTCGAATCTTTCTTCTCTTTGTACTTCTTCTTTTAACTGACCTTGGTCCTTCCATTCTCGATGACAATTTCCGTTACATGCGTCCTTTCATGTCCCTTAGACTTCTCTTCTTCATCTTTATCTCCTCGTCACTAGGAGAGTCTGTTGTGTCATCGTCCGGCACATTAATACGTACAAGACACGGAAAGACTTGGATTTTTTTCCCAGTTGATTGCTAGATTTTTTGACTACGTCAATTGACGATGGTTTTGCGGCTCCATCTTTTACCTGAAACTCTTCCTTGGAGTCCATTGCTTCATGAAAAGGAAAAAAAAAGGTGCATCATACCGAACATGCATACACTTTATATATATATATGATTAGAAATTCTTTTATCAATATGAGGTGATCATACCCTATATCTCTTGAGAAACTTTTAGAAGAAAATTCAAATAAAACAGAAATAAAGCTGCTAACTCTAAGAAAATTGTAGTGCCTATTAATTCAATATCTGTCTCACCATAAGACTAAGCAACTTCTTCAGCAGTGTCAGAAGTTCCCAACCAAAGTCGAGTTTTGTTTTTTGTGTCTAGGATTCCTGCTGCCCATTTTCCCCATATCCGTTGTCCAACTCCTTTGTACTTTTACGTGTGTGTGTATATATATATATATATATATATATATATCTTTTGATACTCCGTTTGTCCTAATTTATGATCGCAATTTGAAATATATCTTGAAGTTCATACTTTACCATATAAATCATTATTTAGAATAAAAATGATGAGGTGATTTCAATGAAATTCTACTTTGGTCTATTTAACCTAATGAATTTGTTTCTATTGCCACACAAAAATAAAGCTCAAAAATGTGTACCGTGTGATTATATTGGTCATATGAGGACGTCTCTATTTAGTTGATCATGTTTGAAACCAAAGCTTAGTTATTAATAATTTAAAAAGAAAAATGGTATCACCTTAATCAATTTTAAGAATGAATTTACGTTTAGTGAGAACTGAATAAAATCAACCTAAACATGCAACTAATCTATTAATGAAGAAAATGAGTAACAATCTATGTTTGATATAAAACAACGTAATAAATAAGTTTGATCATACTTCTATTACAAGATCCTCATGACATATTAAGGGAGCAAAGAAGTAGTTGCTTCATGTAAATTATTTAGCTTTTCAAAAAAATTTAAATGAAATATTAAGAACAAATCTTTCAATCACTTATTTTACGAAATATGTTGAAATATAAAGAACATTTCTATTACATTAGAAACAATGTATTCGTCCGCGCTTCGAGCGATTGTAAATAATAATTACATTGAGTTTGCAACTAATTTTTTTTAGTAATATCTATTCATTGAAAATAATGAAAATATAGGTTCTTAAAAAATATGGTTATTTTTCATTATCACATAATCCAAGAACCTCCAATGGATGAATTATTCACGAAATAATAAATCATTGGTTCTTTAATAAATATTTAAAGAAACATTTAAGTTGCATAGATTATATAATTGTGATATATGTCTTAGGAGAAAATTCAAAAAATTGTTGACATATTCGAAAAAGAAATTACGCTTGATCATGAAATCAATTATAACTTTTGAACTTGCATAATGGATTTCTTCAATTGATAAGTGAGAAAGTTAATATCTATGTTAAAATAAACTATGTATAATCTTATATATAGTAATTTTAAATTATAAAATTTAATATCGAATATCATAACATAAATTATTAAAAATGAGTATAATAATTATTTTCTCCACAATGAATATGTGTATATGTTCAATATAATTGGAGATAATAACTTTGAAGAAACACAAAAGAGAGTTTAAACATGTACTCAAATTCATATATAATGAGTGTAAAAAAACATACCAGGATATGTAAAAATAGAATGAAGTAGAAAGGAAAAATCGAATCCACTAAATGCACAATGTCCCCCTTAAGAAAACTATTCTCTTCCAATATCAGAGGTTTAAAGAATAACATCCTCTCATGATAGAACAATTTTATTTCACCAATTTATTGATACAAAAACAGTGGTGTCAGTAAGTCATAAAAATGAGCAAAGTAAACAAATATTTTATTTTGCGGAAGTAGATGAAGAAGATCAGATTTTTTTTTGTTTTTAGATGAGAGAAAATCCCACTATTTGTAAACAACAAAGGGTAGTGTTAAAAACTATTTATTATCCCTGATCAGAAAGGTTACAACTATTAAGCTTTTCACTGTTCGATCAGCCATCAGTAGCCGCATCGCAGTGTGTTTTGGGTCACCCAAACCCAACTTCTTGTAAATCGAGAGGGGTATGAGATTTATGCTTGCCCCCAGATCACATAATGCTTTTGCAAAATGTAATGACCCGACTGTACAAGGAATAGTGAACGCACCCGGATCTTTTTTCTTTTGTACGAGAGATCTTGTAGCAATAGCACTACAATGCTGCAGTCAATCATCATCCTCTAAAGTGACTGATCTTTTCTTTGTAACCAGATCTTTCATAAACTTGGCATAACCGGGCATTTGTTCTAGGATTCTACCAAAGGGACATTGATAGAAAGCTGCTTCAGCATTATAATAAAATGCCGATATTTACCATCCTCAGTCTTTTTCACTAATCTCTAAGGGAAGGGTGGTGGTGGTCTAGGCATGAGAATTACCTTCTTAGGGACTTCTGCATCTTTTCCAGTGCTCTCTTCTGCTTCACCACTACCCTTTACCACCTTACCATCATCCTTTCTCACCTTTTTCTGATTAGACGGCATAGGTGGGTCAATGGTTTGCTTACCACCTCGAGTAGTGATTGCCATACAGTGCGCATCATTTTTTGGATTTTGGACAGTGTTGCTAGGAAGAGTGCCCGGTTGCTGCGTGTTCACTGTCGCAGATAATTGGGCCATTTGCAACTCGATCTGCTTAATCCATATTGCATGTGTATCGACTTTTTTCCCAATACCTGCTAAATCACACCTTAACTGTTTAATGTACTCATCACTAGCATCGAACCTCCTCATCATTTTGTGCATCATATTTTCAACTCGCGCTATACTATCTCCACCATCCCTAGGAGTAACTTCAAGATTTTGAGAAGGGACATAGGGCCCATTCCTATTATTTCTGTTACCGTAGTTACCCCTGTTGAAGTTGTTGTCGCGGTTGTAGTTTCCATCTCGGACATAATGACCCTCACAGTTATACTTACCATAGATTCGACATTGGTTCCCTTGACCTTAGTGCCAATTATCCCGATTTGGGCCTTGGACGCTCGGTCGGAAACCCCCCGTCTACTCATTTACTATGTAGGAGTCCTCCGCATAATTGCATTAATCATTAGGAGGTGGTGGTTTAGGCAAGTAGTTAACTGCATTTATCTTTTCTACACCCACAGTGATATGTTTTAGTACCAACCCAAGCTCAGTTCTCATCTGAGCCATTTCTTCACGAATCTCATCTATGGCTGGGTTGTGAGTGGACTGCACTGTGAAAGTATTTCTCCCGGTATCTGACTTCCTAGTACTCCAAGATTTATTATTCTGGGAGATTTTCTCGAATTTTTCAGCAACCTCAGCATAAGGACACTCCCCATAAGATCCACCTGCTGTAGTGTCCAACACCGCTTTATTATTATCATCCCGTCCTCGATAAAAGTATTCCTTCAGTGACTCATCATCTTTACGGTGATTTGGGACGCTTTTCAAGAACGAGGTGAATCGATCCCAAGAACTACTAACTGACTCTCCTAGTAGTACCACAAAGTTTTTCACTCTGTCTTTGTGGTTTAGTTTCTTGGAGACCGGATAGTAGCGTGCTAAGAAAACATCCCTTAGTTGGTTCCAAGTGAAAATTGAGTTGTACGGGAGCTCAATGAACCATATAGCAGCCTCTCCCATCAGTGAGAGAGGAAACACTCTAAGCCCTATTACATCTAAGTCCAAGTCAGGCCTCCCTACACAACTTTTACACACTGCCCTTACCTTAGTTATATGGGGATGTGGATCCTCAGAAGTTAGCCCTGAAAACAAACCTCTAGCAGTGAGCATTTGCATCAGTCTACTAGTTACCACAAAGGTGTGGCCTGGTGGTAGAGGAGGAAAGACAAGTGGCCCATCGGAGTCTGCTATGTTATCATAGCCTCTGTAGTATGCTTGGGGTCGTGGAGCGGGATTTCGTCCCCTCTGTTGGTGTTGGCCCAGAGCATCAGATAACAACTGACCATGAACATCAACCGGAGCTGGGATGTTCTGGTTTGGATCATCATACTTAATTCCCAAGTTTCTATTCATGTTGCGTAGTGTACGCTCTAATTCGTGATTGTAGGGAAACAAGGGTTATCTTCCTCTCCGTGTATTTGGCATACAAGGAGGGTGGTTCTGCATGAATCAAAAACAATAAAACAAAGTAAAATCAAGAAAATATCAACTAAAATATATTAATAAGTTTAAGTTAATCTAAAAACTACTATCCCCGGTAGCGGCGCCAAAATTTGATACGCTCAAACTTACTTCTCAAATAAGAAGTAAAGCGGTCGTGCCAAGTAAATAAACCAACTAGTGAGGTTGGGATCGTTCCCACGAGGAAAATAGTTTAGACTTAACTTCAATCTATTATTACTGTTGTTCAGTCAATTACTTCCTTGGAAAACAAAAATGATAAAAGGGGGGGGGGGGTTCTATTCCTAAATAAGTGAAAATAACTAGCGAAATAAAAGGAGACAACTAACAGCTTCAAATGTTGTAGTTTAATCAATAAATCAAAGTAACTAGGGTTTACGTCTTCCACACAGGTTCATAACTTGATAAGTCTAACTATAACAATTCTTTCCTAGTATCTTGCATGCAAAGTGAAAAGTTATGTATTTCTAAATCCTTGGTCTGGCATCTAGAAAATTTCACTCCGCACCTTGGTTCAGCTACCTTTGTCGGCTACGTGTGTCGCTATCCTAACCCTTATCTTTAACTCATATTAAGCATCGTATTTGATATTTGACTAAGTTATTACCTTGTTCTAATCAATACTAGCCTATTAGATAGTATACACTAAATATATGTTGATAATTCTTTTCCTATTATCTACCTCCTTGGTCTGGCAAGTAGCATTAAGGGGAGTTCTAACGTTGGTCATCCGTTAAAAAGACTTCTAAGTGAAAGAATTATCAATACATGCAAGACACTATTATAGAATTGTTATTTTAGTTAGGTTTTACCTCATTATTAGCCTATGGTTCCCACAACCCTAGTTATGGAGTTTAGTTACTCATAATCATAATTACAATATTCAAATATGTGATATAAGAATTCATGCACTTACTTCGATGAGAAAGAGTAAAATTCGAAAGTTCACTTGACTAATCAGCAAAAGTCACCAACAATCAATGATAAAAGTTTCAAGATAATCAATAATCTCTCAAAGAGTCTACAAAATAATCAAGAGTCTCACAATATTCAAAGGTCTAACAATGATCCAGAGTCTCACCTCAAAAATGAGGTTTTTAGAACTATTTATAGAAAATAAAAACCTAATTAAACAAGGACTCGATTTGCTGGAAATCTGTCAAAACGCGGCTGGATCGACGGATATCACGACGGATCGTCGTGGTCAAGACGGACCGTCATGGACTCTGTTGTCCCATACTTGATGCAATTTATCCTACATCTCTCTTCATTACCCTCGATGGCAGGTATGACGGATCGTCACAGGAACAACGGTCTGTCGAGGGTCTCCGTTCCAAAACACTTGAACTCTTGGAATATGGGTACTAGGACTACTTCTCTGAACTTCATGACGAACTTGCAGGACAGACCGTCATGGACATGACGGTCCGTCACGCTTTCCGTAACCCCACACTTGGTAAGACTTCCCCATCTTACTTCAGCATCTGCACTACGCTGCCACCTACGGATCGTCACAAGCATGACGGACCGTCATAAGCTCCGTAGGTGGTCTCTTATGCATTTCTTCGCTATAAAACCTCCGCATTCATCTTTGGGCAGATTTCCTGCAAATAAGGAGAAACTTATATAAAAATTAGCACCAAAAGGCTTTTGGACACACTAAACTTAAGGAAAAACTATTAATAATACCGTAAAACTACAGTATATCATCTTCCTTCATAATTGTCTATGTATCGTTCAATATATTTTCCCCATATTTTGTGTTCATTTGCATTTGAGAAAATTTTATGTCACAAGATAGACTCCTTCTTATCTATGTATAAAAATAAATAAGAAAATAGTGTTTCACCTTACAATAATCAAATTAAAGTGTCTACAAGTAATACTTTAAATTCATATATTAATTTCAATATTGAAAAAGTTTAACATATTATATCACAGTACAACTTTAATAAGATTCTTGATACTTTCATTAGACAACAACTATATCATATGTATGCGGCAATAAAAAGGAGAAGATTTAATTCAACAAAAATATGGTTAAAAATAAATATTTTCACCAAAGGTTATGTTGTTCATATATTACTATAAAATTATGCTATTAATATATGTATATCTAAAACAAAGAATTTATGAAGCGAAATATTTGGAATACACTCAAACATAAATTTAACCATCATTCGTCATGACAATAAAGGACCCTTTTTATGTAGAATTACCTGTTTATGATACTCTTACACATATTATTTGGTAAACGATAGATTACATGTAACATAAAATATTAAAATATTTATGGTAATCCTTATTAGTGTCATGCACACACTAAATTTAAAGTATGAATATTTAAGAGAAAAATATACTTAAATGGTGTCTATCATTTATGCTCAGAGCCTCAAGAGGAAAGACTATTTGTGACATTTATTAATAATTCTCCTAGTTAGATTTGTTTACGAAATTGAGTGAACTAAATAATACTACTTCTAATGAAATGTCACTTGCTCTCTAAATTTTAACTTTAAATCTATTTTGAAATGTTTAATAAATTTTGTCATTTTGATCTCAAAATAGAAGTAATTGTATGACAATCTTTATAAATCATTTAAAAGCACTTGTCCTATGTTCTTTAAATTTTAATTATTTACTAAAAAGATTTGATTTTTTTAATATTAATTTTATTTTACAATATCATACAATATATATACAATATGCACGTTCAACACATGTGCCGTAAAACTAGCAAGTATAAAAAGAAAATAAAATAAATATTGTCTTAGTCTCAATATAAGTGTTCCTTCGAGCTTTTTGAGTCAACCATATGTAATACCCCGTAACCAAAACATACCAAAAACCAGCTTTACAGAAAAAAAATCTGGAGGTGCAACCAACGGTGGCATCGACGGACCATAGCCTTACTCACGGTCCGTCCTGCATAACAGTCGATGGGATTAGAGACTCCCAAAAACTCAACCGGGAAAAATTGGCTAAGTCTTGATTGATGGACGGACCGACGATCCGTAGGTCAGACGACGGTCCATCGTCTGTGATCGTCGATCGAGACCCCCATTCACCCGCTCTTTGACAAGATCCACGGATGAGCATCGACTGATTGTAGCCTGACCCACGGTCCGTCCTGCACAACCGTCGATGGGATCAGAAACTCTCAAAAATTTCAGCCCAGAAAAAATTGGCTAAGTCTTGGATGACGGACGAACTTACGGTCTGTGGGTCAGACGACGGTCCGCAATTCGTGACCGTTGATCAAGACTCCCCAGAAAAATTGGATAAGTCTTGGACGAAGGACGGACTAACGGTCCGTATGTTAGACTACGGACCGTCAGTCCTAGCTGTCGTTTGGTTCGACAACAACTTATGCAGGGGTCTTTTGGTCTTTTCCCACTTTGTTTAAATATTAAGTTACGTCTTTTTGACCCTAAATAATTAGATTTTAGTAAATTTAAGCTTAGAAACATAATTAAAACATATCTAAGTCAAATCATTAAATCAAAATTTAGAAAATTAGAATTAAGAAAGGAGAAAAAGGCTCAAGAACTCTAGTTCAAGAACGCAATAAGTTTCAGTAGTTCTAGCCCCAAAACGTAAGTATTTTTCTGTGGATTTGATCACCAGGTATGTGGGATTTTACAAGTGGGATCCTTTCACCCATTGGGTTCCTAATTTTCTGTCAGATTCTTGATTCTATTATCATGATTAGACCTAGGGTTTCTAGAACTTCAACAGAACTTCATGAACATATTAGTTATATATTCCAAATCAGATTATCATGTTATTATTCATTTTATTGCATGAATTTCAGAATCCTAGCTTTGTATTTCTCTAGTTCTTGAATTACACATGCTAGGTCAGATACTTTAGACACTTCAGATATACATGCCTCAGTTATAAATGCATAATTACCAGATTAATTATTGCATTCTCAGTTTGCATGTTAAGTTTTGAGTTATCCAGTATTTATAGAAACTCAGACATAATCATTAAATTTACAAAATTCATTGGGAGTAGCATAATAGCGAGTTGGACTAGGATTCAGCGTACCCAATTAGTCTCAAAACTACTAGCCAAGTAGGTTGTAAGTCCCTCTGCGGGCAATTAGTTTAGTGATTACGCCAACATGCCTTTATGTATTTGGCGGGGTATATTGGGTCCTCTCTATGGGGCGTATACACCGGACTCCACATTTAGCTCATGTGGTTTTATTATCGGTTAGTAGTAGCTCCTATAGTTTAGACTCTTTACATTGACTATTTATTAGTATATTCAGTATTCAGTTTCAGCGTGTTATAAATTGGTCATTGCATCTACTTAGCTAAGAATTCAGTTTATCATGTCAGATTAATATACTTGCTATTATGATTGTTCAATTATGTTTTATTCTATCCTACATGCTCAGTGCCTGTCGAATAGCGACGCATACGTGCACTAAGTCTTCTCGTGATGTAGGTTCAGGTTCTCAGCATCCAGATCACGCATAGATCAATTTCCCGATCTCCACTTCAGCAGATTCAATGGTGAGTCCTCATTCTCCGAGGACAAAAGTCACGAGTGTCATTTTAGTCTTTAGTCATTTAGTTTCAGTTTTTCTATATTTAGCTGGGTGCTTATCAAGTATTTCTAGTCCAGTTTAGAGGCTTATTACATACATAGTAAGATTCAACTTAGTATTGAGTTAATATATCCTTGGTATTAAACTCATTGTTTTCAAATATCTCAGTTATAGAATATGGGTATTCCCCATATTTTAAGATTTAATTATGATTTAGCTTCCGTATCAGTTTATTATCTTTAGTATGCTCATGATCATGCAAGTAGGGTTAGCTTGGGATCACTTTTTGTCCTAGGTTCCGTGTCTGCATCTCGAAGGTAGCTCGAGGCGTGACACCATATTTTGTCAATGGATTTTTCATACCACTTCCAAATATTTTTAATTGTCAATTAGTTGAATTATAGTAAATTTTACAAATTTTTTGAAATATGATTTTATTTTGAAAACCTTATAGATTTCATACATGAATATACCATCAAATTTTGAAAAGTCTAACTTCCGAAGTCTTAAATATCCTATATAAATTGAAATAGAGACCTATTAAAAAATATATTTCCCAAATAAATATATTCCATTCTCAAGGATTAGCATACACTAATGAATGGTGTACTAAATTTCTTTGGAAAGAAATGAGTTATCTTTCCTTTTATCGATTTTTTTTTTAAAAAAGGAATGTCTTTTCACATCTCTTAGGTATAAAAAAATAAAGTTTCACAAGGTTATTAAATTAAAAACAATTTGTATAGGGTAGAAAATAATTTTCGTCGTTTATATCCACTTTTACAAATGAATATTCCATAATTAAAATGCAATAAGATCTCTTGCCCTTTTAAAATTTAAATACAAGAAAATGACATTTTTCAAATTTCTAATGTATAAAAATAAAGATATTTTAAAACTAAAAGATCTCTTATTTATAAAAATGTTATAAAATAAAAAGAATTTTGGAAAGGACTAGAAAATCGTAACATCTCACAACTCGAACTAACTAAGAATAAGCTAAGAAACCAAGACTAATCAATTTTTGGAAATAAGTAGAAAAATCTGGAAAATTTCCAGCTTTCAAAAGTGAGTTTTTGTCATTTTTAAACAGCCATAAATTCCCGATCTGGAGGAGTTTGGATGCGTTCTATATATTGTTGGGAATTCCTTGGAAGGATCTTTCCAACTCCATCGAGTTAGGAAAATCCGATGTCGTATCAAGGAGATATGTCTTTCGGAACTTGGGCTGTTGAACTGAGGAAAATTAAGGATAAAATTGTCTTTTCACCCTAGTATTTGCTAATGCATTTTTAGGTTATATTAGGGGTAAAACAAAGTCCCAAATATGTTTTAGAAAAACTAAGAACGCTAAGGGCTTTGGAGAACAGAAAAAAGAAGAGAGAAGATCAAGAATTGTCCAAGAACGCCAAAATCGTTGTGTAGAATTCGTTGTGGGTGATCCCTATATTGGTAAATGAGATCATTCGGTGTTGGGTCCTTTCACCTACATCCAATTTTTTTCAATTCAGCAAGTTAGAGTATATGGAATGATGAATATGGGAGTTCTTTATGAAAATTCGTTTAAATTCTTGTTGGTTAAATTGTAGTGTATCCCAAGTAGATTTGATTCATGTTTCCAAATTGTTTTTGGGTCTAATCTGTTAGGTAATGAATTATTTAGAGATCCTAAGTGTTTGGTGTTGGATCCATGGAAGTTTGGAAGGCTTAGAATTGAAAATCGTAGAAGAAAAGTCGGAAAACCCATCTGATAGGCCTTGGGACGCCGCGCCTGCCAGAGCGCCTCAAGATAGACTCTTTCCGTCAGGACCTGCACTCCGCACCTTTTATAGCTCCAAGATCCCCTGAAGACCCCGTTCTTTCTCTATCTTTTCATACAAGTTTCTAAGTAATGTACCTATCATTGCTAGTTGATTCCAACACTATAATGTACATCTAAACACCATGAAATCATTCATAAACATGAGATCATGATCCTTGAATCCACAATCAATTTCAAAGAAAGTTAAGATCATAGTCAAGGAAGTTAGAAGTCAAGTTTAAAAGTAAGAAGAAAGTCAAAGTAAGTTCTTAATGTTTTGAAGGAGTCTTATACAATAAGTTTAAATTTTGTTTAAGGCTCAAGTTACAAGTTGAGAAAAGAGTAAAGAGTTTGTAAAACTCTCAAAAGCTATAAGGGGAGTAAGTATTCCTATGAATTAAGTTTCAAGTTAAGTAAAGAGCAAGAGTTGAGTTGATTTCGCAAAAGCTATAAGGGAACTAAGTATTCCTTGAAGGTTTATCAATGTGCACATTTAAGTTAAAAGGAAACTAAGATTTCCAAAAGATTTTTGAACTAAAAGGGGAACACTGATTCCAAAAAAGGGTCTTTTTTAAGCTAAAGGGTTCAGTAAATTATCACAATCCAAAGGAAGGAAATTTTATTAAATGTATAAGATAAAGTATGTTTTGGGAGTAGTGTTGAGCACCGATGTGGGGATGAGAATTCATAATTAAATGAATTCTCCATGTAAACCATGAACCCATCATGGTAATTGACGGGTCATACTTTTTAGATGATCATGTATGTTTATCGAGTGGATACAGTATGCTAAGTAAGGTCCTATACCAATGTCCAGGTATAGAATGGTCCTTGGGAAACATGAGTTAAAACGTTGTATCATCACTTAAGTTCAAAGTGATGGTTGTCGGTTAGAGAATCTCCCACAAAAGTTATATTACTTTCATATATAAGTAAAGTTGAGTTTGTTATTTAATTTGTTTAACAAACAAAGTTCTTATATTATTTTACAAGATTTATATATATCACATGTGTTTTAAATTTCTTTATATACATACTTTGAGTTAAGCATATTCTTCAGTTGAGAAGAACCAAGGTAAGTTCAACTTAACCCCTTAAGCTTAAGTCGTCATTTATATTTCCTACTCGTATACTCGTACATTCAATGTATTGATGTCAGTTGTCCTAAATTGTTTCATGATGTAGACACAAGTAATCACGATCAGCACGCAATGCACCATTGATCCAATTGAGCACTACGCAGTCACTTGGTGAGCCTCCTTGCATTCCGGAGGACATCGCGTTATTTGTTTTATAGATTAGTTCATTAGGTTGTTGTCGGGTCATTCCCAACATCCATCTCAATTTTATTAGAGGCTTCATAGATAGATAGACAATTAGTAGTTTAGTTTTAGAGTCTTTTGTGTTTTATAACTTTATATGTTCATTTATTGAGACTTAAGTTTCATTTTTGCCAGATTATTATATTAAAAATTCCTATTTAACATGATCTATTTCTTGATTCAGTTGAGTTGAGTCTTCCGTTGAGTTAAGTAAGTCAGGCCAAGGGTTCACTTGAGGGCCAACAATGGTCTTTGAGTGCCAGCCACGTCCAGGTGTAGACTTCAGGCGTGACAAACTTGTTATCAGAGCATAGAGTTCAAGAGTCCTAGGGAGTCTATTAAGCCATATCTGTAGAGTCTTAATCATCGGTTTTGAAGCACGCCACATCTATGATTTGGAGGATACGACATTGAGGAACATCTTACTTCTTCACATTCATTTTGTGAGTTAGAGTTTATCGCTAAAAAGTCTCTTTCTAATTTGTTCTTTTGCATATTTCAAATCATCATGACTCAAGGAAGAGTAGTCAGAGATTGACCAGCCAGGATAAATGTTGAGGAACAAGAATTACCCAATGCACCGGATGTGCAACCCCAAGGAGAGGTCACAATATTGAGTTCCAAGAAGCTATCTGGATGCTAAGTCAAGTAGTAACCAACGAAGTCGGGCATCAGAGAGGATCTCTATAATAAAGGATTGACACCTCAAGGGTTCATTAATTTCATAGAAAAATCCTCCAAGCTTCACCAGATCAAGCACTACTGAGGATCCAGATAAAACTTTAAGGAAGAATTGAAGAAAGGGTTTGAGGTGATGCATACGGTCAATAATGAGAGGGTTGAATTAGATGCATATCAATTTAATAATGTGGCTAGAACTTGGTTTGACCAATGGAAGGAGCGCAGAGCTGAGGACGTACCACCTTGAAATTGGGATTGTTTCGAAGAAGCCTTCTTGGGGAGGTTCTTTCCTCGAGAACTAAAGCAAAGTTACATGAGTTCCTCACTTTGAAACAAGAATCCATGAGAATTCATGATTATGGGTTGAAGTTCACCCAACTGTTTCTCTATGCTCCTATAAGGACATGAGGAGTAGGATGAGTTTGTTTGTCGTCGGTTTAGGTCATGCTTCAAGCAAAGAATGTAGGGATGCAACGTGTATTGACGGTATGGACATATACACACTGATGGTCTATGTGTAACAAGTTTAAAAGGAGAAGCTGAGGGACAAAGAGGACTACAAAAATAAGAAAGCAAAGACTAGAATGAGTATGGGTAGCAAAAAGGTGGTTCAGGTCGGCCACAATTTCAGAAATCAAAGGACCCTGCACCATCATCTGCAAGTGCACCTGCGCCCACAAATAGAGGTGAGTATAATGGCCATAATTCATAGAACTTCAAGGCTAGACCAGCCAAATCCCAAGGTAGTGTGGCACAAGGAGGTATTGGGATTTCTGCATGTGGTAAATGTGGTAAAACCCACTCTGGTAGATGTCGTGATGGCAAGACACGTTGTTTCAAGTGTGGACAAGAGGGTCACTTAATGAGAGAGTGCCCTAAGAATATGAAAGGTGGTTGAAATCCTAGGAATAAATCTGAATCTTCATCAATTTCTCCACCAGACAGGGCTGCACCTAGAGGAACCACTTCTTGTACTTGTTAAGGGGAAAATCGTCTCTATGCAATCACTAGATGTCAAGAGCAAGAGAACTCCCTAGATGTTGTTATGGGTATGAACAACGTCTTGACTTTCTATGTCTATGCTTTGTTAGACCTAGGAGTAAGTTTATCCTTTGTAACTCCTTATGTTGCAAATCAGTTTGAGATTCTTCCTGGAAAACTTTGTGAACCCTTCTATGTTTATACACCGGTTGGGGAGTCTGTTCTAGTTGAAAGAGTCTATCATGATAGTCCTATTTCCATCAATCACAAGAGCACCATGGTTGATCTAGTAGATTTAGACATGGTAGATTTTGATGTCATTCTAGGTATGGACTGACTCTATGTATCTTATGTATGAATAGACTGCAGAACTCGAGTTGTCAAGTTTCAAATTCCTAATGACCTAGTCATAGAGTGGACTACTAGTTCAGCAGTGCCTAAGGGTCGTTTCATTTTATACCTTAATGCGAGGAAGTTAGCTTCGAAAGGTTGTATCAATTACTCAGTTCAACTTAATGACTCAAGCGTTGAGGTACCTTCCCTTCAGACAGTGCCTATAGTTATTGACTTTCCAAAAGTATTTCCTGATGATTTACCTAGAGTTCCTCCTTAAAGAGAGATAGACTTCGGCATAGACGTTATCCTAGATACTGTCCTATCTCTATTCCCCCCATACAGAATGGCATTAACGGAGTTAAAAGAGCAATTGAAAGATTTGCTAGACAAAGGCTTCATTCGATTAAGTGTCTCGCCTTGGGGTTCTCCTCTTTTATTTGTAAGGAACAAGGATAGTCCCATAGGATGTCTATAGACTACCGCCAATTGAATAAGGTTACCATCAAGAATAAATATCCTCCCCCAAGGATAGATGATCTTTTTTATCAACTTCAAGGTGTTTCTTGATTTTCTATTATTGACCTCAGATCATTTAAGATCTCAAAAATTGATATATCTAGGAAGAAGCGTAGAAGTTGATATAGTATGTTTTGGGAAGAATTAAAATCTGGAAATTTTCTTAAGTTATGAAAAGATGAGTTTTTGGTCAACTTCGAACAGATATAACTCCTAGATCACGATGAGTTACATGTATTTCTTGATAAGTTTTGAAATACCTTGGAGAGATCTTTCCAAAGTCGTTGATTTTTTGCGATTTCAATTCCATATGAGTGAGATATGCCTTTCTGAAGTTGGGCTGTTGGATTAAGAATAGTCCAATCCAGATTTGGGAAGCGAAAAGTTGTATTTTCCTTACCCAATTATTAATGTTCGATTTTGGGTAATAAATTGGGGTCTAAACTTATTCAATTCAGTTCACGATTTTAGAAAACATGTTAGGGTTTTGAGAGAAGAGAAAAGAAGACGACAAAAGAGGCGAAAGGAGGAGAAGAAGAAAGAACGCCAAGAAATATTGCGTGAATTTCGTTTGGGTGATCCTTTAAGGTATGTGAGATATTTCTGTATTGAGTTATTCCACCCACACACCAATTTGATTCAATTCAGCAAGTTAGAGTAGATTGGATGATGAACATTGATATTTTGATGAACAATTATCAAATTGTTGATTGAATGGGTAGTAGCATGTTCTAGTTCATTTAATTCGTGTTTCCAGGATGTTTTACGAGTCTGAACTATTGATTATTGAGTATATTAGTGATCCTAAATTTTTGGGGTAATATCCATGGAATATTGGAAGGTTAAGACTTGAAAGTCGGAGAAGAGAAGTAGAAACGCGCGTTTGTAGGGCCTTGGGGAGCCACGCCTCCCATAGACCCACAGGACGATGTCTGTTCATAGGGTCTTGGGGCAGCGCGCCAGCCGGACCACCCCAACTATGTCTCCGAAATTTGGGGCCTGGTGCCGCACGCCTCTCAGAGCGTCAAGGACTCTAGTTAACCCCATTTATCCACCCATTTTTTCGTACTAGTTCCTAAGTGATGTACCCATATTTCCTAGTTGATTCCAACACTCTAAGGTACGTCTAAACATCATGAAATCATATAATCCAATTTCAAAGAAACTTAGGATCAAAGTCCAAGATGCTAACAGTTAAGTCTAAAGGTTAAGAAGTAAAGACAAAGTGAAGTTTCTTAAAGTTCCAAGAATCTTATTTAAATATGTTAACTTTGTTTTAAGGCTCAAGTCTCGAGTTAAAGAAAGAGCAAAAGTTGAAGCCTTTCCTCCAAGGAAGTATAAGGGAACTAAGTATTTCCCAAAAGAGTTGAAGTTCATCCTCTAAAGAAAGATAAGGGAATAAGTATTCTATAAGAGTCGTTTCAAAACTCAAGTTTCAAGCTAAGTAAAGTGTAAGAGTAAAGAGTAAAGAGTTAAGTAGATGTTTTGTTCTTCAAAATTATAGGGGAACTAAGTATCCCTAAAGAGACTTTGAAATATTTTTACATTTAAACAAGGAAGCTATGTTTTCCAAAGTGCCTTCGGGCTACTTTTTAGAATAGAGTTATATCTTAAAATTAAGCAAGCAAGAAATCTATGATTTCCAAGAGAGTTTTTTTTAAAGCTAAGTTTTGAGCAGTAATCTCAACCACATAATCAGTATGTTTTAAAAACATAAGAGCCAATATATTTTTGGAAGTAGTATTGAGCATCGATGTGGGGATGTGAGTTTTAAATTAAATCAAGTCTACATGAAAACCATGTATCCACCATGGGTAGAAAAGGGTCATACTTTTTAGATGAATCCTTTTCACAGTTTACTAGTGGATCCATTAAGTAGTTCAGGTTTTATACTTTGGCAGGTTTAGGATGGTCCTTGGCAGTGTGAGGTAAAACGTTGTGTCATCAACATAACTATTAAGTAATGGTTGCCGTTTTGAGAAACTCTCACAATAGTAGTTCCATGGTTCCTCAAGAGGTTTTGCTTAGTATGATGGGGGCATGAGACTTCATTCATGCATTGCACAAATAGACTTTGAGAGGAAACATGATAAATTTTCTTTATTATTATGATTATGAGTTTACGTCAGATTATTTTTTATTTTTACGTACATTTTAGTTAATGGTTTGTTGCATATACAAAGTTGACAATCATGTTTTAAACGACGTTTATTTATATTTCACATGTCTTCAAACTGTTATATAATGAAAGGAGTAGTCATAATGAGTTAGTTATTCATGAGATAAGCAGAGGCAAGGTAAGTGTTCTTTCTAACTCATTTTCAAGCTTATGTTCTTTTAGCATTCCAACTCGCATACTCATACATTCAATGTATTGATGACAGTTGGCCTGCATCGTTTTATCATGCAGACACAGGTAACTAGGATTGACATTCAAGCGCGCCGTTGATCTAGTGAGACACTCAGAGTTAGTAGGTTAGCCTCCCTTCATTCCAGAGGACATCTTTACCTTTCAGTTATTTTCTTTCAGTTTTAAGTTATTAGGATAATTGGGGGTGTTGTCCCACCATCCATCTTTAATTTAGAGGCTTCATAGACAAATATAGTTAGTTCTTTAGTCTTTTTGTATCTCTTTCAAATGATAAGGCTGGAGTTGCCATTTTTGGCAAAGTATTATTTAAAGTTATTTCTTGAGTTAAGTCTTTCGCTAAGTTAAGTCAGGTCAAGGAATTGCTTGGGGCCATCAATGATCTTCGAGTGCCGGCAACGTCCAGCGTTTATCATCGGGGCGTGATAGATCATGTTATAATTAGTTGAAAGTTAGGGAATGTGATAATCTCAAGATAGACTTCAGAACAAGGTATGAACATTTTGAATTTTTGGTTGTACTTTGGTTTGACGAGTGCACCTGCAACATTCATGGATCTGATGAACAAACTCTTCAAACCTTATTTAGATCTGTTTGTCATTGTCTTCATTGATGACATACTGGTTTATTCAATGAATGGAAAATATCATACTAGTCACCTCAGGATTTTCTTGTAGACTTTGAAAGATAAAGAGCTATATTTAATGTTCTCCAAGTGTGAGTTTTTTCTTAAGTCTATGGCATTCTTGGTCCACATTGTTTCTGGTGATGGGATTAGAGTTGATACTCAGAAGATAGAGGCAGTTCAGAGTTGGCCTAGACCCATGTCTCCAACAGATATACGGAGTATCTTGGGTTTAGCTAGTTAATATAAGAGATTTTTAAAGGGTTTTCATCTATCTCATCTTCTTTGACCAAGCTAACACAGAAGACAATAAAGTTACAATGGTCCAAATCTTATGAGAAAAGCTTTAAGGAGTTAAAAAAGAGATTGACTACTGCTCCAGTTTTGACTTTACCAGAGGGTAATCAAGGCTTTGTGGTGTATTTTTATGCATTATGAGTTGGTTTGGGCTGTTTGTTGATGAAGAATGGAAAGGTTATAACTTATGCCTCAAGAAGTTCAATGAGAAGAATTATCCAACTCATCACATAGAGTTGACTGCAGTAGTGTTTGCTTTGAAGATATGACACCACTATTTGTATGGTGTTCATGTTGTTATATTCAATTATCACAAGAGCCTTCAGTATGTTTCCACTCATAAAGAACTCAATCTCAGACAGAGGAGGTGGTTAGAATTACTGAAGGATTATGACATGAGTAATTTTTACCATCCAGGTAAGGCTAATGTGGTTGTTGATTCCTTAAGCAGGTTGTCCATGAGTATTACTACCCATGTTGAAGAAGAAAAGAGGGAGTTAGATAAGGATGTGCACAGACTTGCACGCCTGGAAGTCAACCTTATGGATTCTACAGAAGGAGGCATAGTGGTGACAAATGGGGTTGAGTCATTATTAGTATAAAAGGTTAAAGAGAAGCAAGACTAAGATCCCATTTTGCTTAATTTGAAGGCAAGTCTCCATAAGCAAATAGTATTGACTTTTGAACAAGGTGGAGATGGTGTGTTGAAGCACCAAGGCAGATTATGTGTACCTAAGGTGGATGGACTCCAATAGAGGATCTTGGAGGAGGCTCATAGTTTCATTCATCCGGTTCCACCAAGATGTACCTCGATTTGAGAGAGGTACATTGGTTGGAAGGTATGAAGAAAGATATTGCTGAGTTTGTTGCCAAGTGCTCGAATTGTCAGCAAGTGAAGGTAAAGAATCAAAGGCCTGGAGGGTTGGCTCAGACTAAAGAACTTCCGGAATATAAGTGGGAGATGATAAATATGGACTTCATCACATGCTTTCCAGGATCTCGCATGCAGCATGACTCTGTTTGGGTGATTGTCGATAGATTGACAAAGTCGGCCCATTTCTAGTCGGTAAAGACTACCTACTAAGCAGAGGATTATGTTAAGTTGTACCTTCAAGAGGTGGTAAGACTCCATGGAATTGTAGTCTCCATCATTTCATATAGAGGTGCACAATTTACTGCGGTGGATATCTTTCCAGAAAGGTTTAAGTTCGCTTACAACAACAGTTACCATTCAAGCATCCATGGCTCCTTATGAAGCTCTTTATGGACAAGATGCAGATCTCCTATTGGGTGGTTTGTAGTTGGTGAAGCAAGGCTGATAAGACCAGATCTAGTATAGTAAGCTATGAAGAAGGTCAAAGTGATTCAAGAAAGATTGAAGATGGCAAAAAGTCACAAAAAGTCCTACACAATTGTTAGAAGAAAACCATTAGAGTTTGAGGTGGATGATTGGGTATATCTGAAAGTTTCACTCATGAAGGGTGTTATGAGGTTCGGTAAGAAGGGGAAACTTAGTCTCCGATATATTGGACCTTCTCCAAGAGAGTGAGCAATATGGCTTAGAGTTGGAACTACCCCAAGAGTTAGCAGCGGTTCATCCACTATTCCATATTTCTATGTTTAAGATGTGCTTGAGTGATCCTTCATTGATAGTACCAATAGATGATGTTGAGATTAAGAATAACCTATCCTATGAAGAAGTTCCTATTCAAATTTAGGATCGTCAAATTCACAAATTGAGGACAAAGGAAGTTGCTTTAGTCAAGGTCCTCTGGAGGAACCAATTTGTTGAAAAAGCAACTTGGGAAGATGAGGTGGATATGAAGAAGAGATATTCACATCTCTATGAATCCGAGAGAATGTAGATCAAGGTACTTAATTCTCTTTGTAGCACTTTATAAGGCTATGTACAAGCATGTTATTACTTGTTTTGGTTTATTGAGTGCTAAAATGATGTTACTATCATACGCTTAGTGAACTAATTCTCATTTGAGGAAGAATTTTCCCAAGGGGGAGATGTTATATTATATCGCGACTCGAACTAACTAAGAATAAGATAAGAAATCAAGAATAATCAATTTTTGGGAATAAGTAGTTTTCAGCTTTCAAAAGTGAGTTTAGCTCATTTTCAAACGACCATAACTTTCAGATCATTAGGAGTTTGGACGATTTCTGTATATGGTTGGAGATCCTTTTGAGGATCTTTCCAACTCCACCGAGTTTGCGAATTCGATGTCGTTTGCGAGATATGCCTTTTGGAAGTCGGGTTGTTGAGCTGAGGAAAATCCAATCCGTAAGGATAAAGTTGTCTTTTCACTCTAGTATTTCCTAATTCATTTTAGGTTATACTAGGGGTAAAACCATGTCCCAAATTAGTTTTAGAAAAACTAAGAACGCTTAGGCTTGGGAGAAAAGAGCAAAAAATCAAAAATTGTCCAAGATCGCCAAGATTATTGCGTGGAATTCTACAAGGGGTGATCCCTATCCAGGTTGGTGAGATCATTTGTTTTTGGGTCCTTTCACCCACACCCAATTTATTTCAATTAAGCAAGTTAGAGAATATGGAATGATGAATATTGGAGTTCTTGATGAAAATTCGTTAAAAGTCTGTTAGATGAAATGTAGTGCATCACAAGTAGATTAAATTCAAGTTTCCACACTATTTCTATGTCTACTATGTTGGGTAATGAAGTATTTAGAGATCATAAGTGTTTGGGGTAGGGTCCGTGGAAGTTTAGGAGGTTTAGGATTGAAAATAAAAGAAGAAAATTGGTAAACACATCTGATAGGCCTTGGGGCCACCGTGCCTACAGAAGCGGTTGTGACAGATTCATTTCGCCAGGCCTTGGTGCGCTGTGCCAGCCAGAGCACCTGAGGCAAATTTCTATCCGTCAAGCTCTGGCGCTTCACACCCCTCAGAGCGGAAAGAACCCTGGAGACCCCGTTTTTTCACTATCTTTTAGTACTAGTCATAGGTGGTGTACCTATCATTCCTAGTTGATTCCAACACTCTTAAGTAAATATAAACATCATGAATCATCCATAAACATAAGAGCATGATTCTTTAATCCATTATCCAATTCAAGCAAAGTTAAGATCGTAGTCACGAAGTTAGGAATCAAGTTTTAATTTAACAAGCAAGTAAAAGTAAGTTCTTGAAGTTTTCAAGAAGTCTTAATCAATCATTTTAACTATTGTTTAAGGCTCAAGTTACAAGTTGAGCAAAGACTAAATAATTGAGTTAAATTCTCAAAATCTATAAGGGGACTAAGTATTCCCTAAGAGTTAAGTTACAAGTTAAGTAAAGAGCAAGAGTTGAGTTCATTTCTCAAAAGCAATAAGGGAACTAAATATTTCTTGAAGGTTTATAAATGCTGCACATTTAAGTTAAAAGGAAACTAAGAGTTCCAAAAGAGTTTTGAACTAAAAGGGGAACACTGATTCCAAAAAGGAGATTTTTAAAGACAAAGGGTTTAGTAAATTATCTCAACCTAAAGGAAGGAAATTTTATTAAAAGTGTGAGCTAAAGTATGTTTTGGTAGTAGTATTGAGCACCGATATGGGGACGAAAGTTCATAATAAAATCAACTCTCCATGTATACCATGAACCGATCATGGGAATCGACGTGTAATACTTTTTAGATGATCAAATAAATTTTTCTAGTGGACCCACTAAGCTAAGTAAGGTCCTATACTGATTGCAAGATATAGGATTGTCCTTTGGGTAACATGATTCATCACTTAGGCTCAAAGTGATGGTTGTCGGTTAGAGAATCTCCCAGAAAAGTTATATTACTTTCATATATAAGTAAAGTTTAGTTTATTATTGCATTTGTTTAAAGAACTAAGTTTTTTTTATTGTTTTACAAGCTTTATATATATCGGATGTGTTTTAAATTTCTTTATATACATACTTTGAGTTAAGCATATTCATGAGTTCAGCAGAGACAAGGTAAGTTCATCTTAATCCCCTCAAGATTAAGTCGTCGTTTAGCTTTTTAACTCACTTACTCGTACATTCAATGTACTGATGCCAGTTGGCCTGCATCGTTTCATGATGCATGTAACCAAGATCAGCACACAGTGCACAGTTGATTCATGATGCATGTAACCACGATCAGCACATAGTGCACAGTTGAGCACTCCGCAGTCACTTAGTGAGCCTCCTTGCAGTCTGGAGGACATCTCTTTATTTGTTTCTATCTTAGTTAATTAGGATGTTGTGGGGTCTTTCCCAACATTCATTTCAATTATTAGAGGCTTAAAATACAGATAAAGAGTTAGTAGTTCAGTTTTAGAGTCTCAATTGTTTTATGACTTCATATATTCAATTTTTGAGACTTAAAGTCATTTTGACCAGATTATTATATTAAATGTTCCTTTTAAACATGCTCTATTTCTTAATTGAGTTAATTTGAGTCTTTTCTTGAGTTAAGTAAGTCCGTCCAAGGCTTCGCTTGGGGGCTAGCAATGGTCTTCGAATGCCGGTCAGGCTAGTGTGTAGGCTCCAGGCGTGACAAAAATTATCTACCTCAAACAAACTTAAAATCCTGGATTCACTTTTGTTATGTTCTTTCTCTAGAAATTCAAGAAGAAAACTTTTACAACTCAAAATAGATGTGATCACACTCGTCTTATCCTACCAAGACAAGTCAACCTAAAATCCAACCTTCATGATAAAATGCAGAAATTTATAATCAACTTAAAAATAAAACTCCAAAAATGTTCTATGTGTACAAGCCTCTAACGTGTTATAAAAAATATTGAAAGAAAATACAAGTCTTAAATGACATTGTTTCTAGATCAGAACAATATTATCATTAAGGAGGAACAAGGTCCACTAAAATCACAAGTAAGTGCCCAAACATCACAAAGGTATGGTCTAGTAACCTAAAAAAATGTAGTGACAAGGAGTGAGTACCAAACCACATGATACTCATGAAGTAAACTTCTATACATAAGCAAAGGGAATAGAATTCGGGTAATCCTTATACCCCAATCAAACATCCACAACTACAACCTGTATCAAACAAGCCCAGCCTAATATTTCACAACTTATATAGAAACCAGCTGAACAACAACACTGTAACAATTAAATATCCTTAACAACAAGCATAATATTCATCAATCACAAATATAACCTGCATAAAATCATCTCGACGTAACAGTTCATAATTTACAAAACACACAACTCAACACCAACACTTAAACAATTATATATCGTTAAACTCATTATTCATCAATCATAACTTCCACAGAAAGGCACTCAAAAGATCAAGTTCATTAATGATAAAGTTGTGCAATGCAATGAAATGCAATGACAAGTATAATAACTCTCTATGAAATTGAATTGATTTAAATAACAATACAATCATGATACAACATCAAAAGTGAATCAATAAGCCTTTCAAAACAATTCTCAACATATTACACACCAATAATTAATCACAATGCTTTGTACTACCCCTTTTTCATCGTTAGAATTATTCAACATGGACAAGTCAAACCATCTCCAATTCCCATTACTACCAAACACATACCACAAGAAAATATATGATTCTATGCAATAAACAAAGGTTTAGAAATACACTTGCCTCAAATAACCGAATAATCACTACAAGACTTGATTGTTCTCTTTTACTTGAGATTCCAAAACAATGCAATCTATTCATGCACATATTCACCATAAGATTTCAAAACTAACAAGACTCACATTACTACGTCTTTAGCCTTGACCTAAAAATTCACTAAAATTTATGATCAAGTTCTTCAATGTCAATGCTAATTAACATTTGAACTTTCATATTTTTCATGTTTCTAGTCAGGGATTAAGTCTTGATTCCTCAAATATTATTATCTAATGGTGTGGACATAATACCATGTCGGAGTAATAGGCTTGAAAACTTTAAGGAGAAAGAGAGGCTCGAAGGTTAAGGTAATTGAATGCTTAAGTCTTTTCTATTTTTCAGTATATGAAATCATTGTAAAGTATAACTTTATCCAAACATAACAAAAGAAACTATCAAGTCACTAAATGACGATTACTTTCATTTATTAAACAACTAATTACTAACCAAAACACAAGTAGCCCTAAAATATAGGATTCTACTAACAAAAATAATTGACCTGGTCATACTTCGGATCAGTCTTAAATATTACCCCTTGTTTCAAAGTTACATACACCAAGCAAAGCCCTCAAATATACAACTTGTCCGATGCCAACAACTTCATAATATGAACTAACTGCTCATGAGTGTTGCAATTCTTCAATAAAATATTTCTTCTTTGCAACCAAATCATGAACGAATTGGAAGTAAAAACATCAATGTTCTTCTTTCTACTATGAAAATTTGGATTCTTTGTCATGGATATTGATGCTTTGTTGTCTCAATATATCTTTGTTGTACTTTCTAGCTTATGCTGAAATTATGCTAACATGCTTCTTAGCCAGATAGCTTGGCTATCAGATGAAGTAGTTGCAATGTACTCAGCTTCAGATGTTGATAAGGTTGTTGTAGCTTACTTCTTTGAGCTCCAATATACTACTCCGGATCCAAGAGTAAATATATGGGCTGAAATGCTTCGTCTATCATACAATGAACAAACATAGCTGTTGCTTCCAATTGCACAAGCAAGTGTATGTGGTCACACAATTAACAAGTGAGTCAAAAATAAATTGGGAAATCAAAGCCAAAATAGAAATTGAATTCCGCCTGAACTGTGCCACCTCCTGTCGCCTTCAATTGTGCCACGTGGATCAAGTTTAATTACAAGGCACTTTGTAAGTTTATATATTATTATATTAAATTTCATCAATTAAGTTTCCTGCTTGATTTGCTTCTTGAATCTTTCATACTTAATTCGTTTTAGCACCAAACTTCTTCAACTTTACACCATTTTACTCCTAATATAGAACAATCTACAAAATTCATGCTCAAAAAGGACAAATATAAATAATAAATGTGAGATAAATAATGATTAAAAATATGTTTTTTAGCCTCAGATCAATAGTAACTATTGTGAACCCACATAATCTGAAGTTAGACACTTGTGAATACCAAATCCCATAGTCCATACTTCCAGCGACATAATGCAGAACTCTTTTTGCTTCTTCAGAATGAACCTTTGAATGTTGTTGCATAAACCTAGATATAACACCAATAGAGAATGCAATATCTGGATGAGTATGGGTTAGGTAAATTAAACATCCAACCATGCTTCTGAAACTCTAGCATCGTCCATCTCTGCTCCATCCTTAAGCTGCAGTTTTTCACTAACATTTAAAGGTGTGTGGCAGAGGGCTTGCAATTAAGGAAACTAAACTTAATGAAAAGGTCCTTGGCATATTTCCTTTGTGAAAGAAAAATTTAATCTTCAGTTTGATTGACTTCAAGGCCAAGAAAATAATGTAATAACCCCATTTCTGACATCTCAAACTCATTCATCATTTGATACTTAAATTCATCCACCATAGAAATAGAAGAGCTAGAATAAATGTTATCAACAACATAAAGGCAAACAATGATGAAAGCATTACCTTTCTTCTTTACGTACAACGTGAGTTCATCATCACTTCTCATATATCCCTTTCTCTTAAACACCCATCGATTTTGCTACATCACGATTGAGTGGCTACCTTCAAACTATACAATGCCTTTTTTAGTTTGTGGATCTTTGTTATATCACACTTCTTTATAAAAACCTTCTGGTTATGATATGTAGACCTCTTCTTATAGGTCTCCATTGAGAAATGCCGACTTGACATCAAATTGATAAACTAGATATCATGTCTATGCAACTAATGCTAGAACAAGTATAACAATTTAAAATTGAGCAGCTGGAGAAATCGTTTCTTTAAAATCAATACCACATTGTTGTGCATATACTTTTGTCAAAAGACGAGCTTTATCCTTATACACAGTCCCATCCACTACAAACTTTGTGTTGAACACCCATTTCAGACCAATTGCATTTTTGTCTTCCAGTAATTCCTCCATCTCCCATGTTCATTCTTTTCGATAGATTTCACTCTTCTGACATCGCTCTCCGCTGCTCTTCCATTTTAGCCACCTCTCCATAATGTGTAGGAACTGACTTTGCAAAAGAGAATTGACAAGTTGTATACATGTCATTGGCGTACTCGGGGTTCAGATTTATAAGCCGTGTTGATATTCTTAATGGTATTGGCTCATCTGAAGACTCTTCAAGAATAGTTGATGAAGTGTTTCTGCTCCTTGAAGTTGAAGAAAATAAATTTGGAGAAGTGGTACTAGAATCGGTTGTTGTCGTTGTACTAGTTGACTGATGTAGCTGTAGTAGTTGGCTGCTGAATTGCATCAAAAGTGGTTCCAGTAGGCACAGGAATCTGTACTTGCATCTTATCGTTGCTTTCACTCCCATTGCAGCTTTCAATTTCAGCAAATACTACATCCCTTATACTTAAAATTTTTCTACTAAGAGGGTTATAGTCTATATACTTTAGATTGTGTGCAGTAACCAATAAAACACACAATTTTCAGATTTTTCATCAAACTTATGACAAAATTGGGAATTTACAGAAGCATAAGTAGTACAACAAAAAATCTTAAATAAATTACAAATTATTTTCTGCCCTTCCAAAATTGAAATGGAGTTTGATATATAATAATCTTTATTGGAAAAAATTTCAAAAAATGGAGTGATATCATTACAATATCAACCCAAAATTGATTTAGAAGTCCCTTTGCTGGTAACATGCTTCTTTCCATCTCCACCACAATGCGATTATTTTGCTCACCAATGACATTTTTCTCTCGAGTATAAGGTGTTCTCAGCTCCCTATGAATGTCAGTTTCCTTAGAGAAAAGATTAAACTCCTTGGACAAGAATTTGTGGCCTCTATCTATGAACAAACTTTTTTGCTTCTCAATTTGGGCTTTAAAGTACTTGAATTTTTAAAATGTTTTTTATTTTTCTTCTAATAAATTCACCCAACTCATGCAACTACACTCATCAGTATATAGGATAAAATAACGACTCCCACTAAAAAATCTAGTATTCATAGGTGTACATAAATCAACATGTATTAGTTCAAGACACTTTGAAGCCCTCCAAACTTTTCCAACAGGAAAAGACTTCCAAGTTTGTTTTCCATAAATGCACCCTTCACACAATTCAATATAATTAATTTTTGGTAGTCCAAGAACTATACTTTTTTCAACTAGCAATTCTTTTAAATCAAAACCCACTTAATTGTTTCCTAGATTTTATGCCAAGGACCTATTAAAATATAAAGTAATTAATTATACAATCGAATAGTGAAGTAATCAATTCTATAATAGAGTAATCTCAATGTGTGACTAGTTAAATTTAAGATTTATTCCTTCAATACGTATAAATTGACCCAAGTATTCATGGAATCAAAGTGCAAATCTAGAGTAGCATTAATTTTACCTTATAATAATGAAGACGTTTGGTAGTGGTCATAGTAATTAGAGGCAGAGAATAGAGACTTAGCAAAGCAAGATAATAATTTTGTAGAAATAAGACCTTTAATACATATGGTCCAAAAGGTATACGGTCTTAAACAAGTTTCAGTTAGCTCATTATTATCAACTCAATTAATTATCTAATCATTACCCATCAATTAATTAATTATAATTATCAAATAGTTCAAAATTTTCAATCAATTTTACCGACCAATCATAAGTGACTCGAGAAAACTATCGGGAGTGGTATTATGATAATTTTATAAAAGTTTTCAAAAATTACCTTGCGGATGATGAGAAAAATGTACCTATAGTCCATGATGAAATTCATATAGTTCAAAAGATAAAATGCTCAGACACAAACAGATCTAAAGTAGTACAATCTAGACATATATATATTTTAGAATTGTTTGTAGAAACACACATGGAACCAAGAAAATGAGATCTCTTGTCTTCTTGCGATTTGAATAATGTAAAATATCCTTTAAAGATCTCTTATGCTTAAATAAAAAAAATAATCTTATAAAAGGACATAAAACTATTTTTATCATAAAAGACTAAAAAAGAAAATATTTATGATTACAATTTAAAAAATCAATCTGAAGTTCAAACTGTAACATATAGATCATTATTAAGAATGAAAATGTTGAGGTGATTACATAGAAAGACTGTTTTCGGCTACTCAATCTCATGAATATGTTTCTACTGCCACAACAATATCAAGCTAAAAAATGTGTACCATGTGACTTTGTATATATTTGTCTTATTAGGACGTCTCTATTTACTCGATCACGTTTGAAACTAAAGCATGATAAGATTAATTTGAAAAGAAAAATGGTATCAACCTATCCATAATAAAGAAGGAATTTACATTTAGTGAGAATTGCACAAAATTGACTTATTCAACTATTTAACAAAAATCTTTTAATTAATTATTCTACGATTTACGTAAAATTAAATTGAACATTTGGGTTGCATTAGAAATATATTGTCTAAATATTTTTTATAACCCAAGATTGTTTATCTAACAAAGTATAATTTTTTAGGTAATATTATTTTAGCAAATCATTACAAGTAATACAACAAAAACAACTCCACATCATCAATTCACACATCATACTTATTCATGTGCCTCGAATTCATTATTTCAACAACAACAAGAACATATATAGTGTAATTTTACAAAAAGGGATTGGAGAAGATAAAACTATGGAAACTTGAACCAATAAAGTAACTTATTATATATGGAGTTGCATGCCTTTTGTCTTCCTTAATAGTGGATGGGGTCTCTTTCCTTTGGTGACGGCATAAGACTGTCTGTCAAAGCATTTATAACTTTTATTTCAATAGTTGAAGCCAAAACAAATCATCCGTAGTGGCAAAACTTCCCAACCAATGTTGTTTATTCGTTCTTACATCGCGAATCTCCTTAACCCATCTTCCCCATTTTCTTTGTCTAACTCCCCTGTATTTCTTTACATTTTCTTGGTGTAGTTTTGTATCTTTTTTCTCTTTGGAGGACACCATCTTTGAGGTGACCTTGGTCTTTCCATTTTTGATGATAATTTCTTTACAAATCCTTTTTTGTCGTTTGAACTTCTCTCCTTGATGATTTTCCTCATCATCACTAGATGAGTCTATGGCGTCTCTGTCCATTATGTAAAAACGTACAACTCATGGCAAGACCACAGAAAGTTCGCCCATTAGATTGTTTTTTTACCCTGGTAGCTTTTGAAGTTTTTTTTACTACCTCCTTTTCATGAAGCTCATCTGTGAAGCCACTGTTTCAGGAAAGGGAACAAGCAAAAAAAAACACAATAAGTCCAATAAATCAGGCACGCATATACGCTTCATCAATAATCAAATTATTTTTATTTATATACTCTATTTGTCAACTTGATTATCCGATTTTTTACCTAGCACATAAAAATTCAGACTTTGCTCGTTATTATCAACTCAATCAATTAGCTGTCTATTACACGCCAATTAATTAAATGTAGTTATCAAATAGTTCACACCAACTTCCTCAACCAATCATAAATGACCTATGTTTCATGGAAGGATTTCCTTTACAATAAATTCATGTCCAAGTGACTCTAGCCTTTATACTTTCTAGAACTTATATGGTAGGTTAGGTGACTATAGATCACTCACCACAAATATAGCTATTAGAGTACTATAACCTTAACTTTACCCTCAAAGTTCTATTCATTTAACTTTGTTGATTACAAGCCTTACTTTCAAGCCCACAATCATCAATTGCCCCTAGATTCTGAGGCATTTTAATCAAATTCTTTATTACCATGTGAATCTAGTCTTTATTCATCAAAAGATTCAAATTTTATGATTTACAAGTAAAGATCCATCATACATAATAAAGTATAGTTTAATTCATGTCTATATGTTCCCCAATCTTGAACCATTACTACACATGACTTTAATTTTAGAATCAATTCTAATTCTTCAATTTCACCATTCAAGGCATAAACTCCCAAAGTATAAAAATCAGCAAATAGAATAGGGTTTACCATTGGAATCACATAAATTCATCATAATATAATAATTAAAAATGTCATGTCAATCATAATTAAGTATCATCCACTTGGTTGGAATTAAAGTGTAACACTACCCACAATGTAGGAAGAAACCCTTAAAAGAATTGTGTTTTTACTTCGGGGAAACTCTGGGAATCTATGGGTGGAAGAACCATAGATGAATAAGATAACATACCTAAATTTAAATCCCTAACACCATATTGAAACAATGGAGGAATTCTTCCCGTCTTAGTTCTTTTCTTCTTCTTCTTCTGCACTTCTAGAGAGTGCATTATTTAGAGTGAATTTGGGTTAGTTTTGTGGTATTGGAAGAATGATTTAATTCACTTAGCTTAGGGGTATATTAGTATTATATACATGGTTTAATAAAAAACGAACCGACCTCTCTTAACCTCTAACCAAATACCAATTAACCCCTAAGCCCCAAACTTAAAAACTAAACTCTAAATTTGACCCCACTCAGAAAAGCACCATCCACAGACCGTGGATTGGTCTACGGATCATTCTTAACTCTTATGGGTGATTAAATAAGGCTAAAAATTGCAAAAAAGTGCGGGATTTGACCTATGACCCCAACCCACGGGGCGTGGGTCCATCTACTGGTCATGGATGGCTGTTTTTGACAACTTTTGGGCCAGTTTTAAGGGTCTTCCTCAATGACCCCTCTAGTAGTCCTTGGGTGGTCATACCTTAAAGACCTAATCCTAAAACCCTCATTCTAAGTATGAAATCATTCTTACAATGTTAACCATAATAGGAAACTCTAAATCTCTAGCACAATGCTTTAGAACTTTCTAGTTTAGTTCACTAGTATTTGAAGCATAACATTATCTCACTATTGGGATCATTCATCCTCAAATGGAGATTCAAAACGCTCCTTTAGGTTACCTCTATAAACTATTACATCATCATGCATGCAATACATATAAATGCAAACAGCCGAGGAAGAAAAATTTAATTCCACGCTAAGCATATTCAATACGACACAAGGGAGTATGAACTACTTCTAACAACTCAAATGCATGAATATCTACATTTACTTATTTCAACGAGGAGCTACATTGTCCTAACTTAAACATGATAAACACATAATCATGGATCCTATATGGAATTCACTGTCAAAAAGCCTCTGTTCAAGGAGGACTCTTTCAACTCCTAACTAAGATATGTTAATTAGTTCATCTCATGAAGTTTATATGAAATTCCACCCAAATGCACAACAACATAAAACAAAACATATATATAAGTCATTTCTATCAAGACTTAAGCTTTTTTCATGAAGCACATAAGGGAATCATGGGAGTAAGCCTATATAATCACTTCTATACATCATTCATGTTGAATATAACTTCAAGATCAAACATAATAAGTCACAAAAGAAAAGAAATCTGAAAATTAATAAAGCATAAAAAACATAACGGAAGCAACATAAGGAGATTACTCTTGATCTTCTATACATTGGAGAGTGTAAAACCTATTCTTCTTAAGAGCACTCTCATCTGAACCACTAGAGGCAACTTTATTATCCTCACTTCCCTTAGCCTTGAGAACCAGGCAATCTCTAATTTTGTGCCCATTCATTCCACACCCATAGCAACCTTCCATGCAAGTTGGGGACTTACTGATGAGTCCACGATTTTGACTCATTAGGGATATATTTTAATATATTTAGTGTCCTCAAAGACATTTTGGATCAATGTAAATCCTTATATTTTTTGTATCGGATTGAGGAATAAAACATGAAAACTAATGAGCACAAACGAATAAGGCAGCTAAAAGAATGAAGAAAAAAAGGTCTGATGATTGCTTATCTCATTGGTCAAGTTGCCAAATGGCGATGGTCTCACCTAAAGTTCCAGTGTGCAAAGCCTTCAAGGAGAAAATTATGTCAGCGATAGAAATGAGTAGTGGACGAGTCTCCAAAAGGTTTCATGATGCAGTGGCCCAAAGTTACAAAAGTTGAAGATACTAAAGGCCAAAGCGAAAAAGTGATGGAATTGACCAAAGGGAGGATCACCGAATGGAGCGGCGATCCCTTATTATTGAACCAAATTATCCTTCACAACATATTTTTCGCAACAATAAATACATTTTTTGCTATTTTGTTTAGTAATGGTTGATCGATCGATCAATCTAGCTTTCAATCTAAATTAAGAATTATCAGCTTGAATGTTTAGAAAGGAGTTTTGAGATAATATTTCCTTAGCTTTTAAGATTTGAAAATTGTCATTTCTAAGAAATTGGAAGTGGGTGTTAAAGATTCGTCATACTAGACCTTTGTAAAGACGAAATAAATCTTACGAAGTTGATGGAAACACAATTTGGTAATAACTTCTATCTTTTTATGATATCAAGCTAAAACTCCAATTCTTGGGGTGTGATTATGTGATTATAGGTTGAGTTAGTTGTTGACTATTGTTTATTGATAGTGTAAATGTTGTTTAAACTTTATTTCATTCAATAATTTTGGATTAATCTAAAGGATTGTAGTTGCAAATGCAACTCTACCTTTGTGTTTTTGGCTTGCTTGAGACAGACGTTTTAAAACTAAGATTACTGATTTGACGGTATGTTGGTATTGGTTTTTCATGGGTCCAGCTCAAGAGAGTGAATCTTAAACCCTCTTTTGCACATTCAACTCAAGAGAGTGAATGGACTAAAACGAAGTAGTTTTTAATTGTTTCTTATTGGTGTTCGAGAGAAACAAATTTAATTCGGGGTAAATTGTTCAAGATAATGTTAATCCCCAATAGAGTCTAGCTTAGTAACATGATTTTCGACTATTTAATATCAGTTGCAATTACCCTGTTGTCTACCTTATACTACTAAAAACAAACTGCATTTAGAAACGAAAGTCATCACTAGTATGTTGTTAGTTTGCTCGTTGCTAATAAATAGCAGTCGCTAATTTGTCCCTAAGTGGGTTTAGCAATGGAATTGGTTGTTTAGCTTCTGCCGCTAAATCTAGTTTTTTTAATAGTGGCCTATAATCCAATCACATCCCAAAAATGTGTCTCATTATTTACTTATACATGTTATTTGATGTTGTAGTTGATAATTACAATAATAAAACCTGTTATTTGATACTTAATTCACCCCAAACTTGAACCATGCTTGTACTCATAAATGTTTTGGCCTATGATTGACTTGAGCATTTTCGCACTTGGTTATTGATTCTCAAATACATACCACTCCCTGTGGGATTTAACCCCCAACTCAATTAGTTGGGTTATACTAATTAATAATCGTTGACACTTAGTATTTGATGAAGTTTCCTAATACCTGAAATCAAAATGGCCATGCTGCCAAGGAGTGGTTTTGTTTGAGAATCTTTAGTTAAGGTGAATGTTGTTCTTGTTAGTTATAATTGAACTTACTTAATTTTAGTTTTGTTTTGCCGTTTTGTGCCTTGAAACAGAACGGAAGCAATGACATCCAACTGGCCGCCAAGATGACATCAACAACCCCAATAATGTCAACGAGCCTAATGCTAATTACCCCTATCTTATGGCTGGTATTGATTCCATTCGCTTGCCTCCGGCCGAAGGAAATGCGATGTTTCTCATCACAAGTACTAAGTTACAATTTTTACAATAGAAAGGGTTGTTCGGTTGTTTAGATCATGAGAATCCCCATTAGCCTATTAGAATCTTCGTGGATGTAGGTGAATTGTTCTCCTTCAAGAACATATCCCAAGAGTCGGTCTGATTGAGATTTTTCCCATTCTCTTCGGTGGGAGAAGCATACAAGTGGCTGGCATGGTTGCCACATGAACAAATCACATCGTGAAAGAAGACGTGTCGAGCCTTAGACAGACTATTACTTCCCATTCAGTATCAATCAAGTATTCTTAGACCCAAATGGGTCATATCTCATCTCATTTGAACCAGAGAAAACAAGGGGTTTTCCTCAGTCGTACGACGGCCAGACCCAAGAATGATGTTTTAGTATGGACTTGTGTCATGCCAAGACGTTAACTAAGGCACTTCTTAGGAGGCAACCCAATTTAATATTCGCTTTCTTTTTTAAGTTCAAATAATAGTGAGTTGAATGTGAAGGTCAAAGTGTAGAAAATGATTGAAAAGTGCAGATAGGCGAGCCACAAGTCCAGTCAGCGCATCACTGAAGAGGTCAGTGTGTCCGATCTGATCCTTTGTTTGGCCTAAGATAATTTGAAATTGGGTTCTCTAAAACACGGTGAGCCCTTTACAAACTTCTTTGAATTTTGTAATCTTAAACAATAGCATTAAAAGGATTTTTTAGCCCTTTAAAAACTTCTTTTAGTTTTATGGCGTTACAAGAATTTTTTGTCCTTACATTTAAGAGATCTTCATATATAGACAGAAGAGATTTAAAATTGTCATTTTCTTCTATTCAAATTGAAATAGGGTGAGAGATCCGAGTTTTCAAATTTTTACATTCACTTACTTGAATTATATATCCTTCTAAATAACTAGAAAACCATTTCTCTCAAACTCACTAAAAATCCTAGATTTTTCTTTTATTAAGTTATTTCTCTAGAGTTTTAAATAGAAAACTTTCGATGCCATAAGGATGTCATAAATCCATCAACGAATGTCTTATTGTTCAATAGATAAAATATTCAAAAAAAATTAAAAAAATAATAAACCTAAAGTAGTCGAATCTACACATACATAAGTTTTAAAATGTGTTCGTAGAAACAGAAAGAGAAACAAGGAAATGAAATCCCTTTATCTACTTACAATTTGAATTTTAAAAAATGTCATTTTCAGATCTCTTATGTGTAAAATAGAAAATTATACATCCGCCACAAAAGTTCACATGTCACACACAGATAACATCAAAAATGTAACTTGTGGTCCAGAAAAGTTAAAGAAACTCAGATTTGAGCATTCCTTAAAAAGAAATTCGAAAGCTCTCAAACAAATTAGTAATTCTGATCTTTTGTCTTGTTTTTGAATCTTTTTGCATATGACGGTAATTTGTATAGTTTAAACTTTAGAAATCATCGCTATATACAAGTGGTAAGAAATTAAAACCCAAATAGTTAATATTTTATACTTCAATTTTTTTCACTTGTCATTCTTATCCATTATCATATATGTGGGCTAAAAAAAAGAAATCAACATTAATAATTCATTAAATAGTCATAAATGTGTCGTTGAACTTTAGAAAAGACTCATCTATGTCACCCGTTACAAATTTGGCTCATCTATGTCATTTTCATTTGAGAAGAATAATTTTTTTTAAAAAATAAAATGTAAAATATTTAACTCTCTCAATGTATCCCCCCTCCCTATTATTTTTGGTTTAACTTTCTGTAGAAAAGTACATAAATTAATTTACATTTTTTTTACTTTTTAAAAATTTTCTAACCACTCCACCTAACCCTACGTTTACAAAATGTTTATCGCTTTGTATTAGATATATACACATTGAAAATATATTTTACTTACCATTGCAGCACTTTTTTATAATAAATTTTTTTATTAATGTTATATTCGATACACAAAAAAGTTCCTGAAAATATATGTACATATCAAACACAAAACGAGAAACATGTGAAAATAAATTAGGAGCGGAGAATTAGCAACCTGAGGGTGGAATTTCTATTTTTTTAAAGTAAAACAATATCAATCTTTTTTAGAATGAGTAGGTGGTTTTTTTTTAGAGAGGGGGTGGTGAAGTATGAATTTATAAAAATATTTTATAAAAGAAATTATATATTTATATAAAAGAGAACCTTAGGCCCGCCTTTGTGGCACAACCACAAATTAGGATTCTCTTTTCACTTATTTATTTCCAAAATTACCCTTATCTTTCATGAAAATTTGTGAATTTTATGAAAAAATTTTACTTTTACAAAAAGTTGTGACTTTTTGTGAAAAGTTCGACTTTTTTTAAAAATTTATTGTGAAAAGTTTGACTTTTACAAAAAAGTTGTGACTTTTTATGAAAAGTTGCGACTTTTACGAAGAGTTGCGACTTTAATGAAGATTTGAAACTTTAATGAAGTGTTGCGATTTTTATGAAGAGTTGCGACTTTTATGAAGAGTTGCAACTTTTATGAAAAATTGTGATTGATATGAAAAATTGTGACTTTTGTCTATAAATAGATGGATTTCCTCTCATTTTAAAACAACAAAAATTCTGAACTTCTTCTTATTCTGCAGAATTATATATTCATGTATTTTGCTCATGTTGAATGACTGATTGACACCATTATTTTTGTATCAGCACACTTGTGAATAGAATCACTCTATCATGAGAGGATCTATTCCTTTAAACTTCGGGTAGTAGAATACTAATTTCCTTAAGGGAACAATATACATTCAGTTGGCTTGATTTTTCCTTTATGTTTCAATTTATCATTACAGATTCTGATATGTTTATTACACTCACTAATTTATGCTTATTTTATTAATTTTTTTAATTTTGTGTACATGTTTTAAACTTTGTTGTTTATGTTTATGCTTTTGATCATTATGTTGAAGTAAATATATGATATAAAGATTTTAATGTAATCATTAGACTATTGGTGTCATGTAGATTAGAATTCTTAAACTTGTAAAACAAATAACTTTAATCTTTATAGAATTTTCAGTGGCTAAAAGATCCATGAGATGTGCAACAAAGGACTTTAAGTGTTCAAAAGTCAGGGTGGTTCACCTTGGAGTTATATTTATTAAACATTCTATCATATCGAGGTATTAAATCGATTAGTGAAATTCAAAAAAATAATGGAATGTAGTGGGATGGTAAGTATTGCACTCAACCTTAATAAAATGTATGGGGTTCAAATGTTAGGTTGAAGTCAATGAATTACCCCTCAAAGTAGGATGAATCTACATTAATGAAATATTAAAGAAATAATTACCTCCTTATAAACTTAAGATTAAAAGTCCCAAAAACAATAAAGTTTTAAACATATTGATCAAAACATAAATAATAAAATATGTATATTGGCTGTCAAAGTAATGTCATTGACTGTGTATGATTTTGAATAAGGGACCTGCCAAGACATCATTTCATCTAAATTATTTGAGCAACATATAAGAGATGTGTTTTTATATTTCAATTAACTTATCAAGTACCCAACTAATTATATAAGATGTTTAATATTTAGATTTTGTATTCTTGAGTAGGAGAAAAACTCTCGTAATAGATGAATATAATCTTTTTAAACTTTTTCAAAATACAAATATAGACAGTAAAACAATTACATATCTTTTGTAAAGACTTTGGTGATAACACCTACAGTAAAATGGAGAACTAATAACAATATTTGTAAACACTTAGAATCAAATCTTTTTCGTTTTAAGATTAAAAAACATTTAATTTCATCTTTGGATAAAATATTCTCGACAATTTATTGTAGGTTGTACCTTCTCAAAACCCATGTATTATCATATATTCAGCAGTAGATTATTGATAAAGTTCACTACCGTGAGAAGCGCGGGCAATTTACCTAGTTTTAAAATAAAATAAAAAGGTGGGGATTGTGTGTGTGGGGGGGGGGGGGGGGGGGGGGGGGGAAGTACAGGGAGGTGGTGGTGAAGTGGGGTAAGAAAAATAAATTTAAATTTTATTTTTTTAAATATATATATTTTAATTAATACATATATTTTATTATTTAATTTTTGTCAAGGTAGAATATTTTATGCATGTGCAATGTCATGTGTCAAGATTTTTACAAATAAAAGAGAGAGTGCATTAATGTATTTCTCAAACTAATAATTGATAGTTAGGTATGAAAATCACTCTCAATAATATAGGTATTAAACTCAAAAAACTGAATATTTTAGATGTGCCTTTGACCCTTATTTCTATGTAAAATAGATAAGTTCTTTAGCTCAGTAAGTGAAAAACTATATTAGAAAAGAAATAAAGAAAACTGAAAAAAGAAAAAAAATGAAAAATAGTTTTTAAAAAAAGATAGAAGATGAAAAAGACAAAAAAAAATATAGGACAAAAGGGAAAAAAAGACGAATAAGAGAGAAAAAGAAGGAAGAATGGACAAGAAAAAGGAGAAAAAAAATTGGAAAACAAGTTTATTTTTTGTTTTCATTTATTTATCAAAACAAAAGTCATGTATTTATGCAAAACAAAATCCTAGTTCAGGCTATGTGGCGCAACCACAAGCAAGAATTTCATTTTAAATTTATTTATTTCCAAAATTCGCCTTTGTTTTTTCATGAAAAGATGTGACTTTATGAATAGTTGCGACTTTATTGAAGATTTGTGACTTTTATGAAAAGTTGTGACATTAATGAAGAGTTGCGACGCCTTTCAAAAGTTGTAACTTTGATTAAATGTTGCGACTTTAATGAAAAGTTTCAACTTTATGAAAAGGTACCACTTTTTTGAAAGATTATGAAATTTTCGAAGGTTGCAACTTCTTCAAATAGTTGTAACCTTTCTGATAAGACACAACAAACATTAATTCACATTAGTCTTTGTTGTCTATAGATAGAGGGATTTTTTCTCTTTTAAAAAAAAATTATAATCTTCTTCTTCTACTTTTGCAAAGTAAATATTCGTTTGATTTGCTCCAGTTGACTAATTTACTAACACTGTTATTTTGTTTTAATAAGTTGGTGAATAAAATTGTTCCTTCATGAGAAGATGTAATTTTTTACACCTCTGGTATTGGAGGGGAATAATTTTCTTGAGGGATATTGTGCATTCAGTGGACTAGATTTTTTCCTTTCTATTGCATTCTATTTTTATATATCCTAGTATGTTTTTTACACTCATTAACTTATGCATATGATATGAATTATTGTTTTGAATACGTGTTTAAAACTATGTTGTTTATGTTTCTGCAAAGTTATTGTCTCCGATTATATTGAACATATACACTTATAGTATGTATATTCATTGTGTAGAAAATAATTGTGGGAAATTAATTGATTTCGTCCCTGTGTCATGGTCTTATTCTGATTTTAGTCCTTGTGATATTCGACTTCCCCCATTTAACCTTTAATTAAGCAAAACTAATTATTTCAGTCCTTTTACTAATGACAGTTAGAAATATAAACAGATTTGTCATTACTGTTAGGGGCATTACGGTATTACAATAAGGAACATTAAAAAAAACCTAAACATACAAACATATTTACAATCTTCCATATAAACTCCTTCTAGGGCATATAAAAATTTCATCATACCAGTTGAAGAGGAAAATATCATTTTTTTCGACAATGTCATAAAGTCACAACTTGTCATAAAAGTCACAATTTATGAAAGGGAAAGACTAGTTTGATAATATATAAACTTAAAGGGGAATCCTTGTTTGTGATGGCGCCACGTAGGCGGGCCTAGGGTTCTCTTTTATGCATACATATATAAGTGTGATTATAAGTGTCCAGTTAAAAGAAAATGTTATTGCTACATATGGTAAATATTTTTCTTAAGATAACATATCTATGTAGTTTATTCTTTGTTTTCTGTTTGTTTATTTTTTGCATTTATGATCTTGATAGTTATAATTTACTATTCCAATTAATTTGGATTCGCAACAAATAGATTCACCAAGGGGCATAAAATGCTTCAAACCAAGTTCTAGGTTAAACAATATTAGAGATGAGTGATGAACATGTTCTAACCATCTTGTCTTACTTAGTGACAACCTAATCAGAACTTTCACTAAAGAAATATTCAGACTTTGAATAAGACTATAAGAGTATGACCGATCATAAATATACTTATATTTCGGATGGACCTAAATACAAATATTGACTTTTTAAAAGTGGAATGTAAATAATAATAATAAAAAACAAACTCAGAGTATTATCATAAACCCACTATTGAATTGCAATTTTTTTTAAATTTAAATAAACCAAAATTTTCATGAATAAATTCGAATTTCTTAACTACCACGTAAATACCCCCATTAAAGAAAAATAGAAAGTTGACCACTAAGGTACTCAAATAAATTTTTTAAAGTTAATTTGGACCTTTTTGGGTGTGTTTGATACGAATGAACATGTTCTCCATGGAAAATGTTTCGTGGAACACAAGTAAAATTTTTACTTATTTTCTCATGTAGAAAAAAAAATTGGAATTTTTTTTAGTGTTTCATTTATAAATAAATTGTTTTTGAGAAAATATTCTTTTATTTTTAATAAAGAGTAGAAATAATTTGGTGGATTGAAATTGAAAATGAAAATATTTTTTAAAAATAAACTTAAATTTTTTTGGGGAGGGTTGGTGGAGCTAGGGGGAGGATAGGGAAGGGGTGAGATGGGCTAGTAAAATAAAATTTTGAAATTAAAAATATATTTTTTTTAAAAAGCTTAAATTCTTTTGGAGAGGGGGGGGGGGTCGCGAGTAGGGGTCGGTCTAACGACCTGTAAAACGAATACGTGCAACTACAGCCTAACTAGTAAGCGTGTCAATTTTTCATAAGGTTTGAGGTGATTAAATGTTGTCCTGAGTCATGGTTGAGGGCATTTAGGGGTTAAACATCAAGGTACGACTCCCCATGGACCACCCTACCGGTCCTTGATGAGGACCCTAAGCCTTAACCCCCAAGACCCGTTGAAACCAAAAGGTTGCCAAAATTTAGTGACCTACTGTTGGGATCCACGCCTTGAAGGTATATCCACGCTCCATTGATGGCCTCTGTAGGTCAAGGTAACCGAAAACAAGTTGCGGCCCCAGACCACTTACCAACAGTACTCACCAACTGGCTAACCTCATATGATCAGCTAAAAAGTATGACCCATTAATACCTACATGGAGACTTTAGTTAATATGAACTCTCATCCCTACATCGGTGCTCAATACTACTCCTAAAATATACGTTAGTTCATGCTTTTAAAATATCCTCTTTTCTCTTGGGTTGGGATAATTTTCTAAACCCTTTTTTTCTTTAAAAGCGCTCTTGGAATCAATGTTTCCCTTTTCATTTCTCCAAACTCTTTGGAAATCTTAGTTTCTCTTAAACTTAAATGTGAAAACATTTATAAACTTTTAGAGAGTACTTAGTTCCCTTAAAACTCATGAGAAATAAACTCAGTTGTTACTCTTTGCTTAACTTGAAACTTAACTCTTAGGAAATACGTAGTTCCTTTTAGCTTTTGAGAACTTAAACTCTGTAATTCTTTGCTAAACTCATTTCTTGAACCATAAAACAAAGTTAAAATGTTTGTTTAAGACTCTTGAATGCTTTAGGAACTTACATTGACTTGCTTCTTAACTTTTAGACTTGATTCGTAACTTTTTTTACTTTGATCTTAACTTTTATTGAATTGAATTATGGATTCAAGGATCATGATCTCATATTTATGGATGATTTTGTGACGTTTATATGTACTTTAAAGTGTTTAAATCGACTAGGAATTGTAGGTACATAACTTAGGAACTAGTACAAAAAGATAGGGAAAAAATGGGGTCTCGAGGTGACCTTGGCGCTCTGAGAGGCGCGGAGCTCCAGGTCCTGAAGGACAGACCCTGGTCTGAGGCGCTCTTGCGAGCGTGGCGCGCCATGTCCTGTCAGATAGAGCCTGCCCGGAGGGGCTCTAGCAGGCACGGCGCCCTAGGGGTTGCCATATGGGATATCCAATTTTTCTTCTCCGATTTTCAAGTCTAAACCTTCTAACCTCCCATGGATCTTTCCCCAAACACTTAGGATCACTGAATACCTCAATTTACAAAAGTTTAGACTCATAAAACAGCCCAAAAACAAAAATCAAACAACTAAAGATATGCAACAACCCAAAAAATAAGAATTTGACAATTGTTCATCAAGAACTTCAATATTCTTCATTCGATCTAACAAAAATTCACTTAATTTAATATGTTCGTGTGTGGGTGAATCAACCAACACAGAAAAAGCTCACATACAGGGATCACCACCCAAAGATTCCACTTGAATCTCTTGGCATTCTTGGTGAAATCTTGTTCTTTTCTACCTTCTCCTTCTTCTCTTCTGTTTCTCCCAAACCTTAAGCGTAAAAAGTATTTTCTAATTTGAAATAAAACTTCATTATACCCCAATTAGAACCTTAAAAATAATTAGAAAATAGTAGGTAAAAAACAACTTTATCGGATTAGACTTTCCTCCATCCAACAACCGAACTTTCGAAACACATATCTCCCTCATACAACCTCAAAAGTGCGCAAATGTGGCATCGTAGGAAAGATATATCGTAGGGATTTCCAACCATATAAAGAACTCATACTAAATCCTCCTTATCTAGGAGTTATGTCCATTTAAAAATGACCAAAAACTCACTTTTACACTTGAAATTTTTTTCAGATTTCCCTACTTAGTACTAAAATTAATTATTCTTGGTTTATTAGCTTATTGTTAGTTATTTCAAGTTACGAGATATAAAAGTTTAACATATTTATATCACAGTACAACTTCTAGAAGATTCTTGAAACTTCCATTAGACCAAAAATATAGCATATGTATGCAGCAGTAAAAATGAGAGATTTCAATTTTTTTATGTTCAAACTTTCCGTATTTTAAGAAAAGCTTTTACATTCAAAGAAGTATCTACTCTCCCATTAGAAAATTTGGAAGTTTCTTCTTCCAACAACTATTTCTTATATAAATAGTAACAGCACAAAAGATTTTGCAATGTATGTTTTAAAAAGCCTTTCAACTAATTGATCATTAGTAAAACTATTAGTTGACATTTTAATAGAAATTCATTAACTCAATATCCTCAACCATTGAAGTATTTTCCTAAGCAAAAATTTAAAGTGACCATGATAGTCTGGAATAAAAATGTTTCTTAATTAATTCATTTGGAAAAAATGTAGAAATTTTACTTTAAAATAAACAGAAAGGGGAATAAAATACACTCGAAGTATTGGAAATGGTACAATTACCCTCCATCCACCTATTGGCTCCAAAATAACCTTCTCATCCACCCATTGACTCCAAAATAACCTTCTCATCCACCTATTGCCTCGAAAATGCTCTTGTATCCACTATTGATTCAAAATTGATCACTTATTTAACTATTTTAAAATTAAACTATTTAAATATTGTTTTAAATACTTGGCGGTCAAATATTGGTTATAATTTAATTTATTAATATAATTTATAAATCAACTCACTACCCACTCATTACTAACTAAACCCCACCCAATAAACATCCATCATCACATCAAAACCATATATATCTTCACCAGAAGGATAAATCCTCTCAAAATCTGATAACGGCCAATAAACATCCATCACCACATCAAAAACATATAGATCTTCAGGATTTCCAAGTCCAAATTCGTCACAACTTGGAACAAATCTTGGTTTGAAGCTCCCATATTAGTTATTCGGATATATCAACGAATACCCTTTTGGACACTCACAACATGGTCTTTGATTTTCCCCTAGATGACACTCATTGTTGAATCCACAAACTCCACTTCCAATATCTTCAACAATTCCTAGACATATGTTATCAGGCAAAGATCATAGAGTACTTCACATTTGATCCCCCGTAGACGTACTCTTTGGACGATAATAATGAGTTAAAACACCATCAATATCAAGACTTAGCCAGTGATAATTTTTTGAAATTGAAGGAACATTAGGAGGTGTCAGAACAAGTCATTTATTGTCCCTTTTTAATATGTAAACTGAACCGAAGTCATCGAATACCAATCATTAACCAGAATTGGCTTCCACCTCTGAATTAGAAGTATGACTATTGTAATACTCAGCATGATTATCAAAATTCGTTTGCTCGGATTGAGTAACAAGAACTATATTTCCATCACTCAACATCCGAAGCTAAAATCTACCAGGAACAAAGAAAAATTCCGATTTTCGAGGAAAAAGCTTGTAGTTAATCTCTAGTATTTGAGTAGGCATAAGTGTATCACTCGGATGTTGAAAACTTTCCCATAATACTAAATAACCAACACCAAAAAGAACAAATTTTCTTGTATCATCCATGACAGAATAAGCAACATTAGAATCAATCCTACCAGTGCTCCATTTCCCCATAGGATTGCGGAGAATTAATCCCTTCTTTTATTTAACTCTGCAATTGAGCCTCGTGGCACGAGGCAACCACCATTTGCACACCAAACTATGTTGGCATCTTTAATCTTACAATAGTATATACAAAGCAAGAACTGATTTTGACTTTGAATTTTCTTGAATCCAAATGAAAAAACTCCAGATTGAGAAAACCATAATGTTGTTTCATCATTTGCTGTGAGAGAGCTGCCTAATGGTATAGTAAACTTAGTTTGTGCTAAAACATGCAGGGGAAAGATGAGAAGAACAAGAACTAGATGATATCATGTGTAGTATGTCATACATAGAGAAAACTATGGTAGATAAATGTGAGTTTTATCTTTTATTCACCAATATCTCACATTGAATAACATTTTTTAATAAGTGGAATTGATAAGTGGACAAATAAATCTAGAATTATCCTGATTGATATGCAGATATACTTCGTCATACTTTTGGACATTGGTGTTTCTGTCGTCTAAAAACTAGAGCATATATATCCTTCACTAGTGGCGGAGCCACCTTACAATGAGGGGTTCATCCGAACCCCCTTCGGCTACTTCGTATGTTTATATTTTTAGATGTTGAACCCTTTATTGAAAATTCTTGCTCCACATTAACTATAACGGGAGACTAAATAGAAACATATGGCACAATCCTATCCTTCCATCCGATATTTAATAAATATTTGATCGGTGGATAAGATTATGACATGTGTATGTTTGTTAGTACAAAGGGTATAAATATTTTAATTTTTGGATGACAAATTACCAATATCTAAAAGTATGACGGAGGATGTCTATTACGTTGATCACGGTGGGGAATAGTCTTACTCACCATTTATTGTTATTTCATGAGTATTTTATACTACTTTGATTTTCATAAGTTTTTGTTAATTGAAATGATTACAGAGGGTTCCACCATATAGGACAGTTGGAGATTTGAACCAGGCTGGCTGATGGGTGAAGCTCAACAACAACACTGTAACAACTAAATATCCTCAACAACAAGCTTATTATTCATCAATCACAAATATAACCTGCATAAAATTAGCCCAACCTAATAGTTCACATTTTATAGAAAAGACAACTCAACAACAACACTTAAACAATTATATATCCAAAATATTAAATACATTATTCATCAATCATAACTTTCACAGAAAGGCACTCACAAGATCAAGTTCATCAATGATAAAGATGTGCAATGCAATGAAATGAAATGTCAAATATAATAACTCTCTATGAATTGATTTAAGTAACAATACAATCATGATACAACATCAATAATGAATCAATAAGCCTTTCAAAACCATTTTCAACGCATGACACACCAAAAATTAACCATAGTGCTTTTTACTACCTCTTTTTAATCGTTAGAATTATTCAACATGAAAAAGTAAATCCATAACCAATTCACATTACTCCCCAATACAAACCACAAGGAAATACACGATTTTATGCAATTCACAAGGGTTTATAAGTTCACTTGCCTCAAATAACCGAATAATCACTTGAGGACTTGAGTCTTCCCTTTTAGTTGAGCTTTCAAAACAATGAAATCTATTCAAGTAAATATTCACAGTAAGATTTCAAAACTAACAAGACCCACATTACTATGTCTTTAGCCTTGATCTAAAAATTCACTAAAAATTTATGACCAATTTCTTAAATGTTGATGCTAAGTAAAATTTTAACTAATATATTTTCCATGTTTCAAGTCTAGAATTAAGTCTGAATTCCTCCAATATTATAATCTAATGGTATTGACATAATAACATGTCAGAGTAAATAGGCTGGAAAACTTCAAGGATATGAAATCATTGGAAAGTAAAACTTTATACAGACTTAAAATACAAACTACTAAGTCATTGAATGACCACTACTTCCATTGAGTAAACAACCAATTACTTACCAAAAAACAACTAGAAAGTACTGCACCATGATCTACATATTTACTAACATAGCCCAAGAATATAGGACTCTACTAGCAAAACTAATTGACGTGGTCATAGTTTGAATCAGTCTTAATATTCCCCCTGATTTAAAGTTACAGACCCCAAGTGAAGCCCTCAAATAAATAAACTTGTCTGTTGCCAACGACTTCGTAAATATATGGGCTAATTGCTTATGAGTGTTGCAATGCTTCAATATCAATATCCTCCTTTGCAACCAAATCATGAATGAAATGGAAGCGAACATCTGTGTTCTTCTTTCTACTATGAAAAATTGGATTCTTTTTCTCATGTAGATTGATGCTTTATTGTTGTACTATATCTCTGTTTCACTTTTGTGCTTATGCTGAAGTTCTGCTAATACGCTTCTTAGCTAGATAGCTTGGCAAGTGGCGGAAGTAGCTTCAATGTACTCAACTTCAGATGTGGATAAGGTTATTGTAGCTTACTTCTTTGAGCTACAATATATTACTCTTGACCCAAGAGTAAAAATATGTGCAGAAATGCTTCATGTATAATACAATGAATCAGCATAGTCACTATAGTGAACCAAAATAATCTGAAGTTAGAAACTTGTGAATACCAAATCCCATATTCCATAGTTCCAGCGGCAAAATGCAGAACTCGTTTTGCTGCTTTAAAATGAACCTATGAAGGTTGTTGCTTAAACTTGGATATAACACCACCTAAGAATGTGATATTGGGATGAGTATGGATTAGGTGAATTAAACGTCCATCCATTCTTCTGAAACTTCTAGCATCATCCATCTCTGCTCCATCTTTAAGCTGTAGGTTTTCACCAACATTCATAGGAGTGGCAGAAGGCTTTCAATTAAGCAAACTAAACTTAATGAGAAGATTTTGGCATATTACCTTTGTGAAAGAAATATTCAATCTTCAGCTTGATGGACTTCAAGGCCAAGAAAAAAATTTAATAACCCCATATCTTACATCACAAACTCATTCATCATTTGAGACTTAAATTCATCCACTAGAGAAATAGAAGAGCTAGAATAAATGATATCATCAACTTAATGGTAAACAATTATGAAAGCATTACCTTTCTTCTTTACATACAACATGGGTTCATAATCCCTTCTCATATATCCCTTTTTCTAAAAATACCCATCGATTTTGCAACATCACGTGCGAGTGGCTATCGTCAAACCAACAATGCCTTTTTAAGTTTATAAGCTTTTATTTCATCACCGTTCTTTATAAAACCTTCTAGTTGTTCTATGTAGACCTCTTCCTGTAGGTATCCATTGAAAAATGTCGACTGGACACCAAACTGATAAACTAGCTATCGTGACTATGGAACCAACGCTAGAACAAGTCTAACAGTTTCAAATCGAGCAACCGGATAAATTTTTTTTTCAAAATCAATACTATATTGTTGTGCATATCCTTTTGCCAAAAGACAAGCTTTATGCTTCTGCAGGTCCCATTCTTTTCGATAGATTTCATCTCATCTAACATCGCTCTCCGCTACTCTTCCATTATAGCCGCTTCTCTATAATGTGTAGAATCTGATGTTGCAAAAGAGAATGACATGTTGTATACATGTCTTCGACATACTTGGCATTCAACGTTTTAAGCCTTATTGATATTCTTAATGGAATTGGCTCATCTGAAGACTCTTTAAAAGTAGTAGATGAAGAATTTCTGCTCCTTGAAGTTGAAGAAAATAAATCTGGAGAAGTGGTACTAGATTCGGTTGTTGTACTTGTAGGAGTTGGCTGCTCAATTGCATCAAAAGTGATTCAAGTAGTCATAGGAATCTGTTGTTGCATCTTATCGTTCCTTTCTCTCCAATTCCAACTTGCCATTTCATCATATACTACATCCCTTCTAATTAAAATATTTCTAATAAGAGGGTTATATAGTCTATATGCTTTAGATTGTCTGCAGTAACCAATAAAACACAATTTTCCGATTTTTAATCCTATTTATGACGAAATTGTTAATTTACCAAAGCATAAGCAATGCAACAGAAAATTCTTAAATAACGTACAAATGGTTTTCTACCCTTCTAAGATTTAAATGGAGTTTGATACATAACAAACTTAATTGGAGACAAATTCAATCAATGGACTGATGTCGCTAAAGCTTCAGTCTAGAATTGATTTGGAAGTCCCTTCACTTGTAACATGATTCTTGCCATCTCCACCACTGTGCGATTTTTTTTGCTCAGCAACACCATTTTGCTCCGGAGTATATGGTGTTGTTAGTTCCCCATGAATGCCATTTTCCTCATATAAAATATTACTCCTTGGACAAGAATTCACGGCCTCTATCTGTGTGAAATATTTTTATGCAAATACCACTTTGCTTCTTAATCTAGGCTGTAAAGCACTTGAATTTTGAAATGTTTCTAATTTGGTTTGTAGAAAATAGACATATCTCATGCGACTACAATCATCTATAAATCAGAGAAAATAACGACGCCCACTAAAAGATGTAGTATGCGTAGGTCCACATAAATCAACATGTATTGATTCAAGACAATTTGAAGTCCTCCAAGATTTTCTAACATGAAAAGACTTCCAAGTTTGTTTTTAGTAAGTGCACCCTTCACACAATACAATAGAATCAATTTTTGGTAGTCTGAGAACCATACCTTTGTCAACTAGAAATTTCAGGCCCTTTATATTGAAGTGACCATACATCAAATGCCACAACTTCGACTCGTCATTTGCACTTGCAACAAGCATAAAACTTTCCATGTTGGAAAAATCAAGCATAAACATCTTGTTTGACATCACAGTGATGCGAACCTTTTTGCCTTAATTATTGTTTGTAATGACACAAGCATCGTCATCAAACCAAAGATAATGGCCATTGGACATTGGTTGTCCAACACTAAAGAAATTGTATCCTAAATTAGGTACGAACAGAACCATGTCCAACATTTTTACTATGTCGTGGCTAGAGTCAATACTCACATTGCCTTTTCCTTCAACCTGCATCTCTTTTGCGCTGACAAGCTGCACCTATTTCTTTTTCTTCTCATGTAGCACCTAAAACAAAGATTTGGTATTTGTCATATTATTTGAACAACCACTATCTACAAACGATACATCAATTCGCTTGTGATCTGTATCAACGCAAGCCATAAAGAGATAATTCTTTTCCTCATTTTTCGATTGCTGCAAAGTTTATTTTCTAATCTTTATACCAACAATTAGCCTTTATATGCTCGTACGTTGATAATGATGACATTGAATGTAACTCTTTCTGTTACTTTGCTCATTGGACGGCCTATGCCCATCATTCCTTCCTCATCCTCTTCCATAACCATGACATCGACCACTATGGAATCATCCTCTTCCTGGACCTTTGCTTTTTGCACCATTGTTCTCACTAGATTTTGATGTTGATTCCTTAACCTGGAATGGTTTATCTTAATAAATTTCAATAGATCGATTGAGTCTCACCTTATGGCCTTGAAGAGATCCCATCAAATCATCAAAGGAAAAAATTGATAGATCCTTACACTCTTCTATAGAAGAAACTACATGATCAAATTATGAAGTCAAGCTTCTTAGTATCTTTTCCACAATCGTTTGATCAGTAATTTTCTTGCCACATAATCGAATTTTTCTCACAATTGTCACTACTCAGGACAAGAAATCAACAATTGATTCTCCATGTTTCATTATCAAGATTCTAAAGTCATGCTGAATTGATTGCAATCTCACCACAATGACCCTTGAAACACCTTGAAAGTCCTTCTGCAAAATGCACCAAGCTTACTTTGATGTGGTTGCTACTGCGATTCATCAAATGTGGCTATCACGAACTGCTTGCTAGACAAAAACCAGTTTTTAGCATCTTCTTTCTTACAAGTCTCGCTGTTTATTTTCCTCGTCAGTATGTGCAAATCCTCGTTCTACAAAGTCCCAAAGATTTTGATATTTGAGTATTATTTTCATACGAATACTCCAAAATTCGTAGTTTTCTCCCTTAAAGATATGAAAGAGTGGTTGTTCCACACTAAATGCATTCCCATAATTGAAATGACTCTGATACCAACGGCGTTGGCGTATATAGGCAGGAAACCTTTAGGAAGAAACAAAGGTTCAAAGGTTATGAGAATTGTATATTGAAGTCTTTTCTATTTTTTCAGTATATAAAATCACACTAAAGTACAACTTTATAGAGACTTAAAATGACAAACTATTAAGTCACTAAATGACCACTACTTCCATTAATTAAACAACTAATTACTAACAAAAACACAACTAGAAAGTACTGCACCATGAATAGAGTATTTTCTAACAACTATCTCCAGAATATAGGACACTCATAACAAACTTAATTAACATGGTCATACTTTGAATTAGTATTCAATATACCATGAACCAAATATTAAATTACGTCTACCAATATATCAAAACTTGAAATTTAATATTGTAAATCAAAGAAACATTGTAGAAAATTACGAACAAAATTAACGAGAACACTTACTATTTTCAAACCTTATATTGAGGCACCATACATTTCTATTAATTAATTTATTACTAGGTAAACTGCCAGCGCTTTGCGCGGCGGTGCACTAAGTCAATAACTTCTTTTGAACATTTGATAATATAAGTGCTTTCGAGAGGGTAAAGCCCTATGTTAAATTTTCAAGAATATATTATTCAAAGAAGCTATGAAATGTTTTTTAATCTTAAAACGAAAAAGATTTGATTCTAAGTGTATGGATTTTTTTTTATAATTCTTCATTTTATTGTTCATCATCTCAGTCTTTCGAAAAGATATGCAATTGCTTCATTGTATATATTTTTATTTTCAGAAAGTTGCAAAAACATTTTATTCATCAATTGCGAGAGTTTTTCTTCTATTCAAAGCTTCTACACACAAAATTTAAATATTATACATCTTATATATTTAGTTGTTTACTTGATAAGTTTATTTGAATATAAAAACACATCTCTTGGATTTTAATAAAATAACGTATGTCGCTTAAATAATTTGGATTAAATGATGTCTTGGCAAGTGCCTTATTAAAAATTATATGCAGTTGACGTCACTAATTTGATACAAACAAGACTCAATTTGTTGTTTTTGTGTCGATCAATACGGTTAAAACATTATTTTTTGGAGATTATTATTTCTTTAATATTTGATTAATATAGATCCTACTTTGAGGGGTAATCATTGACTCCAATCCAATATTTGAACCCTAAACATTTGATTAAGATTGAATACAATACTTACCATCCCACTACATTCCTTTATTATTTGGATGTCAGTAATCGATTGAATACCTTGATAAGATAGAAAGTTGAATAAATAAAACTCCAAGGTACTGTGGAACCACCATGCTTTTGAACACTCAAAGTCCCTTCTTGGAAATCACCATGGATCATTTAACCACTGAAAACTCTATAAAGATCAAAGTCATTTATTTTAAAAGTTTATGAATTCTAATATCCATGATACCAATAGTCTAATGATTATATTAAATTCTTGATTAACATATTTTTGCTTCAACATAATAACCAAAAGCATGAACATAAACAACAAAGTTTAGAATATATACACAAAAATAAAAATTAATAAAATAAATATAAATTAACGACTATAAAAAGACATACCATGATATTTTATAATAAAATAAAACATAAAGAAATAAGTTGAGCCTACTGAATGCACATTATCCGCTAAAGGAAATTATTTAATTCTAGTACCATATGTTTAAAAAAATAAATCCTCTCATGGAAGAAAGTTTCAATTTGCATGTGTGTTGATATACTAACAATAGTGTCAGTGAGCCATGAAACAGTAGCAAAGTGTACAAATATTTAATCGTGCAAAAGAAGAAGAAGTTCAGAATTTTCGTTGTGTTAAAATGAGAGAAAATCTTTTATTTATCGACAACAAAGAGTAGTGTGAATAAATATTTATTGTTTCTTCGGAAAGGTCATAACACTTTGGACAAGTCAATGTCTTCGGAAAGGTCATAACAATTTGGACAAGTCAATCTTTCATGAATGTCATTTTTTTTTTATTTAAGTTGTAACTCTTTATTAAAGTTGCAACTCTTTATTAAAGTTTCAACTCTTCGTATAAGTTGCAACTCTTTATAAAAGTCACAACTTTTTGTAAAAGTCACAACTTTTCATGAATGAAAAGGTTAATTTTGGAAATAAGTAAGTTAAAAGCGAATCCTAATTTGTGGTTGCGCCACATAGGCGGGTCTAGGATTCTCTTTTATATAAATATATGATATGACCATTGATTAGTCATGACGTTAATCATTACAAAATCATTGGTCATTAACACCATTGTTCTCTATTTTTAAAAAAGTACATGTAAATTAAGTTATTTCATTCTTCTAAATCAAAACACACTTGATTGTTTCCTAGTTTCTATGACAAGGACCTACTATAATATAAAGTAATTAATTATACAATCCAATAGTGCAGTAATCAATTCTATGATAGAGTAATCCCAACGTCTGAGTAGTTGAATTTAAGATTTATCCCTTCAAAACGTATAATTGACTAAGTATTCATGGCATCAGAGTGAAATTCTAGAGTAGAATTTGACCTTACAATGATGAAGACGTTTGGTAGTGGTGATAGTAATTGGCGGCATTGGTTAGAGAACCTTAGCAAAGCAAGACAACAATTTTGTAGAAAATAAAACCTCTAATACACATGGTCCAAAAGGTATAGGGTCTTAAGCAAGTTTTAAACTTAGCTCATCATTATCAACTCAATTAATTATCTAACCACAAGGTAATTTGTCCGCGCTTCGCGCGATTGTAAATAATAATTGCATTGAATTTGCAATTAATTTTTTTTGTAAGATACATTCCTTAAAAATAATGGAAAAATAGGTTCTTAAAAAAATATATTAGCAATATTCCAACGTGAATATGATTATTTTTCATTATCACATAACCCAAGAACCTCCAATGAATGAATTATTTACTAAATAATTGGTTCTTTATTAAACATTTAAAGGAAAATATAGAGGAAATTAAGAATGTACATACAAAGGCATTCATAATATAAATAAATATTTAAATTGCATAGATTATATAATTGTTATATATATCTTACGAGAAAATTCAAAAACGAAATTACACTTGAGCATGAAATCAATTATAACTTTTGAACTTGCATAATGCATTTCTTCAATTAATAAGTGAGAAATTTCATATGTATGTTAAAATAGAAAATTTATAAGCTTATATATCGTACTTTTAAATTATAAAATTTAATATTTAATATGAAAACATAAATTCTTGGAAATGAGTACAAAAATTATTTGCTGCACAATGAATATATGTACTATATGTGTATATGTTCAATATAATCGGAGACACTAACTTTGAAAAAACATAAAGACAGAGTTTTAAACATCTACTAAAAATAACAATTCATATCATTTAAATAATTTAATGGGTGTAAAAAAGACAACCACAATATGTAAAAATAGAATGAAATAGAAAGGAAAAATCGAGTTCACTAAATGCACAATGTCCCCTTAAGAAAACTATTTCCTTCTAATACCAGAGCTTTAAAGAATTATATCCTCTAAGATGAAACAGTTTTATTCACAACTTATTGATACAAAAAAAATTGGTGTCAGTAAGTCATTCAAAAGGAGCAAAGTACACAAATATTTTATTTTGCGGAAGTAGAAGAAGAAGATTAGAAATTTTGTTGTTTTTAAATGAGAGGAAATCCAACTATTTATAAACAACAAAGGGTAGCGTTAAAACTATTTATTGTCCCTGATTAAAAATGTTACAACTATTTGGAAAAGTTACAACCCTTCGGAAAGTTCACAAGCTTTTATATAAGTCACAACTTTTCATAAAGTCGCAACTATTCATTAACGTCGCAACTTTTCATAAAAGTCACACTTTTCATAAAAGTCACAACTTTTCATAAAAGTCGCAACTCTTCATTAAAATGATAACATTTCAAAAAATTCATAACTTTTGATAAAAGTCGCAACTCTTTATTAAAGTCACAACTTTTTATAAAAGTCACACCTTTTTAAGAAAGAGAAAGACGAGTTTTGGAAATAAAGAAACTTAAAATGAAATTCTTGCTTGTGATGGCGCCACATAAGCGTCCTATGGTTCTCTTTTGAACAATCTTTCCTATAATTGCTTTTATAAGGAAAAAAAAGTAATTTACTGTAGTTTTTTTAGAATATTTCTAAAGAATTAAATGATTTGACATTGGCACATATTTTAAGAATTGTAAATATATAAATATTGATTATAAAATATCTTGGTATCTAATTGTTTTTATATTTTACATAATTTATCATATTATATAATACATGATATAATTGTCTTGTTAAAATTGATTGATATTTTTATGTAGCGACTAAACATCACTCTTTTTTCATATGAAAAATATAGAATCTTATAATTATATGGTTAGAATAACTCCTTGTGTAATTAGATTTATGTGAAAAAATCCGATGATAAATATGAGTTATAAATAAATTAAGATTGTTTTAAAAATTTACACTGCAACAACATAAATAATTTTTTTAGAGACAATCTACTTAAGTGAGGTCAAATGTTCACCACTTTTCGTTATTATTAATTTGCTACTCTAACAACATTTAGAAGGAGAAAATTAAATTTGGAACAACAACAAAATTATATTGTTGACCCTTATAGAAATTCATTAATCATTAAACTGCGGAAGGCCCTTCCGAATTCTTCATCAATGAAAATTTATGACTTTTACAAGAATATTTACGTATGATTGTTGCATTATGAAAGTACATATCGATAAAAGTGTTTGATTCTAGACTCAATTTAAAGAAATATTTTTGAACATTTAAAAAATAAAAAAGATTCTAACCTAGATAATTCAAATGCTCAGCAATGACCTGGGACATGAAGGATAACAAATCTATCTTAATAGACATGTCTGTAATATATTACTTTTTTTTAGAGTAGGTTTTGTTTCATATTCTTCAAATTAAGCTTGATGAAAATAATCACAACATACAACAAAAATATTTTGAAGAGCAGAATGAAAAAAAAAATAGAAAACATTAAAAAGGATGAAAATCTTTATCATAGTCAGATTACATACATACCAAACAAAAAAATCAATACAATTGTAAGGAGACAACAAAACATCGGGGAAAAAGATACATTAAAGGAAGTAAACTATGGAATATTCACTAATGATAGCAAATCATTCTAACCAGAAAAGTTACTATTATTTGAAATAAGATACCTCAAAAAATTGACTAACAATTCAATCCTTAAAGTACTCATAATATCCAGTGATTACATTTCGTAAAAACAGCTAACAACATCAAAATCAAAAAACATGGGCATGAAAGTTATTAAATCTTAGAGGACTTTCTGAAGAAGAGGAACTCGCATCCTTGTATGTGAAGGAATAACGTTCTTGATGAAGAAATTTGAGATTTGAAGGGTTTTTTTAATGTACCTGCAACAATTTCAGTAGAAAAAACTTGCTTGAATATTCAATTGACATTTTTTATTTAATTTGTACTAACAAATACTTATAACAATAACTTTGTATAAACATGAACAACAATGTTTAAAGCATATACTCAAAAATGACAATTAATAAAATAATTATAAACTAATGATTGTAAAAAAATATACCAAGATATGCAAAATTAGAATGAAACAGAATGAAAAAAAATCGACTCCACCGAATGCACAGTCTAGTCCTCTATTTGTAGACAAAAAAGGGTACTATAGAAAATGATAATTGTCTCTTATCGGAAAGGTCAACTCTTTGAAAGAGTTACAACCCTTTGGAAAGGGCACTACATTTTGTAAAAGTCGCAATTCTTCATAAAAGTAGCAATTCTTCATAAAAGTCGCAACTTTTCATAAATGTCACAACTTTTCATGAAAAAAGTTGCAATTTTTCATAAAAGTTTCAAAGTTTCATAAAAGTCACAACTTTTCATAAAAATTTTAATTTTTCATGAAAGAGGAAGGCTAGTTTTGGCAATAAAATAAATTTAAAGAGAATCCTTGCTTGTGGTGGCGCCACGTAGGCAAGCCTAGCTTTTATATATATATATATATATATATATATATATATATATATATATATATTTATATATATATATATATATTATTACCCATCAATTAATTGAGTATAGTTATCGAATAGTTCAAAATATTCAACTTACTTCACCGACCAATCATTAATGACTTGGCAAACTATCGGGAGGGCTAAAATGGTTTTTTTAAAAAAAAAATTCAAAAATGACCTTGTGATTCATGACAAAAAAGGTACCTACATTCCATCATGAATTTCATATACCTCAAAAGATAAAAATGCTCAAACACAAACAGATCTAAAGTAGTACAATCTAAATATATATAAGTTTTAGAATTTGTTCGTAGAAATACACATGGAAACAAGAAAATGAGATATCTTGTCTTCTCACTATTCAATGAAAGAAAAATTTATTTTCAGATCTCTTATGTATAAGGTAGAAAAAAAAGATATCTTATAAAACGACATAAAACTATTTTTTCATAAAAGACTAAAAAAGACAAAATTTATGGCCACAATTTAAAAAATCAATCTCGAAGTTCAAACTTTACCATATACATCATTATTATAGGAATGAAAATTTTGAGGTGATTTCAATGAAAGACTACTTTGATCTATTCAACCTCATAAATATGTTTCTACTGTCAGGCCAAAATCAAGCTAAAAAGTGTTTATCATATGACTTTGTATATATTTATCTTATTAGGACGTCTCTATTTACTCTATCATGTTTGAAGCTAAAGCATGATCATTATTACTTTGATAATAAAAATGGTCTCATCCTATCCATTTTTTAGAATGAATTTACATTTAGTGAGAAGAGTACAAAATTGAGCTAATGCAACTATTCTAATTAATGAAGAAAATGAGTACCGATTTATGTTTAATATAAGAAAAAAATGCAATGAGTAACTCTAATGAAATTTCTATGTCAAATCCTCATGATATGTTAAGAGAGCAACAAAATAATAGCTTCATGTAAATAATTTAGCCTTTTAGAAAATTTTCAAATGAACTATTTAATAGAAATATTTCAATTACTTATTTACGATTTATGTTAAACTATATTGAACATTTTTATTGCATTAGAAATATATTGTCTAAATATTTTTTTATAACCCAAGGTTGTTTATGTAGCAAAAGTATCATTTTTAGATAATGTTCTTTTTAGAAAATCTTTACAAAGAATACAACAAAAACAACTCCACATCATCAATACACACATCATACTTATTCATCTGCCTCCAATTGATTAGTTCAACAACAACAAGAACATATATGGTTAATTTCACAAAAAGAGATTAGCGAAGATAAACCTATGAAAACTCGAGCCAATAAAGTAACAAAACATATATGGAGTTGCATGGTGGATGGGGTCTTTTTCCTTTGGTGGCGGCTTAAGAATGTTTGTCAAAGCATTTAGACCTTTTATTTCAATGGCTGCCTTGTCATAAGCCAAAGCAGCTTCATCCGCAGTGGCAAAACTTCCCAACCAATGTCGTTTATTCATTCTTATATCTCGAATCTCTGCAACCCAGCTTCCCCATTTTCTTGGTCTAACTCCCCTGTACTTCTTTACATTTTCTTGGTGTGGTTTTGTATCTCTTTTCTCTTTGGAGGATACCATATTTGAAGTGACGTTGGTCTTTCCATCTTTTATGATAATTTCTTTGCAAATCCTTTTTTTTCGTTTGGACTTCTCTCCTTGATGATTTTCCTCCTCATCACTAGATGCGTCTGTGGCGTCATTGTCCGTTATATAAATATGTACAACACGTGGCAAGACCATTGAACAATCACCCATTAGATTTGATTTTTTTCCTCTGGCAACTTTTGAGGGTTTTTTGACCACCTCATTTTTGTGAAGCTCATCTCTGGAAGCCATTGCTTCAGGAAGGAGAAAAAACAAAAAAAAACAATAAGTCCATTAAATCAGGCATATATATATGCTTTATCAATAATCAAATTATTTTTATTTATGTAGTCTATATGTCCACTTGATTATCTGATTTTGACCTAGCACAGAAAGTTTCAGACTTTGCTCATTTTTATCAGCTCAATTAGTTACCTATTTATTACCCGTCAATTAATTAAATATATTTATCGAACAGTTCAAAATTTTCATCCAACTTCCCCGACTAATCATAAATATTCCATGTCTCATCAAAGGATGTCCTTGTCAATAAATTCATGTACAAGTGACTCTAGCACTTTATACTTTTAGAACTTATATGGTAGGTTAGGTGAGTATAGATCTTTCACCACAAATATACCTATTAGACTTATATCACCTCCTTTACCCTCAAAGCACTACTGATTCAACATTCTTGACTACAAGCCTTACTTTCAATCCTACAATCATCAATTACCCCTAGATTCTAAGGCATTCTAATCACATTCTTTATTACCATGTGAATTTACTCATAATTCAGCAAAAGGTTCAAATATAGGCTTTACAAGTCAAGATCCATCATATATAATAAAGTCTAGTTTATTTAATGTCTATATGTTCCCAAATCTTGAACCATTACTACACATGACATTAAATTTAGAAGATCAATTCTAATTCTTCAATTTTACCTTTCCTAGCATAAACTCCCAAAACATAAAATTCATCAAATAGACTAGGTTTTATAACTGAAATCACATAAATTCATCATAATGTTAAAATTAAATGCCAATTCAATCATAATTAAGTATCATCAACTCTATCGGAATCAAAGTATTACACTACCCACAATGTAAGAAAAAACCCTAGCTAGAATTGCGTTTTGACTTCGCATTTGAGGGAAAACTTTGGGGATCTATGGGTGGAAGAACCATAGGTGAATAAGATAACATACCTTAATTCAAATTCCTAACACATGATTGATACAATGGAGGAAATATGTCGGTCTTAGTTCTCTTCTTTTTCTTCAATTGTAGAGAGTGAATTTTTTTGATAGAATTTGGGCTCGTATCGAGGTCTTGGAAGAATGATTTGATTCACTTAGTTTAGGGGTATGTAGTCATATATAGGTAGTTTAATAAAAAACTAACTGACCTGCCTTAACCCCTAATTAATTGCCAATTAACCCCTAATCCCTCAACTTAAAAACTAAATTCTAAATTTAACCCCACTCAAAAAAACCCCATACACGGACTGTGGATGGGTCTATGGATCGTGCTTCACCCTCGTGGGTGGTGAACTGAGGCTAAAAATTGCATAAAATGCAGGACTTCTACATTTACTCATTTAAAAGAGGAACTACTTCTAACAACTCAAAATGCGTGAACTTCTACATTTACTCATTTAAAAGAAGAACTACATTCTCCTAACTAAAACATGATCAACACAAGACTCATGGATACTAAATGCAATTTACTCTTTATTAAAGGAGGGATCTTTCAACTCCTAACTAAGGTATGTTAATTAGTTCATCTCATTAAGTTTATATGCAATTCCACTCAAATTCACCACAACATTAGGCAAAACAATGAATATAATTCTTTTCTATCAAGACCTAAGATTTTTTCATGGACATGCACATAAGGGAATCATGGCAATAGATAAACACACAATATTATTAATTTTTTTGGAACGTTATCTTCCCCTTGAGAGTAAGCCTATATAATAACTTCTATACATCATTCATGCAAAAAAATAACTTCAAGGTCCAACTAGCAAGTTACAAAAGACAAGAAATCCAGAAAATAATAAAGCATAGAAAACATACCAGAGGCAACATGAGGAGATTAGTCTTGATCTTCTCTAGATTGGAGAGCATAAAACCTATTCTTCTTAAGAGAACTCTCATCTGGAAAACTAGAGGCAACTTTATTATCCCTTCTTCCCTTACCCTGCAATCTCTAATTTTGTGTCCATCCTTTCCACGCCCATAGCAACCAGCCATGCAAGTTAGACACTTAGTGATGATTCCACAATTTCGACTAATTAGGGATTTATTTTAATAGATTTAATGTCCTAAAAGACATATTTTTTATCAATGTAAATCCTTGAATTTAAGGTATTGATATTGAGGAACAAAGCATGAATATTAATGAGCACAAAAGAATAAGACAACAGAAAGAATGAATTAGCTGAGTTGGGGTGTGATTATGTGATTATAGATTGATTTAACTTTTTTGTATTGTTGATTGATAGTTTTATGGATTTACAAAATTTTTGTACTTAAACATAAGAGATCTTCATTTTTAATTAGAAGGGGTTTAAAATGGTAATTTTCTTCTATTCAAATTGTAATATGGTGAGAGATCTGAGGTTTCAAATTTTTACACTCACCGACTTGAATTATATATCCTAAGTTTTAGATTCCAACATTAATTTTAGAATGGGGTTTTGCAGTTATTGACACACATATCAAGAGGATTGATGTGGGTATTGTTGTTTCCAAAAATTTTGTGATCTTGTGCATCAATTATGTTTGTTTGGAAGTTGTTCGTAAAGCGTGTCATTGGGGGTGCAGAAAAGGTAAATGCGGTGAAATACTTGTCTAAACAACCACCGCCAACTGATGAGTATTACTATGAGCAGGACTCTTATGCGGTAAATGATCAGACGGGGGGTTTCTGACAAAACGCCCAAGGCTCCAATCAAAAAAATTGGCGCCAAGGTCAAGGAAACCAAGGTCGAAACTTTATAATTACAATTAAGAGTGTCATTTTATCCAAGATGAGAATTACAATCGCGACAACAACTTCAATCGGCGTAACTATGATAACATCAATGATAGGAGTGGGCCCTATGTTCTACCTCAAAATCGTTAAGTTACTCCTAGGGATGGTGGAGGTAGTATGGCGCTAGTTGAGGATATGTTGCAAAAAATGATGAGTAGGTTTGATGCTAGTGATGAGCACACTAAAGAGTTCAGGAGTGACTTAGCAAGTATTATGCAAAATTTTGATAAACATGCAATCTCTATCAAGCATCTTGACTTGCAAATGGACCAATTGTCTTCGACTGTGAACCCACGCCAGCCAAGAACTCTTCCTAGAAATAGTGTCCAAAATCCTAAAAATGATGGATATTGTATGGAATTCACAACTTTAGGTGGTAAGCAATTGATTGACCCACCGATGCCGTTTGGTGTAGAAAATGTGATAAGAGGTGATGATAAGGTAGTGGAGGTTAGTAGTGAGTTATAAGACAAAACGGGGAAAGAAGTTGAGGTACCCCAAAAGGTGACCCTCATGCCTAGACCACCACCTCCATTTCCATAGAGGTTAGTGAAAAACACCGAGATGCTAAATACCTGTGTTTTATTACTATGTTAAAACAGTTTTCCATCAATATCCCTTTGATCGAAGCTCTTGAATAAATGCCTGGTTATGAAAAGTTCATGAATGATGTGTTTATTAAGAAAAGATTGGTCAGTTTTGAGGATGATGATAGAATGCAGCATAGTAGTGCTATTGCTACGAGTTCTCTAGTGCAAAAGAAAGAAGATCCGGGTGCCTTCACTATTCTATGTAAAACCGGGTTATTACACATTGCAAAAGCATTATATGACATTGGGGCAAGCATAAATCTCATGCCTCTGTCTATTTATAAGAAGTTAAGTTTCGGTGACCCAAAACCCACTGCGATGCGGCTACTGATAGCCGATTGAACGGTCAAAAGGCCTATTGGGATACTCCACGATGTGTTAGTAAAGGTGGAGTCGTTCATATTTCCGATCGATTTTTTTATTCTAGATTTTGAGGTTGATTTTGAGGTGCCTATTATCCTTGGGAGACAATTCCTTTCTACGAGTAGAGCCTTGGTTGATATGGAGAAAGGTCAAATGAAATTTTGGTTGAACAATAAAGAAATGTCTTTCAACGTTTGTAGGTTCATGAGGTAGATTGGTGAGATCCAATCGGTATCTGTCATATCTTACAGAGTTGAAAAGTCATCTAAGGTACAAATAGAAGAGCGTATGGGTGTAGTAGCACTAGCAGCAACGATCATAAATTTTGTTAGTGATTGTATTGAAGAGCGTGAGTCATTAGTCGTGGCACTTGATCGAGGTGATGTTCAGTTTAAACAAAAGAAGTTGGAGTTAGATATGAATCTTCAAAGGGCTTGCTCCAATCAGGAGAAATGATGATAGGTGCACACACCAACTTTTCCTTAAACTCACCAAATGCCCTAAGACAACATTCAACAAAATGAAACTTACACTCTTTTTCAAGCAACTTGCACACAAAGGATGTGCAATCTTTGAAAAATCCTAATGAACCTCTGGTAAAAGCCTTTATGCCCAAGAAAACTTCTCACACCGTTTATAGAGATAGGTGGATGAAGTCGCTCTATCACCTCAACTTTAAATCGATCAACCTCTATACCCTTCTCTGAAATGCGATGACCCAATACAATACCTTGTTTCACCATGAAGTGACATTTTCCCCAATTTAGCACAAGGTTGCAATCTTCAGACCTCTTCAGAACCTCGGACAAATGACTTAAACACCTCTCAAAGGAGTCACCAACCACTGAAAAATCATCCATAAACACCTCAAAAGTGTTCTCCACCAAATCAGAGAATATTGACATCATACATCTATGAAATGTGGCTGGTCCATTATATAACCCAAATGACATTCTCTTGAACACGAAGCTCCCATAAGAACAAGTAAAGAAGGTTTTCTCTTGATCTTCTGGTGCAATAGAAATGTGATTATAACCCAAATAGCCATCAAGAAAATAGTACCACCCCTTCCCTGCAAGTCTATCTAACATCTGACCCATGAAGAACATAAGAAAATGGTCCTTCTTGGTCCATGCATTTAATTTCCGGTAATCCATACATATCCTCCATCCAGTCACCGACCTCATTGGAAAAAACTCAGTTTTCTCATTGGGGACCACATCCATTCCCCCTTTCATAGGTATATACTGAACATGGCATACCCAACTACAATCGGCGATTGGATATATCACTCCAGCATCCAACCACTTAATGATTTCCTTCTTACCACCTCTTGCATAGGTGAATTTAAATGTTTCTGGTGTTCAATACTTGCTTATGATAGGGCATGAGTTGGATTTTATGTGAACAAATCCTAGGAGGGATCCAAAAAATATCCGCAATATGGCTTATGTTAAGGCAACCATTGAATTAAGAGGCACTACAATTTTCTTCGAGTGAGCAGTTTATTTCTGTTTTATTTCAATATTCTTCTAAAACTTTATGAAGAGATATAGGGTATGATCACCTCATATTGATAAAAGAATTTCTAATCCTATAAGAAGTGTATGAATGTTCGGTCTGATGCACCTTTTTTTCCCTTTTCATGAAGCAATGGTCTCCAAGGAAGATCTTTAGGTAAAAGATGGAGCCATAAAACCCTCAGCAATTGACGTAGTTGAAAAATCGAGCAATCAAGTGGGAAAATTTTTCCATGTTTTTCCTCTTTTACGTATTCACGTGCCAGACCATGATAGAATAGACTCACCTAGTGACGAGGAGGATAAGGATGAAGAAGAGAAGTCCGAGGAACATGAAAGGATGCGTGTAACAGAAATCGTCATTAAGAATGGAAGGACCAAGGTCAATTAAAAGAAGAAGTACAAAGAGAATAAAGATTCAAATTTGATGCAAGAGGATGTGAATAAGTAAAGGAGGGTTAGACGGTGAAAATGAGGCAAGTGGGCAGCAGAGATTCGAGATACAAGAAAGAGAACTTTGATTTGGTTGTGAAGTTTTCACACTGCTTTAGAAGCTGCTTTGGCTTGTCACACATTCAGAGAAGACTTATTTATGTCATACATCAAATGTTTATCTCATCTATGTTTTTTCTATTTGAGAAAAGGCTCATCCATGTCATCAATTGTTGCCTGAAATGACATAGATGATCCAAACTATTAACGGATGACATAGACGATCCTTTTCTCAATGTTCGATGGCATATTTTATCCTTTGTTCTTTGAAAAATAATTTAATCAATGACATGTATGAATCACAATTTACCATGCCTAAAAATGGGTTTGCATACTCGAAACTTTTTTTAGTTAACGAATATAGACGTAAGCCTCTTCTAAAATGAAAATGACAAAAATGAGCAAAATTTTTAGTGGATAACATAGAAGAGTCTTTTTTAAAAGTTCAATGACACATTTCTGACTATTTTATGAATTATTAATGTTGATTTTTTTGGTCCACATATATGATAATGGATAAGAATGAAAAGTGAAAAAAAATCGAATAATATAGGTATAGTTATTTGCATTTTAATTTCATATCAATTCTATATAGCAATGATTACTAAATTTTAAATTATATTAATGACCTTCAAATACAAAAAATTTAAAGAAAAGACAAACGATCAGAATTACAGATTTGTTTGAGAGGTTTTGATTTTATTTTCAAGGAAATCTCAAATCTGAGTTTTTTTTTAATTTTTCCAGATAACAAGTTACATTTTTGGAGTTATCTATGTGTGACATATGAATTTCTGTGACAAAGATATAATTTTCACTTTTACACATAAGAGATCTGAAAATGACATTTTTTAAAGTCCAAATTGTAAGTAGACAAAGAGATCTCATTTCCTTGTTTCTCTGCCTGTTTCTACAAACACATTTTAAAACATACATATTCGTAGATTACACTACTTTAGGTTTGATTTTTTTTGAAGATTTATATATTGAACTATAAAAACTTTATTGATCGATTTATGACATCCTTATCGCGTGGAAAGTTTTCTATTTGAAACTCTAGAGAAAAAATTAACAAAAGAAAAATCTAGGATTTTAAGTGAGTTTGATAGAAATGGTTTTCTAGTTCTTTATAAGGATATATAATTCAAGTCGGTGAGTGTAAAAAATTGAAAACTCAGATCTCTCACCCTATTACAATTTGAATAAAAGAAAATGACCATTTTAAATCCCTTCTATTTAAAAATGAAGATCTCTTATGTATAAGGACAAAATTTCTTGTAAAGCCATAAAATTATCAACCAACAATACCCAATATCTAAATCAATTCATCATCACATAATCCCACCCCAAGAATTGGAGGTTTAGCTAGATATCATTAAAAGATAGCAGTTGTTACCAAATTGTGTTTTCATTGAGTGGGTAAGATTTATTTCATCTTTACAAAGGTCAAATTTGACGAATCTTCAACACCAATTTCCAATTTCTCAAAATTTTCAATCTTCAAATCTTTAAAGTTAAGGAATATATTGTCTGTAAACTCCGTTCTGAACTTCTAAGCTGATAATTCTTATTCTAGATTGAAACCTATATAGAACAATAGATCAATTGATAAAAAACTAATACTAAAAATCTATTTATGCTCGCCAAAAATATGTTGTGACAGATCATTCGGCGCAATATATTGGGTTCACCGATCAACTCGGTAATCAGCCTTTTGGTCAATTCCATCACCTTTTTGCTTTGACCTTCAGTATCTTCCAATCTGTAACTTTGGGCGATTGCATTGTGGAACTGTTCGAAAAGTCCCCGATTACTCTTTTCTAACACCAAGTTGATTTCATCCTTGAGGGCTTTGCACACTAGAATTTTAGGCGAGACCATGTCCATTCCAAGACTTGCCCCATGAGATTGGCGATATAAGGACTTCTTTTCTTCATTCTTTCGGCTGCCTTATTCATTTATGCTCATTTATATTCAAGATTTCTTACTCAATCCCAATACCTGAAATTCCAGGATTTACATTGATACGATATATGCTTTTTAGAACACTAAATCTATTAAAATAAATCCCTATTGATTCAAAATTGTGGATTCATCAGTTACTGCCTAACTTGCATGGATGTTGATATGGGTGTGGAAAGGATGGACACAAAATTACAGATTGCCTAGTTCTTAAGGGTAAGGGAAGGGAGGATAGTAAAGTTTCCTCTAGTTTTCCATATAAGATCTAGAGAAGACCAACAGTAATATCCTTATGTTGCCTCTAGTATATTTTTTATGCTTTATTGATTTCTGGATTTCTTGTCTTTTTGTGACTTTCTATGTTGGGCCTTGAAGTTATTTTTAGCATGAATGATGTATAGAAGTGATTAAATATGCTTACTCCCAAGGGGTAGATAATGTTCCAAAAAAGTAAGGTTATTGTGTGTTTATCTATAGCCATGATTCCCTTATGTGCATGTTCATGGAAAAAGTTTGGGTCTAGATAAAAATGAACTATATACATTGTTTTACCTCATGTTGTGGTGAATTTGAGTGTAATTGCATATAAACATCATGAATGAACTAATTGACATACCTTAGTTAGGAATTGAAAGATTCCTCCTTTAATGAAGGATTTTTTAGGGTAAATTGCATTTAGGATCCATGAGTGTGTGTCGATTATGTTTTAGTTAGGAGAATGTAGTTCCTCCTTGAAATGAGTAGTTGTAGAAGTTCATGTTTTTTGAGTTGTTAGAAGTAGTTCTTACTCCCTTGTGTTGCATTAAATATGTTTATCTTGGACATAGGACTTTCTTCCTTGATTGTGTGCATTTAGATGTATTGAATGCATGATGGGCTGCAATTTAAGAGAGGTGACCTAAATAATATGTTAGAATCATCATTCGAGGATGAATGATCCGAAGGGGGAGATATTGTTATGGCTCAAAAACTAGCGAAATAAACTAGAAAGTTTTAAAGCCTTTTTCTAGAGTTTTAGAGTTTGGTATGATTGTTAAAATCGTAAAAGTTATTCCACTATTTAGAATAAGTGTTTTAGAGTTAGGGCATAAAGGTATGACAATCAGGGACAACCCAAGGGGTCTTTGAGGAGGACCCTTGGAAAAGACTCAAAAGCTGTCAAAAAGCAAACACCTACGACTACTATAAGGATCCACGCCCCGTGGCTTGGGGTCATAGTCCAAGTACAATACTTTTGTGCATTTTTAGCTTCAGTTCAGCACCCACGAGGGTGAAGCACGATCTATACATCCATCCATGGTCCGTGGATGGGGATTTTCTGAGTGGGGTCAAATTTACAGTTTAGTTTTTAAGTTGAGGGCTTAGTGGTTAATTTGAAATTAGTTAGGGGTTAAGGGAGGTCACTTAGTTATTTTTTTAAACCACCTATATATTACTAATAGGACCCTACACTGAATGAATTAAATCATTCTTCCAAGACCTCAAAACGAGACCAAATTCTATCCAAATAATTAACTATCTAGAAGTGAAGAAGAAGAAGACAACTAAGACGGGCATATTTCCTCCATTGTTTCAATGTTGTGTTAGGAATTTGAATACGGTATGTTTTCTTATTCATGTATAGTTTTTCCACCCATAGAGTCCTAAAGTATTCCCCCAATTGCGAAGTCAAAACGCAATTCTAGCTAGGGTTTCTTCCTACATTGTGGGTAGTGTTAAACTTTGATTCCAATCAAGTTGATGATACTTAAATATGATTTAATTGACATTCAATTATGATATTATGATGAATTTATGTAATTTCAATGGTAAAACCTAGTCTATTTGATCAATTTTATATTTTGGGAGTTTATGCCAAGAAAGGTGAAATTGAAGAATTAGAATTGATCTTCTAAAATTAATGTCATTTGTAGTAATTGTTCAAGATTGAGGAACATATAGACATGAATTAGGATAGTCTATATTATGTATGATGGATTTTGACTTGTAAAGCATAGAATTTGAACCTTTTGCTTAATTATTACTAGATTCACATGGTAATAAATAATGTGATTAGAATGCCTCAAAATCTAGGGGTAGTTGATGATTGTAGGCTTGAAAGTAAGGTTTGTAGTCAAGAATGTTTAATCAATAGGGCTTTGAGTGTAAAGGTAAGGTGATAGAAGTCTAATAGGTATATTTGTGGAGAAAGATCTATACTCACCCAACCTATTATAAAAGTTCTAAAAAGTATAAAGCGCTCAGTCAATTGAAGATGAATTTATTGTCAAGAACATCCTTTCATGAGATATGTCTCATTAATGATTGGTCGGTGAAGTTGGTTGAAAAATTGAACTATTCGACAACTATATTTTATTAGTTAGCAGGTAATATACAGGTAATTAATTGAGTTGATAATAATGAGCAAAGTCTGAAACTTTATGTTCTAGATCAAAATCAGATAATCAAGTTGACATATAGACTACATAAATAAAAATAATTTTATTATTGATTACGAATATATAGATGCCTGATTCAATTGGACTTCTTGTGATTTTTTTGTTTGTTCTCTTTCCTGAAGCAATGTCTTCCAAAGATGAGATTCACGAAAATGAGGTAGTCAAAAAACCCTCAAAAGTTGCCAGAGGGAAAAAACCAATCTAATGGGTGATTGTTCTGTGGTCTTGCCACGTGTTGTATGTATTTATATAACAGACAATGACGCCACAGACTCACCTAGTGATGATGAGGAAAATCATCAAGGAGAGAAGTCCAAACGACAAAAAAGTACTTGCAAGGAAATTATCATAAAAAATTGAAAGACCAAGGTCACTTCAAAGATGGTATCCTCCAAAGAGAAAAAAGATACGAAACCGCACCACGAAAACGTAAATTATTGGGGAAAATGGGGAAGGTGGGTTGCAGAGATTCGATATATAATAATGAATAAACGACGTTTGTTGGGAAGTTTTGCCACTGCGGATGAAGCTGCTTTGGCTTATGATAAGGCAGCCATTGATTCCATGAGTACTTAGTCAATTTATACGTATTGAAGGGATAAATCTTAAATTCAACTAGTCACACATTGAGATTACTCTATTGTAGAATTGATTACTGCACTATTGAATTGTATAATTAATTACTTTATATTTTAATAGGTCCTTGTCATAAAAACTAGGAAACAATTAAGGGGGTTTTGATTTAAAAGAATGAAATAACTTAATCTACATGTCCCTTTTAAAAATACAGAACAATGGTGTTAGTAAAAATGATTAAGGTCATGATTAATCAATGATAATATATTAATTAATAGAAATGTATGGAGCCTCAATATAAGGTTTTGAAACAGGAAGTGTTCTCGTTAATTTTGTTCGTAATTTACTTCATTGTTTCTTTGATTTACCTTATTAAATTTCAAGTTTTGATATATTGGTATACGTAACTAAATATTAGGTTTATGGTATACTGAATAGTGATTCAAAGTATGACCATGTTAATTAAGTTTGTTAGTAGTGTCCTATATTCTGGGCTAGTTGTTAGCTAATACGCTAATCATGGTTCAGTACTTTCTAGTTGTGTTTTTATTAGTAATTACTTGTTTAATTAATGGAAGTAGTGGTCATTTTTAGTGACTTAATAGTTTGTTATTTTAAGTCTATATAAAGTTGTACTTTCGTATACTGAAAAATAGAAAAGACTTCAACATACAATTCTCTTAACCTTTGAAACTTTGTTTCTTCCTAAAAGTTTCCTGCCTATTTATGCTAACGCTGTTGGTATAAGAGTCATGTCAACTAATGTCAATGCATTTAGTGTGGAACAACCACTCATTCCCATCTTCAAGGGAGAAACTATGAATTCTGGAGTATTCTTATGAAAATAATACTCAAATATCAAAATCTTTGGGACTTGGTAGAACGGGGATTTGCACATACTGACGAAGAAAATAAAGTGCAAGACAGTAATAAAGAATATGCCAAAGCACTGGTTTTAATCCAGCAGGCAGTTCATGATAGCAACTTTTCATGGATCGCATCGACAACCACATCAAAGCAAGTTTGGTGGATTCTGCAGAAGGACTTTCATGGTGATTCAAAGTTTATTGTGGTGAGATTGCAACTACTTCAGCGTGACATTAAAATCTTGATGATGAAAAATGGATAATCAATTGATAATTTCTTGTCCACGGTAATGGAAATTGTCTGAAAATTCGATCATGTGGCGAGAAAATTACTAATCAAACAATTGTGGAAAAGAAATTGCGAAGCTTGGTTTCATAATTTGATCATATAGTTGCTTATATAGAAGAGTCTAAGGATCTATCAGTTTTTTCCATTGATGATTTGATGGGATTTCCTCAAGGCCAATAAGTGAGACTCAATCAATCTATTGAAAGTAATTAAGATAAAGCATTCCAGGTGAAAGATGCAATAACCAGATATGGTGAGAACAATGGTCCTGCAAGCAAAGGTCCAGGAAAAGGAGGATTCCATAGTGGTCGAGGTCGTGACTATGGAATAGGCTTAGGAAGGAATGATGGGCATAGGTCATCCACTGAGCAATGTTACACAAAGAATTGCATTCAATGTCATCATTATCAGCACTACAGGTATATAAAGGCTAATAGTTGGTATAAAGATTAGAAAATAAACTTTGCAGCAACAGAAAAATGAGGAAAAGAATTATCTCTTTATGGATTGCATTGACACAAATCAGAAGCGTATTAATGTATGGTTTGTAGAAAGTGGTTTTTCAAATAATATGACAAGTACCAAATCATTATTCCAGGTGCTAGATGAGATGCAAAAGAAATAGGTGCAGCTTGTCAATGCAAAAGAGATGCAGGTTGAAGGAAAAGGCACTGTGGGTATTGACTCTAGCCACGACACAGTAAAAATGTTGAACATCGTTCAGTTCATACCTAATTTAGGATACAATTTCTTTATTATTGGACAACCAATGTACAATGGGCATTCTCTTTGGTTTGATGGCGATGCTTGTGTCATTACAAACAATAATTTAGGCAAAAAGGTTCGCATCACTATGATATCAAACAAGATGTTTCTGCTTGATGTTTCCAACATGGAAAGTTTTATGCTTGTTTCAACTGCAAATGATGAGTCGAAGTTGTGGCATTTGAATTATGTTCACTTCAATATAAAGGGCCTGAAATTTCTAGTTGACAAAGGTATGGTTCTTGGACTACAAAAATTGGTTATATTGAATTGTGTCAAGGGTGCATATGTGGAAAACAAACATGGAAATCTTTTCCTGTTGCAAAAACTTGGAGGACTTCAAATTGTCTTGAATTAATACATGTTGATTTATGTGGACCTATTCATATTACATCTTTTAGTGGGCGTCATTATTTTCTCCTTTTTACATATGATTGTAGTCTAATGAGATGGGTCTATTTGTTAGAAACCAAATCAGAAATATGTCAATGTTCTAGTACTTTAAAGCCAGATTAAGAAACAAAGTGGTCTGTGCATAGTTATATTTTGCAGAGATAGAGGTCGTGAATTATTGTCGAAGGAGTAATATATTTTATGAGGAAAATGGCATTCATGGGGAGCTAACAAAACCTTATACTCCGGAGCAAAATGGTGTTGTTGAGCAAAAATAATCGCACAGTGTTGGAGATGGCAAGAATTATGTTGTAAGCGAAGGGATTTCCAAATCAATTTTGAGCTGAAGCTTTAACGACATCAGTCCATTTATTGATTTTGTCTCCAATAAAGTTTGCTATGTATCGAACTTCATTTTAATCTTGGAAGGGTAGAAAACCATTTGTAAGTTATTCAAGAATTTTCTGTTGTATTCCTTATGCTCTGGTAAACTTCCAATTTCGTCATGAGTTGGGTGAAAAATCTAAAAATTATGTTTTATTGAATACTGCACACAAACTAAAGCATATATATTGTATAACCCTCTTAGTAGAAAGATTTTAATTAGAAGGGATGTAGTATTTATGAAATGGGAAGTTGGAATGGGAGTGGAAGCAAAGATAGGATGCAATAACAACTTCCTATGCCTACTGGAATAACTTTTGATGAAATTCAGCAGGCAACAGCTACAGCTACAGCAGCTGAATCTAGTACCACTTCTCAAGATTTATTTTCTTCGGCTTCAGGGAGAAGAAACTCCTCTTCTACTACTGTTGAAAAGTCTTCAGATGAGCCAATTCCACTAAGAATATCAACAAGTCTTAAAAAGTTGAATTCCAAGTACGCCAACAACATTTATACAACATGTCAGTTCTCTTTTGCAACGTCAGATCCTACACATTATGGAGAAGCGACTAAAATGGAAGAGTAGCGGAGAGCGATGTTAGATGAGATGAACTCTATCAAAATGAATGGGACACTGCAGAATCATGACGCTCATCTTTTGGAAAAAGGATATGCAAAACAATATAGTACTTATTTTGAAGAAACAATTTATCCGGTTGCTCAATTTGAAATTGTTAGACTTGTTCTAGCGTTGGCTGCATAGTTACTAGTTTATCAATTTGATGTCCAGTCGACATTTTTCAACGGAGACATACAAGAAGAGGTCTACATAGCACAACCAGAAGGTTTTATAAAGAACGGTGATGAAATAAAGGTCTATAAACTGAAAAAGATACTGTTGGTTTGAAGGTAGCTACTCGCGCATGATGTAGCAAAATCGATGGGTATTTTCACAGAAAGGGATATATGAGAAGTGATAATGAACCAATGTTTTATGTAAAGAACAAAGGTAATGCTTTCATCATTGTTTGCCTTTATGTTTATGTTATCATTTATTCTAGCTCTTCTATTTTTCTGGTGGATGGATTTAAGTCTCAAATGATGAATGAGTTTGAGATGTAAGATATGGGGTTGTTACATTATTTTCTTGTCCTTGAAGTCCATCAAGCTGAATATTTAATATTTCTTTTACAAATAAAATATGCCAAAATCTTCTTATTAAGTTTAGTTTGCTTAATTGAAAGCCTTCTGCCATACCTATGAATGTTGGTGAAAACATGCAGCTTAAAGATGGAGAAGGGATGGATGAGGCTAGAAGTCTCAGAAGAATGGTTGGACGTGTAATTTACCTAATCCATACTCGCCCCAATATTTCATTCTTAGGTGGTGTTATATCCAAGTTTATGCAACAACCTTCAAAGGTTACATTTTGGAGCACCAAAAAGAGTTCTGCATTTTGTCGCTGGAACTATGGAATATGGGATTTGGTATTCACAAGTGTTTAACTTCAGATTGTGTAGGTTCACGATTGTGATTAAGCTTATTTCAATGTATTATACATGAAGCATTTCAACACATAATTTTAATCTTGGGTCAGGAGTAATATATTAGCTCTCAAAGAAGTAAGCAAAAACAACCTTATATACATCTGAAACTAAGTACATTGTAGCTATTTCAGAAGAGATATAGGGTACGATCACCTCATATTGATAAAAGAATTTCTAATCATATATGAAGTGTATGCATGTTCCAGTATGATGAAAAAAAAATTTCATGAAGCATGGCCTCTATGTGTAACACCCCGTATCTAGAACAGACTAAAAATCAGCTTTGAAGAAAATCTACAGGTGCAATCGACGGTTACAATTAACGGATCGTAGCCTGACCTATGGCCCGTACTGCACATCCGTCTTTTGTGACGGAAACTCTCCCAAAACACAGCCCAAAAAATTTGACAAAGTCTCGAACGATGGGCGGACCTATGATCCATAGGTCCGACTACAGTTTGTATTCTGTGTCCGTCAATCAAGACCTCACTTACCCACTCTCTGACAAGAAACAAGATTGATCAGCACAGTCCACAGATTGCCCTAAGGATAATAGGTGAAAATTAGCAGGCATTTAGGAGGAAAATGCTTTTGGGTTATCTTCAAATGATCATAATTATTAGCACAAAATGAATTAGGTGTCGTCTGACCTACCAAAACATACTCTTTAGCCACCGACCTTGCGAAAATCAGACCTCTGAATAAAAAGTTATGCCCGTTTTAGTAAAGGCCTATCAAACAAACCCAACATACGGACCCAAACAACGGACCGTCGATTGAATGACGGCTCATCAGTCTAGGTCATCATTTGATACGACATCAATGAACTTAGGGGCCTTTTGGTCTTTTCCAATTTGTTTAAACCCTAAGATACGTCATTTTGACCTTAAATCATCAGATTTTCGTAAGTTTAAGGCTAGAAACATAACTAAAACTTACCTAAGTCAAATAATTAATCAAAAACTTTAAAAAATTAGAAGCAAGAGAGGAGAAAAAGGTCAAGAACCCTAGTTCAAGAACGCAACAAGGTTTCTGCAGTTCCAGCCCTGAAATATAAATATTTCTCCATGAATTTCATCACCAGGTATGTGAGATTTCATTAGTGGTTTCCTTTCACCCATTGGGTCCCTAGTTTTCAGTTAGATTCTTGATTCCCATATCATGATTACACGTAGGGTTTCTAGAACTTCAATTAAACTTTATGAATTAATTAGTTATATGTTCCAAATTAGATTACCATGTTATTACTCAAGTTATTGCATGAATTTCACAACCCTAGCTATGTATTTCTTTAGTTATTTAATTACACATGCTAGGTCAGATCTTTCAGCTATTCAGTTATACATGTCTCATGTTATTATGCATCATTAACAGATGAATTGTTGCATTGTCAGTTTGCATGTTTAGTTTTGAACTATCTAGTATTTACATAAACTCAGTCATAATAAGTTAATTACATTATTCATTGGGAGTAGCATTAATATTGAGTTGGACTAGGGCTCAGCGTACCCAATATTTCCAGAACTACTAGCCAAGTAGGTTATAAGTCCCCTCTATAGCCATCACTTTAGTGACCACGACGGGATGCCTTTATACTTCTGGCAAGGTATATTTGGTCCTCTCGATGGGGCGGGACTCCACATTTAGCTCATGTAGTTTTATTATCGGTTATTAGTAGCTCCAATAGACCAGTCAAATTCCATTGCATTGACCATTTATCAGTATATCCAATATTCAGTTTCAGCAGGTTATAAATTGGTCATTGCATTCAGTTATCTCAGCATTCAAAATCAATATCATGTTCAGATTATATGCTTGGTTTTGTGCTTGTTCAGTTATGTATTATTGGAGTTTTATTCTATCCTACATGCTCATTACCTTCAAGTACTAAAGCATGTGTGTTTCACATCTTCTTATGATGTAGGATTAGGTTCTCAGCATCCAGATCATGATTAGATCGATTCCCAATATCTAGTTCAGCAGATTCAATGGTGAGTCCTCATTCTCCGAGGACAATAGTCATGAGTTTCTTTTCAGTCTTCTAGTTATTTAGTTTCAGTTTTTGCTAGACTTAGTTGGGGCCTGTCCCAACATATCTAGTCAGTTAGAGGCTTATTTTTCTGACATAATTAGTTTCAGCTTAGCATTGAGTTAATATTTCCTTTGTATTAAACTCATTATTTTCAAATATTTCAGTTATAGAATATGGTATTACCTATCTCTTAAGTTTAAATTATGATTTAGCTTCCGCATTCAGTTTATTATCTTTTGTACGGTCATGATCATGCCAGAAGGTTTAGCTTGGGATTACTTGTGGTCCTAGGTTCCATGTCTGTGTCTCAGGGGTAACTCGGGGCGTGACACCAAGGAAGAGCTTCAGGTAAAAGATGGAGTTGTAAAACCCTAAGCAATTGACGTGGTCGAAAAATCCAGCAATCAAGTGGGAAAAATTTCCCAAGTCTTTCCATGTCTTGTACATATTCGCATGCCAGACCATGACACAATAGACTCGCCTAGTGACGAGGAGGATAAGGATGAAGAATAAAAGTTTGAGGGACATGAAAGGACGCGTGTAACAGAAATTGTCATCGAGAATGGAAAGACCAAGATCAATCAAAAGAAGAAGTCAAAAGAGAAAAAAGAGTCAAATTTGATGCAAGAATATGTGAATAAGTACATGAGGGTTAGACGGTGAAAATGAGGCAAGTGGGCAGCAGAGATTTGAGACACAAGTAACAGAACTCGGCTTTGGTTGGAAACTTTTGACACTGCTTTAGAAGCCTCTCTGGCTTATGACAAGGAAGCCATAGAAATAAGAGGTGGTAATGCTTTGATAAACATCTTGAAGCCACCAATGAAGAAAAACGACCCAATCAAGATCATTTTTCTTTTGTTGATTGATTTTACGCTTCCACTTTCTCTTTTTCTTCTGATCATTTGGATACTTGACTGTTGTTACTGCGTTGTCGATAATAAAAGCCATCCATGAAACGCGTCGATGTGATAGTTATGTGATCATATGTGAAATTTACCCCGTATTAATACTATAATTGCCTTATATAAGAAGACTATATGGTAAGATAACTCTGATGAAATTTGGAAAAAAATCAAAATTACAAGTGTTATCTAGTATCGGAAAAAGGCTCAAATATGTCATCATACTTTCATGGGAGAATCCACAAGTACCCCCCTCAACCTATGCCCGAAATCTTAAAGACATACTTATACTATACTAAGGTTCTATTATCCCCATGAACTTATTTTATAAGTAATTTTCTACCCCTTTTCGGTCTACATGACACTAGCTTAAAAAAATCAACCAGCATTGGGCACACAAGATAGTGCCATGTAGGCTTAAAAAGGGTAGAAAATTATTAATAAAATAAGTTCAAGGGGGTAATAGGACCTTATTATAGTATAAGTGTGTCTCTCAGATTTTGGGCATAGGTTGAGAGGGTACTTGTGCATTATCCCTACTTTCAGAGAAGACTTATTTATGTCATACATCAAAAGTTAATCTCATCTATGTTATTTCTGTTTGACAAAAGGCTCATCTATGTCAGTATTTGTTAACTGAAATTACATTAATGATTCAAACAATTAACGGATGACATACGAACCTTTTCTTAATGTTTGATGACATATTTTTTTCTTTGTTCTTAAAAGGAATAACTTAATATGAATCACAATTGACCATGTCTAAAAAATAGTTTTGCATAATCTAAACTTTTTTTCATTAACAAATATAGAGATAGATGAGCCTTTTCTCAAATTAAAATGACATAGATAAGCTAAATTTTTAACGAATAACATAGATCGGTCTTCTTTAAAAGTTAAATAAAACATTTATGACTATTTAATGATTTATTAATGTTGATTTCTTTTTTTTAAGTCCACATATATGATAATGGATAAGAATGACAAGTGAAAAAAAATCAAAGTACAAAAGTATAATTATTTGCATTTTAAATTCTGACCATTTATATATAGCAATGATTACTAAAATTCAAATTATATTAATGACCATAAAATACAATATATTTAAAGAAAAGAAAAAAGATCATAATTACTGGTTAGTTGGAGAGCTTTCGATTTTATTTTCAAGGTATACTAAAATCTGAGTTTTTTTTACTTTTCAAGACCACAAGTTACATTTTTGGAGTTATTTATGTGTGGCATATGAATTTGTGTGACGGAGATATAAATTTCACTTTTACACATTACAAATCAGAAAATGACATTTTTTAAAATTCAAATTGGAAGTAGACAAAAAATCTCATTTCCTTGTTTCTCTATTTGTTTTTACAAACACATTTAAAAACTTACATATTTGTAGATTCAACTACTTTAGGTTTGATTATTTTTGAAGATTTATCTATTGAACTATATGAAATTCATTGATGGATTTGTGACATCCTTATCGCATGGAAAGTTTTCTATTTAAAACTCTAAAGAAATAACATAACAAAAGAAAAATCTAGGATTTTAAGTGAGTTTGAGAGTAATGGTTTTCTAGTTCTTTATAAGGATATATAATTCAAGTTGGTGAGTGTAAAAATTTGAAAAATCACATTTCTCACCCTATTATAATTTGAATAGAAGAAAATGACCATTTTAAATCTCTTCTATTTTAAAATGAAGATCTCTTATGTGTAAGGACAAAAATTTCTTCTAAAGCAATAAAAATATCAATCAAAAATACCCAGCAGCTAAAAAATCCCATAATCACATCCCAAGAATTGAAGTTTTAGCTTGATATCATAAAAAGATAGAAGTTGTTACCAAATTGTGTTTCTATCAACTGGGTAAGCTTTATTTTATATTTACAAAGGTCTAATTTGACGAATCTTCAACACCCATTTCCATTTTCTCAAATATGGCAATCTTCAAATCTTTAAAGCTAAGGTAAATATTGTCTCAGAACTCCGTTCTAAACTTCCAAGTTGATAATTCTTATTGTAGATTGAAACCTAGATAGAACGATAAATCAATTGATACTAAACTGAATACTAAAAAATGTATTTATGGTCGCAAGAAATATGTTGTGAAGGATTAATCGGCGCAATGAATTGGTATCATAGATCCACTTGGTGACCAGTCCTTACGTAAATTCCATCGCCTTTTTGCTTTTCCCTTTAGTATGTTCGAATCTGTAAGTTTGGGCGACTATATCACGGAACCGTTCGGCGAGTCACTGACTACATTTTCTATCGCTGACTTGATTATCTCCTTTTAGGATTAGAACACTAGAACTTTAAGTGATATCATGTCCATTCAGAGATTTTCCCAATGAGATTGGTGATAATTAGGCCTTATTTTCTTCGTTCTTTCGGCTGTCTTATTCTTTGTGCTCATTAATGTGCATGTTTTGTTCCTTAATCCAAATACTTGAAATTCAAGGATTTACATTGATATAAAATATGTCTTTCGGGATACTAAATTTATTAAAATAGATCCCTAATGAGTCGAAACTATGGACTCATGAGTAAGTTCCTAACTTGCATGGATGGTTGCTATGGGTGTGGAAAGGATGGGAAAAAAATTAGAGATTGCCTGGTTCTTAAGGGTAAGGGAAGGGTGGATAATAAATTTGCCTCTAGTGATCCAGATGAGAGTGGTCTTAAGAAGAATAAGTTTTATGCTCTCCAGTCTAGAGAAGATCAAGAGTAATCTCCTCATGTTACCTTAAGAATGTTTTTTTATGCTTTATTAATTTCTAGATTTCATGTATTTTATGACTTTTTATATTGGACCTTGAAGTTAATTTTAGCATGAATGATGTATAGAAGTGATTATAGAGGCATACTCCCAAGGGGAAGATAATGTGCCTGAAAAAGAAGGTTATTATGTGTTTATCTATTATCATGATTCCCTTATGTTCATGTTCATGAAAAAATCTTAGGTCTTGATAGAAATGACTTATATACATTGTTTTGACTCATGTTGTAGTGTATTTGAGTGAAATTGCATATAAACTTCATGAGATGAACTAATTAACATAACTTGGTTAGGAGTTGAAAAATTTCTCCTTTCATAAAGACTTTTTTTAGAATAAATTGCATTTAGGATCCATGAGTGTGTGTTGATCATGTTTTAGTTAGGAGAATGTAGTTCATCTTTTAAATGAGTAAACGTATTACTTCACTCATTTTGAGTTGTTAGAAGCAGTTCCTACTCCCTTCTCTTGCATTCAATATGTTTATCTTCCAATTAAATTTTTCTTCCTTGATTATGTGCATTTAGATGTATTGAATGCATGATGGTCTGCAATTTTAGAGAGGTGACCTAAAAATGAGTGTATAGAATCATCATTCGAGAATGAATGATCCGAAGGGGGGGATATTGTTATGGCCTAAAAACTAGCGAAATAAACTAGAAAGTTCTAGAGCATTATTCTAGAGTTTTAGAGTTTGGTATGATTGTTAAAATCATAAAAATGATTCCACTACATAGAATGAGGGTTTTAGGGTTAAGTCATCAAGGTATGACCACCAAGGACTACCCAAGGGGTCCTTGAGGAGGACCCTTAGAAAAGCCCCAAAAGCTGTCAAAAAGCAGCCAGCTACGATTAGTAGATGGACCCACGCCCCGTGGGTTGGGTTCATCGGACAAGCAAGACACTTTTATGCAACTTTTAACCTCAGTTCACCACCCACGAGGGTGCATCACGATCCGTAGACCCATCCACGGTCCGTGGATGGGGGTTTTCTGAGTGGGGTAAAATTTAGAGTTTTGTTTTTATATACAGGGCTTAGGGGTTAATTGGAATTTAGTTAGGGGTTAAGGGAGGTCTCTTAGTTTTTTTTATCAAACCACCTATATATGAATAATAGACCCCTAAACTAATTGAATTAAATCATACTTTCAAGACCTCAAAACGAGTCCAAATTCTATCCAAATAATTCACTATCTAGAACTGAAGAAGATGAAGAAGAGAACTAAGACGGGCAGATTTCCTCCATTGTTTCAATGTTGTGTTAGGAATTTTAATTATGGTATGTTTTCTTATTCATCCGTGGTTCTTCCACCCATATATCCCCAAAGTTTTCCTTCAATTGCGAAGTCAAAACGCAATTCTAGTTAGGGTTTCATCCTACATTATGGGTAGTGTTAAACGTTGATTCCAATAGAGTTGATGATACTTAGTTATGATTGAATTGGAAATAAATTATGATATTATGATGAATTTATTTGATTTAAATTGTAAACCCTAGCCTAGTTGATTAATTATATATTTTGGGATTTTATGCCAGGAGAGGTGAAATCGAAGAATTAGAATTGATCTTCTAAAATTAATGTCAGGTGTAGTAACAGCTCAAGATTAGGGAACATATACACATGATTCAAACTAGACTTTATTATGTATGATGTAACTTGACTTGTAAATCATAGAATTTTAACCTTTTGATGAATTATGACTAGATTCACATGGTAATAAAGAATGTGACTCGAATGCCTCATAATCTAGGGGTAATTGATGGTTGTGGGCATGAAAGAAAGGCTTGTAGTCAAGAATGTTGAATCAATAGGGCTTTGATGATAAAGTTAAGGTGATAGAAGTCTAATAGGTGTATCTGTGGTGAAAGATCTATACTCACCTAACCTACCATATAAGTTCTAAAAAGTATAAAGTGCTAGAGTCACTTGGCCATGAATTTATTGTCAAGGACATCCTTTCATGAGACATAGGTCAGTTATGATTAGTCGGGAAAGTTTGTTGAAGATTTTGATTTATTCGATAACTATATTAAGTTAATAGGTGGGTAATAGACATGTAATTAATTGAGTTAATAATAATGAGCAAAGTCTGAAGCTTTATGTGGTAGGTCAAAATCAGATAATCAAGTTGGCATATAAAGTACATAAATAAAAATATTTTTATTATTGAAGTAGCATATATACATGCCCGTTTTAATGGAATTATTGTATTTTTTTGGTTTGTTCTCTTTCCTGAAGCAATGGCTTCTAGAGATGAGCTTCATGAAAATGAGGTAGTCAAAAAACCCTCAAAAGTTTTCAGAGGAAAAAAAAACAATCCAATGGGCAATTTTTCTGTGGTCTTGCCACGTGTTGTACGTATTTACATAACAGACAGTGACACTACAGACTTGTGTAGTGTTGAGGAGGAAAATCGTCAAGGTGAGAAGTCCAAACGACAAAAAAGGATTTGCATAGAAATTATCATAAAAATGGAAAGACCAAGGTCACTTCAAAGATAGTATCCTCCAAAGACAAAAAAGACACAAAACTGCACCAAGAAAATTTAAAGAAGTACAGGGGAGTTACACAACGAAAATCGGGAAGATGGGTTTAAGAGATTCGAGATGTAAGAATGAATAAACGAAGTTGGTTGGGAAGTTTTCCCACTGTGGATAAAGTTGCTTTTTCTTATGACAAGGCAATCATGAAAATAAAAGGTCCAAATTCTTTGACTAACATTCTTAAGCCGCCACTGAATGAAAGCGACCCCATCCACCATTAAAGAAGACAAAGGCATGCAACTCCATATATGTTTCGTTACTTTATTGATTCAAGTTTCCATAGGTTTATGCTCTCCAATCTCTCATTGTGAAATTACACCATATATGTTCTTCTTGTTGTTGAACTAATCAATTGGAGGCAGATGAATAAGTATGACGTGTGTATTGATGATGTGGACTTGTTTTTATTGTATTCCTTGTAAAGATTTTCTAAAAAAACATTATCTAAAGGTGATACTTTTGGTAGATAAAGAATCGTTGCTTATTAAAAAAATTTGGACAATATATTTCTAATACAACAAAAATTTTCAATATAGTTTAACATAAATTGTAAAATAAGTAATTGAAAGATTTCTGTAAAATAGTTCATTTCAAAAAAATTCTGAAAAGCTAAATTATTTATATGAAGCTATTACTTCTTTGCTCCCTTAACATATCGTGAGGATCTTGACATAGAAATTTCATTGGAATTACTCATTTCATTTTCCTTATATCAAACATAAATTGGTACTCATTTTCTTAATTAATTAGATTAGTTGAATTAGGTCAATTTTGCGCACTTCTCACTAAATGTAAATTCATTCTTAAATTTGATAGGATGATACCATTTTTATTATAAAAGTAATAATAATCATGCTTTAGTTTCAAACATGATTAAGTAAGTAGAGACGTCCTAATAAGACAATTATATACAAAGTCATATGGTACATATCTTTTAGTTTGATATTGGCGTGGCAGTAGAAACATATTTATGAGTTTGAATAGACGAAAGCAATCTTTCTTTAAAATCACCTCAACAATTTCATTCTTATCAATGATCTATATGGTACAATTTGAACTTCGAGATTGATTTTTTAAATTGTTATCATAAATTTTATCTTTTTTAGTCTTTTATGAAAAAATAGTTTTATGTCCTTTTATAAGATATCATTTTTTCCCTTATACATAGGAGATCCTAAAAGATATTTTGTTCTGTAATTCAAATCGTAAGAAGACAAGAGATTTCATTTTCTTGTTTTCATGTGTGTTTTCTAAAACTTATTTATGTCTAAATTGTACTACTTTAGATTTATTTGTGTCTGAGCATTTTATCTTTTGAACTATATGAAATTCATGATGGAATGTAGGTAAATTTTTTGTCATGATCCGCAAGGTCATTTTTAAAAACTTTTTTAAAATTATTATTTTACCCCTCTTGGTAGTTTTTCCTAGTCATTTATGATTGGTCGGTGAAATTGGTTGAAAATTTTGAACTACTCGATAACTATACTCAATTAATGGATGGATAATGGTTAGACCATTACTTGAGTTGATAATAATGAACTAAGTCTAAAATTTGCTTACGACCCTATACCTTTTGGACCATATGCATTAAAGGTCTTATTTTCTACAAAATTGTTGTCTTGTTTTGCAAAGATTCTCTATCCGATGCAGCCAATTACTATCAGCACTGTCAAACGTCTTCCTCATTGTAAGGTCAAATTAATGCTACTCTAGACTTTCACTTTATGCCATGAATACTTATTAAATTTATACATAGTTAAGAATCTTAAATTCAACTAGTCACACGATGAGATTACTCTATTATAGAATTGATTACTTCACTAATAGATTGTATAATTAATTACTTTATATTTTAATAGGTCCTTGTCATAGAAACTAGGAAATAATTACGTGGGTTTTATTTTAAAAGAATGTGGGTTTTATTTTAAAAGAATGAAAAAACTTAATCTACAGGTCTTTTTTTAAAAAATGGATCACAATGGTGTTAATGACCAATCATTATGTAATGATTAAGGTCATGGTCAGTCAATGATAATAAATTGATTAATAGAATTGTATGGTGCCTCAATATAAGGTTTTGAAACATTAAGTGCTCTCGTTAATTTTTTCTCTAATTTACTTCTCTGTTTCTTTGATGTACCATATTAAATTTCAAGTTTTGATATGTTGGTATACATAATTAAATATTAGGTGTATGGTATATTGAATACTGATTCAATGTATGAAAATGTTAATAAAGTTTGTTAGTAGTGTCCTATATTCTAGGGCTAGTTGTTAGGAAATACGCTAATCATGGTACAATACTTTCTAGTTGTTCATTTGTTAGTAATTACTTGTTTAATTAATGGAAGTAATGGTTATTTAATGACTTAATAGTTTGTTATTTTAAGTCTATATAAAGTTGTATTTGCTGTGATTTCATATACTTAAGAATAGAAAACACTTCCGCATAAAATTCTCATAACCTTTGAACCTCTGTTTCATCCTAATGTTTTCCTGCCTAATTACGCCAATACTTTTAAAATCAGAGTCATGTAAAAAAATGGCAATGCATTTAGTGTGAAACACCTCTCATTCCCATCTCAAGTTAGAAAACTATGAATTCTTGAGTATTCTTATGAAAACAATACTCAAATATCAAAATCTTTAGGACTTTGTGGAATGAGTGTCACGCCCCGAGCTATCCCTATGACGCGGACATGGAACCTAGGACAAAAATTGATCCCAAGCTCACCCTGCTTGCATGGTCATGAACATACTAAAGGAATGAAACAGATGCGGAAGCTAAATCATAATTTAAAATTAAAAGATGGGGAATACCCAGAAGCGAAAACTGAGATAAATGAATACTAATGAGTTTAATACAAAGAAGTTATTAACTAACTAATAAGCTGAAAGAGTTTAATACAAAGAATTTATTAACTCACTAATAAGCTTAAACTAACTACATCTGAAAATAGCCTCTAAATTGACTAGAAATGTTGGGACAGGTCCAAGCTAAGTATAGCAAAAACTGAAATTAAAGGACTAAATACTAAAAATAAACTCATGAATATTGTCAATGAGGACACACCACTGAATATGCTGAACTGGAGATCAAAAATTGATCTAAGCGCGATCTGGATGTTGAGAACATGAAACTATATCACGAGGAGATGTATCACACATATGCATCAGTACTTAAAGATACTGAGCATGTAGGATGAGTAAAACTGAAATAAAACATAACTGAACAAACACAAGAGAAAATATAATAATCTGAACATGATATACTGAATTCTGAGCTAATCGGATGCAAGGACAAAAATTTTAACATGCTGAGACTGAATGATAATTGATATGTAAATAGCTAATGCAATAGCTTTTAACTGAATTGTGGGAGCTACTAATAATCGACAATAAAACAACATGATATAAATGTGGAGTCCGATTTATATGCCCCATCGAGAGGATCGAATATACCGTACCATAGGTTTAAAGGCATGGTAGTGTTATCACTAAACTTATTGCCCACGGAGGGGACTTACAACCTACTTGCTAGTAGTTTTTGGGACTAATTAGGTACGTTTAACCCTAGTCTAACTCATTAATATGCTACTCCCAATGAATTATGTAATTGACTAATTATGATTGAGTTTCTGTAAATACTGGATAGCTTAAAATTGAAAATGCAAACTGAGTATGCAACGATTAATATGGTAATTATGAATTTATCACATAGGCATGTATACATGAAATTACTAAAATATCTAACCTAGCATGTGTATTTCAAGAACTAATGAAATACATAACTAGGGTTCTGAAATCCATGGTATAAACTAAATAATAACATGGAAATCTTATTTGGAACATATAACTAATTAATTAATGAATTTTTGTTGATGTTATACAAACCCTAAGTCTAATTATGATATGGGAATCAAGAATCTAACTGAAAATTAGGGATCCAATGGGTGAAAGTAACCCACTAGTGAAACCCACATACCTGGTGATGAAATTCACGGAGAAATATTTAAATTTTGGGGCTGGATTTATTGAAACCTTGTTTCTTTCTTTAACTAGGGTTCTTGATCTTTTTCTCATTTCTTGCTTCTAATTTTCTATGTTTTGATTATGATTTTGACTTAGATAATTTTAGTAATGTTTCTAGGCTTATACTGACTAAAATCTGATGATTTATGGTCAAAATGATGTATCTTAGGGTTTCAACAAAATAGGAAAAGACCAAAAGACACCTGAGTTAATTGTCGTCAGACCAGACGACGACCTGGACTGACGGGCCGTCTTTCAATCGACGGTCCGTCTTTGGGTCAGTTCGACAGGCCTATACTAAAACGGGCATAATGTTTTACTCAGAGGTCTGATTTTAGTAAACTCGGTGGCTATGGAAAGATAATTAAAATATCTATCTTTTTCTAGGTCATGAGACACCTAATTCATATTGTTCTTAGAGTTATGATCATTTGAGTTGACCCAACAGCCTTTTCCTCCTAACTGTCTGCTAATTTTGACATACGATCCATACGTCCATCTACGGACTGTACTGTTCAATCATGGTTCTTGTTAGAGAGTGGGTAAATGGGGTCTTGATTGATGCACAAAGACTACTGACCGTAGTCTGTACAATCCATCTGTCGTTCGACACTTTGTCAAATTTTCTGGGCTGAGTTTTTGGGGATTTCAGACTCAAACAATGGATGCATAGTACTAGGCGTAGATTAGACTACGGTCCATCAATGGTAACTGTCGGTTGCACCTGAAGATTTTTTAAAACATGATTTCTGGTCTGTTTTAGGTATGGGGTGTTACATTATCTCTCCCTTGGGAACATTCCTCCTCGAATAAAGACTAAACTAGTTGAAATAGAGTGAGAGAGCTTCAATCCCTACTACTAAATACTGAGGACAGAGTTTATGACTTGATTAAGTTCCAAGAACATGCAAATACATTGAAAATGCAAGTACAAACTGAGGGAACATGATTCTTTGGCTGAATTCACGCATGAATGAATGAAAACTGAAGAGGAACTATTACCTCAAGTTGTAGTGGAATCAGAAGGGAGAGGGGAGGATACATGGTTTTTATGGCTTCTTGTACTTCCCAAGTAGCTCCCTCTACGGACTGACTCCTCCACAAAACCTTAAATGAAAGGACTTCTTTGTTCCTCAACCTTCTAAAATGACAGTCAAGAATCTCAATTGGTACATCCTCACAAGAAACATTATCTTTCATTGCTACACTCTCTAATGGCACTAGAGAGGTTGGAGTCACCCACACACTTCATCAAGAGCGAGATGCGGAAGACTGGATGTACTGCTGCTAGTTTTGCTGGCCAATCTAACTCATATGTCACCTTGCCAACCCCTTTTAAGATCTTGTAATGTCTAACATATCTAGGACTCTATTTCCTTTTCTTGCCAATTCTCATCACTCATTTCATAGGTGACACTTTCAAGAAAACCCAATCATCAACTTGGAACTCTATTTCCCTTCTACTTACATCTACGTAAGATTTTTGACGACTCTGGGATGTCTTAACTCTGTCTCTAATAAGTTGCACTTTCTCCATAACATAAGGGACTGAATCTGGCCCTACCAATGTTTCTTTACTTATGTACCGTGGTTTCACAGAAGTGTTTGAGTGAGAAATATAGAAGAGACCACCTACGGAGCATATGATGGTCCGTTAAGTCTGTGATGGTCTGTAGGTGGCATCGTAGTGAGGGGAGAAGCTACTGAAGGAAGATGGAGAAGTCTGAACTAATGTGCGATTACGGAAGTCCCTGACGGACCGTCATAGCCACGACGGCCTGTCCTGCTGGTTCGTCGTAATGATAAGAGAGTTGTCCTAGTACCCAAAGTCCAAGAAGTTAAAGTATTATGAAATGGAGACCCTCGACGGACCGTCGTGCTTGGAACGGTCTGTCATACCTGTTCGTTGAGGGTAATGAAGAAAGCAGCAGAAGAATTTGTGAAGTATGGGACGACGGAGGCTATGACGGCCCATCGTGACCACTATGGTCCGTCACGAGGTCCGTCGACTCAAACACGTTTGGACATATTTTTAGTAATTAGAATCCTTCTTTTATAAGGCTTTTGTATTTATTATAAATAGTTCGAAAAACCTCATTTTTGGGGTTTTAGACTTTTCGATAATTTGTAGTTCTCTTGTTCTACTATTGAAGAATTAATTTCAGTAATTGATACACTTTTTCTGGAATTGATTGTTGGTGTTTTTGTTGATTAATCAAGAAAATTTCTAGATTTTATTCTTTCTTATTAAAGTAAGTGCATGAATTCTTATATTAAATATATGAATAGTGTGATTATGACCATGGGTAACTAAACTCCATAACTAGAGTTATGGGAACCATGGGTGAATAATGAGGTAAAATCTAACTAAAAATAACAATTCTAGAATAGTGTCTTGCATGTATTGATAATTCTATCGTTTAGAAGTCTTTTTAACAGATAGAAAACGTTAAAACTCACCTTAATACTACCTGCCGGACCAAGGAGGTAGATAATAGGGAAAGAATTATCAACATAGATTTAGTGTACACTATCTAATAGGCTAGTGCTGGTTGGTACGAGATAATAACTTAGTCAAATATCGAATACAATGCTTAATATGTACAAAGGTAAGGGTTAGTATAGCAACACACATAGCCGGACCAAGGTGCGGAGTGAAATTTTCTAGATGCCGGACCATGGATTTAGAGATGCATAACTTATCATTTTACATGCAAGATACTACGAAAGAATTGTTATAATTAGAATTATCAAGTTAGGAACCTGTGGGGAACACTTAAGCCGTAGTTACTTTTATTAATTGATTAAGCTCCGATATTTAAAATCTGTTAGTTGTTTACTTTAATTTAGTTAATTATTTTCATTAATTTAGAAATAAAAACCTTTTTTTTCTTTTGTTTTCTAAGGAAATTGTTGAGTAAATAATAGTAATAATAGAATAAAGTTAAGTCTAAACTATTTTTCTCGTGGAATCGATCCCAACCTCATTAGTGTGATTATTTACTTGATACGACCGTTTTACTTTTTATTTGAGAAGTAAGTTAGAGAGTATCAAATTTTGGCGCCGCTGCCGGGGAAAGTAGCTTTTAGATTAACTTAAACTTATTATTAAAGTTTAATCAATATTTTCTTAATTTTACTTTTCTATTGTTTTTTATTCTTGCAGAACTAACTTCCTTGTATGCCAAATACACGGAGAGGAAGAGAACCCTTGTTTCCCTATGACCACGAATTAGAGTGTACACTACACAATATGAATCGAAACTTAAATATTAACGATGATGATCCAAACTAGAACTTCCCAGCTCCAGTTGATGCTCATAGTCATTTATTACCCGATGATCTTGGTGAAAATAAACAAAGGGGACAAAATCACGCTACACGTCCTCAAGAATATTACAGAGGTTATGACAATATTGCAGACTCTGATGGGCCACTTGACTTTCCCCCTCTACCACAAGGACACACCTTTGTGGTAACTAGTAGTCTGATGCAAATGCTCACTGCTATAGGTTCACTGAGCTCTCTTATAACTCAATTTTCACTTGGAACCAACTAAGGGACATTTTGTTAGCACGTTACTACCCAGTCTCCAAGAAAGTAAATCATAAACACAGACTGAACAACTTTTTGGCACTACCAGGAGAGTCAGTTAGAAGTTCTTGGGATAGATTCACTTAATTTTTTTAGAAGTGTCCCTAATCACCGCATAGATGATGAGTCACTAAAGGAATACTTTTATAGGGGACTGGAGTATAATAATAAAGCGGTATTGGATATCATAGTTAGTTGTTCTTATGGGGAGTCTTCATATGCTGAGATTGCCGAAAAGTTAGAGAAAATCTCCCAAAATAATAAATCTTGGAATAATAGAAAGTCAGATACTGGAAGAAATACCTTCGCAGTGCAATCTACATATAACCCAGCCACAGATGAGATTCGTGAAGAGATGGCTTAGATGAGAACTGAGCTTGGGTTGGTATTAAAACATGTCACTGGGGTGGAGAAATGATAAATGCAGTGAACTACTTGTCTAAACCACCACCACCAGATGATGAATATTATTTTGAGGAGGATTCCTATGCGGTAAATAAGCAGACGGGGGTTTCCGACCGAATGCCCAAGGCTCAAATCAGGAGAATTGGAGCCAATGTCAAGGAAACCAAGGTTGGAACTATGGTAACCATAATGGTGAGGGTAATTATTTCCGAGATGGAAATTACAACCGCGATAACAAATTCAATAGGGGTAACTATGGTAGCAGAATTGATAGGAATGGACCCTATGTTCCGCCTCAAAATCGGGAAGTTGCTCCTTGGGATGGTGGAGGTAGTATGACGCGAGTTGAGGATATGTTTCACAAAATAATGAGGAGGTTCAATGCTGGTGATTAGAACACTAAAGAGTTAAGGAGTGATTTAGCGGGTACTGGGCAGAAAGTCGATACACGTGCAATATCGATTAAGCAGCTTGAGTTGCAAATGATCAAATTATCTGCGATCGTGAACACACGGCAACCGGGCACTTTTCCTAGCAACACTGTCCAAAATCAAAAAAATAATGGACACTGTATGGCAATCACTACTTGGGGTGGTAAGCAAACCATTGACCTACCTATTCCGTCTAATGAGGAAAAGGTGATAACAGATAATGAAAAAGTGGTAGAGGTTAGTGGTGAAGTAGAAGATAACACTGGAAAAGATGTTGAAGTGCCTAAAAAGGTAACTCCCATGCCTACACCACCACCCCCTTTCCTCAAAGATTAGAAAAAAATACTGAGGATGGTAAATATCGGCATTTAATAACAATGTTGAAGCAGTTTTTTATCAATGTCCCTTTGGTAGAAGCTCTAGAACAAATGCCCGATTATGCCAAGTTTGAGAAAGATCTGGTTGCAAAGAAAAGATCGGTCACTTTTGAGTATGATGATAGAATGCACCATTGTAGTGCTATTGCTAAAAGATCTCTAGTACAAAAGAAAGAAGATCAGGGTGCATTCACTATTCCTTGTACAATCGGGTTATTACATTTTGCGAAAGCATTATGTGATCTGGGGGCAAGCATAAATCTCATGTCATTCTTGATTGTGAACTCGATTTTTAAGTGCCTATTATTCTTGGGAGGTCATTCCTTTCTAAGGGTAGAGCCTTAGTTGATATGGTAAAGGGGCAGACAAAATTTTTGTTGAACAATGAAGAAATGACCTTAAACATTTGTAGGTCCATGAGGAAGAGTGGTGAGCTCCAATCTGTATCTGTTATATCCTACAAAGTTGGTAAGTCATCTGAGACACAAATAGAAGAACGTTTAGGTGTAGAACTATTAGCGGCAGTTATAATGAATTTTGATAATGATTGCATTGAAGAGTATGGGTCATTAGTCGCGGATCTTGATCGTGGTGATGTTCAGTTTAAACCGAAGAAATATGAGTTAGACATGAAGAATCGCAAGTCTCCACCCGAGAAACCATCTATAGAGGAGGCTTCAAAAGTAGAACTAAGAGCTCTCCTACCTCATCTAAGGTATGAATTCTTAGGAAATGGTGACACTTTTCCGGTAATCATTGTATCACACCTGAATGAACAACAAGTTGAGAGTTTGGTGAAAGTGCTAAAAAGGTTCAAAAGAGCTATTGGGTGGACTATAGAGGATATTATTGGGATCCCTCTTGGTATTTGCTCTCATAAAATCCAACTCATGCCCGATCATAAGACAAGTATTGAGCACCAGAGACACTTAAATCAACCTATGCAAGAGGCCGTAAAGAAAGAAATCATTAAGTTGTTGGATGCCGGAGTAATATATCTGATCGCCGATAGTAATTAGGTATCCCTGTTCAGTGTGTATCTAAGAAAGGGGGAATAATTGTGGTCCCCAATGAGAAAAATTAACTTGTTCCAATAAGACGGGTTACGAGATGGAGGGTGTGTATGGATTACCGTAAATTAAATGCATTGAACGAAAAAAACCATTTTCCTATGCCCTTCATGGATTAGATGTTGGATAGACTTGCCAGAAAAGGGTGGTACTGTTTTCTTAATGGATATTCAGGGTGTAATCAGATTTCTATTGCACCAGAAGATCAAGAGAAAACCACCTTTACTTGTCCATATGGGACCTTTGCATTCAAGATAATGTTGTTTGGGTTGTGCAATGCACCCACCACATTTCAGAGATGCATGATGTCGATATTCTTCGACATATTGGAAGATACTATTGAAGATTTTATGAATGATTTTTCTGTGGTTGGTGAATCATTCGAGCGATGTTTGAGGCATTTATCTGAGGTCCTTAAGAGATGTGAAGACTGCAATTTAGTACTAAATTGGGAAAAATGCCACATCATGGTGAAAGAAGATATTGTTTTGAGTCATCGCATTTTAGAAAAGGGCATATAGGTTGATCGAGATAAAGTCGAGGTAATAGAGAGACTTCCCCCACCTATCTTCATAAAAGGTGTGAGAAGCTTTTTGGGTAGCGGGTTTTACCGAAGATTCATCAAATATTTTTCAAAAATTATGCATCCGTTGTGCAAACTGCTTGACAAAGATTGTACATTTTATTTTGATGAATCCTGTCTTAAAGCATTCGGCGAGCTAACACAAAAAATTGGTGTGTGCACCTATCATTATTTCTCCTGATTGGAACATTACATTTGAGGTGATGTACGATTCTAGTAGGGTTTTTCTTGGTGTGGTATTGGGACAAAGAAGGAACAAAATCCTTCACCCCATTTACTATGCTAGTAATGCCCTAAATGAAGCCTAGAAGAACTACATAGTGACTGAGCAAGAACTACTTGCACTAGTCTTTGCTTTTGAAAAATTTCGCTCCTATTTGCTAGGTATTAGAGTTATAGTGCATACTGACCATTCAGCATTGAGATATTTGATGGAAAAGAAGGATGCAAAAGTGAGGTTGATTCATTGGGTATTACCTTTACAAGAATTTGACTTTGAGGTGAGGGATAGAAAAGGGACCGAAAATCAAGTTGCTGATCACTTGTCCCGTCTAGAAGATGAAGTTATGAGAGAGTTAGGGGATAAGACTTACTTTGATGATACTTTCCTCGATGAGCATGTATTGGCTGCCTCACAAGACTTGATTCCATGGTTCGCAGATTTTGCGAACTATCTGGCTAGCGATATTGTTCCATCAGACTTTTCCTTTCATCAAAGGAAAAAGTTCATGTACGATGAGACGAAGTTCTTTTGGGATGAACCATACTTATATAGGAGTTGTGCCGATGGGCTTATTCAGCGTTGTATGCCAGAAGTTCAGATGTTGAGTGTTTAAGAGGCCTGCCATTCCTCACCCGTTGGTGGACATCATAGTGGTATCTGAACCGCTTATAAGATATTACACTGTGGTTACTATTGGCCAACTATTCAGCAAGATGCTCATGAGTTTTCCAAAGCATGTGATAGATTCCAAATAGATCGCGGCATTTCAAGAAAGCAAGAGCTCCCTCTAAACCCCACTCTTGTGATTGAGTTATTTGATGTTTGGGGTATTGACTTTATGGGTCCTTTTGTGAGTTCTCATAGAATGAATTATATTTTTGTAGCGGTTAATTATGTATCTAAATGGGTGGAATCTATTGATCTCGCAAACAATGAAGGGAAGAGTGTCACTGCGTTCTTGAAAAATAATATATTCTCTCGATTAGGGACCCCAATGGCAATTATTAGTCATGGGGGATCCGACTTTTGCAACAAAATGTTCAAGGGATTATTGGAGAAATATGGGGTTCGCCATAATGTGGCCACTCCTTACCATCCTCAAACTCATGGGCAAGTTGAAGTGTCAAATAGGGAGATCAAACAGATATTGTCAAAAATAGTGAACGCTAGTAGAACGGATTAGTCAAGGAGGCTTGATGATGCTCTTTGGGCCTACCAGACAGCGTATAAGACTCCCATAGGTATGTCCCCATACCAACTTGTATATGGGAAAGCTTGTCATCTTCCGGTTGAATTAGAGCATAAAACCATGTGGGCTATGAGGAAGTTGAATATGGATTGGAACGAAGCTGCAGAACAACGGTTAAATGGGTTGAATGAACTCGATGAATTTTGCCTGAAAGCTTATGAAATCTCATCCCTTTACAAATAAAAGAAAAAGAAGTACCATGACCTAAAAATTGAAAAATGAGTGTTTATGGTTGGGGATTTGGTGCTTTAATACAATTCTAGGTTGCATTTGCTCAAACTTCCTTCCTGCATGCGCCCCCCCCCCCAGAAGCACACACTATCATAAGAGGTAAATTTTGATTGGCTTTTTTCCAGGCAAGCTCAAGTTTAATGGACTGGACCTTACTTGATTACCCAACTATTGACTCATGGAATAGTTGAGTTGGAAACCGAGGAGGGTGTGCAGTTTAAGATGAACGGAACACGGATAAAAATCTATTTCGGGCATGCTGAATCGGCGAATGAAGTGATCGAGGCATAAAATCTTGATGAAGTCTGAGTAATCAAGTGTCTTCAATCGTGCCGTGACGTTACATCAGGCGCTGGTTGGGAGGCAACCAAATACGTAGCACATCACCATGAAATTCTGTAGAAAGTCACTCTGCAACATTCACTGATGGATACATCGACGAACTGTCACGCGTGCGATGGACCATCGCATGAATTCATCATGCTAGGTATGTTTTTCATTTATTTTCAAAATTAGGGCATCCTCGACAAAACCTATGACGGATCGTCGCATCTACGATGGACCGTCGTCGGGGTCTCGTTGCGTCATTAACCAGTAACCCGACCTGACCCGACTGCGGAATTTTAAAAGTTTTCAATGTCTTAAGTGTATCTCTAATGAGTTGCACTTTATCCATAGCAAAAAGGACTAAATCTGGCCCTATCAATGCTTCTTCACCTACTTCAAACCAACCAATGGGTGATTTACATCTACGCCTATGAAAAGCCTCATAAGGGGCTATCTGAATGTTGGAATGGTAGCTATTGTTATAGGCAAACTCAAATAGTTTTAGGTGATCATCCCAACTACCCTTGAAATCGATCACACAAGTTCTTAATATATCCTCTAGGGTATGAATGGTATGCTCTGCCTGTCCATCCGTCTGCGGACGAAATATTGTGCTATAGTTAACTTGAGTATCTAGGCCCTTCTGAAATGACATTAAAAAATGAGAGGTAAACTGAGGACCTCTATCTAAGATGATGGGTAAAGGAACCCCCTGTACTCACAATTTCATTAATGTAAGCTTTGGCATCTCCCTTTGCCGAATCTGTAGTCTTGATCGCTAAAAAGCGAGAAGACTTAGTCATCCTATCAACTATAACCCAAATTGAGTCATGACGTCTGCCAGTACGAGGTAACCCTGTGATGAAATCCATATTTATCACATCCCACTTCCAAGTAGGGATATTGATCTCTTGAGTCATACCTCTTGGTTTCTAATATTCTACCTTGACTTGCTGGCCATTGGAGCAATTACTCCCAAAGTCTGCTAATATGCATCTTCATGCCATTCCGGTAACAGACTTCCCTCAAATCGCGGTACATCTTAGTGGCACCTGGATGAATAGAATACCTAGAGTTATGGGCTTCTGCAAGAATATGGTGTCTCAACTAGCCCACATCAGGAACACACAATCTACCCTGGTAGCGAAGTGAAACATCTCCCCCTTGAGAGAAAACCTTCACTGTCTAATTGTGGACTACATTCTTAAGCTCAAGCAAGATTGAATCACTGTCTTGCTTTTCCTTAAGCTCCACTACCAAAGAAGATAGTTCCCCATTCTGAACTGTTACACCATTGTCTAATATGCTCATAAGGCGAACTCCCAAGCGAGCAAGCTTGTGAATATCCTTCTCTAGCTCCTTCTTTTCTTCCTCAACATGGGCTACACTACCCATAGATAACCTGCTAACAGCATCTACTACTACATTCACCTTACAAGGATGATAATGCACACTCATATCATAATACTTAACTTACTCAAGTCATATTCTCTGGCGAAGATTCAACTATTTTTGGTGAACACATACTGAATGCTCTTATGATCTGTGAACGCGTCTACATGAACGTGATACAAGTAGTGTCTCAATATCTTCAGTGTAAACACCACTACTGCAAGCTCGAGTTCATGAGTTAGATAGTTCTTTTCATGCACCTTAAGATGTCTAGAAGCATAAGCTTTAACCTTATCTCGTTGCATCAAAACACAACATAGGACAATAATGGATGCATCACAATTGTTCACATAACCATATAAACCCTCTGGTAGAGTCAAGACATGAGTTTTAGTCAATTTTGTTTTCAATTCTACATAGTTTTTCTCACAATCATCTGACCATTGGAATTTGAAAATCTTTTGAATCAACCTAGTCAATGGTGAGAATATGGATGAGAATCATTTCACGAACAATTTGTACTAACCCGCTTGACCTATGAAACTTCGGATATCTATAGAAGAGGTTGGTCTGGTCCATTATTTCACTGCTTCTAATTTCTGTGAGTCAACTCGGATCCCTTCTCTTGATACAATGTGACCAAGGAAAGCAACAGATGGCAACCAGAACTCACATTTGCTAAACTTAGAGAATAATTGTGATCCCTAAGAGTATGCAAAACAAATCATAGATGACTCGTATGTTCTTCCTCATTTCTAGAGTAAATGAGGATATCATTAATAAAGACGATAACGAATAAGACCAAGTATTGTTTGAACACTCTGTTCATCAAATCCATGAAATATACAGAAGCATTGGTTAGTCTAAATGACATAACTACAAATTTATAATGATCATACAGAGTTTTGAAGGATGTTTTTGGAATGTCATTATCTCTGACTCTAAGCTGATTATCACTCGATCTGAGGTCTATCTTTGAGAAACGACTAGCACAATGAAGTTGGTCAAACAAGTCATAAATCCTGGGGATGGGATTATCATCCTTGATTATGACCTTGTTCAACTATCTAAAGTCAATGCACATTCTGAGAGAACCATCTTTCTTGTTTACAAACAACACTGGCGCACCCCCATGATGAAATACTAGGTCTGATGAAGTCTTTATCTATAAGGTCTTTCAACTGATCTTTCAATTCCTTAAGCTTTCTGGAGACATTTTGTAAGAAGGAATAGAAATAGTCTGGGTATCTGGAAGGATATCAATTTCACAGTCGATTTCCCTTTCGGGAGGGACTCCGGGAATATCATCTGGAAACACTTCTTGAAACTCATAGACTACTAAAACTGACTCAAGAGTTGGGGTTTCAGAGATGGAATATTTAACCCGAATAGATGATAGATATAACCCTTAGAGATCATCTTTTTGTCTTTAAGGTAAGAAATAAATTGACCTATAGGCACTAAGCTACCACCCTTCTATTCTAAGATTGGTTCATCTGGAAACTGCAAGCGAACCATCCTAGTTCTACAATAGACTAAGGAATAACAAGAATGTAGTCAATCCATGCCTAGAATGACAGCGAATTCTACTATTTCTAACTATACAAGATCTGTTGAGGTGACTTACTGAGAAACAGTGACAGGGCAATTTTCTGTATACCCGTCTAGCTAAAACTGGGTCACCGACTGGAGTAGTGACAGAAAAGGTTCTGAGGGAGTTTTCTGAACTGACACTGAATTGGATTGCTATGTAAGGAATTACAAAGGGTCTATTAGACCTTGGATCTAACAATGCTTAAACATCAAGGTCAAAGACTCGTAATGTACCAATAACTAAATCAGGAGAACATTCCGGATCCTGGCGAGCTTGAAGAGCATACAACATGTTCTGGCACTGACCGCCACCTGTAGTAGATGAGTTACCCTGCTGAGTCAGGCGACTTGCTGGTTTTGCTGAAGTTGTAGACTGAGCTCTACCATTAACACCTCATTTACCCTGTATAGAAGGACAATCCTCAACCTATGAACATTCTAACCTCACCCAAAGCATCATTCTTTTCCTGCGAGACACTCGCTCTAATGATTTTTACAAGACTTAGGGCAAGTTGGGTAAGTCTTGGTGTCTGAAACACTTCCTTGAGACTTAGAGCATGGTTTTTCAACTTTCTGGTCATACATGTTCTTGGAGGATGGAACACTAGCTGATGAAGGGCTAGAGTAGAAAACTTTTGTTGGTTCTGCGAGCGATTTCCACCACTCGATTTCTTCTACGAATAGTAATAGTTCCTAACCCTAACCTTCTTATTCTCCTAAGCCTGTTCCGTAATATTATCACCCTGAACCTGCTAAGCATGAGTCATAAGACTAGATATGTTCATATCTCCAAGTAACATAACACTTCTACACTCAGTTTTCATAAATTCTGACACTCCATACAAGAACTTATTCATCTGTGCCCTGGAGTCAGCAACCATGTGAGGAGCATACCTGGAGAGTTGGTTAATCTTGAGCCCATATGCTTCGCCGTCATGTTTACCTACCTTAAGTCATGAATTCCCAAGCCTTTGATTCTCTCAACTCTATCGGGAAAAATATGTCCAAAAAGGTATTACAAAAGCCATCCCAAGTAATAGAAGGTGCATATGTACCCATATTTACCTTCCAATGAGTGTACCAAATATGAGAACCATCCTTCAACAAACATGATGCAAACTAAACCCGATCATTCCTAGTGACTTGCATTACCTAAAAGATCATCTTGATCTCATCCAAGAAATTTTGAGGATCCTTATTAGTTTGTGATCCAAAAAAACTCAGGCCGATTCATCCCTACAAAGTCACAAACACTTGCTACTATTAATCCACTATTTGCATTCACAAGAGCATGAACCCAATTGCTCTGGTTGTTCATACTCTGAGCCAACATATGTATGGCATTCCTGAACTACCCATTAGAGACTTCCTGATCTGGGGCTAGAGGAGCTGCGATTGCATTCCTGGCATTCACATTCCTGGCGTTAGCTCTACGAGAAAGCATGATTTTAATTATAGAACATTGAATTAGAATGGAATTAGATAATACCTTACGCACGATAAGATTAACAAGAAACTGCTGTTTTCATAAAACAATTTTTATTCTCCCTCTCATTAGATGTGGTGCACATCATAACCATAAAAACGACTCTACTTAGTGCGGCTTTTCTGATATCCTAGGACTCTTAAGCCTAGTGCTCTAATACAAAGTTTTTTCACGCGTGATCCCAATCTAACCCTGCTGTCATGATCATGAGATTAATAAAGGAAAGAAATTGATTCGGAAACTATATGATAATTTAAAATGAAGAGATTGGGGATACCCCCATGCTAAAATTGAGATATAGAATACTAATGAGTTTAATAGAAAGAAATTATTAACTCACTGATAAGCTGAAACTAACTATGTCTGAAAATAGACTGTAAACTGACTAGAAATGCTGGGACAGGCCCCAACTATGTCCAAAAAAAAACAAAAACTAACGAAATAAATACTAAACATAAACTCATGACTACTGTCAATGAGGACTCACCACTGAATCTACAGAAATGGAGATCAGAAATTGATCAAAGCGTAATCTGGATGCAGAGAGCCTGAACCTATATCACGAGAAGATGTAGCGCACGTATGCATTAGTACTTAAAGTTACTGAGCATGTAGGATAGAGTAAAACAGAAATAAAACATAACTAAACAAGCACAAGAGCAAATATAATAATCTGAACATGATATACTGAATTCGGAGTTAACTGGATGCAGTAACAAAAATTTTTAAATCCTGAGTCTGAATGATAATTGATATGTAAATATGTTCAATCCAATAGATTTTAATTGAACTTTGGGAGCTACTAATAACCAACAATAAAACCACACGAGATAAATATTGAGTCTGATGTATATGCTCTATCGAGAGGATCGAATATATCGTACCATAGGTATAAAGGCATGGTAGCGTGATCACTGAACTTATTACTCACATAGGGGACTTACAACCTACTTGCTAGTAGTTCTTGGACTAATTAGGTACACTGAACCCTAGTCCAACTCGTTATTATGCTACTACCAGCGAATTAGGTAATTACCTGATTATGACTGAGTTTCTATAAATATTTGATTGGTCAAAACAGAACATGCAAACTGACAGTGTAAAAATTAATGTGGTAATTATGCACTTATAATTGAGGCATGTATATATGAAGTAAATGAAATATCTGACCTAGCATGTGTAATTGAAGAACTAAAAAAATAAATAGCAAGGAAAAAGAAATTAATGTGATAAACTGAATAATAACATGAAAATCTGATTTGGAACATATAATTAATTAATTCATGAAGTTCTGTTGAAGTTCTAGAAACCCTAGGAGTACTAATGATATGGGAATCAATAATCTAACTGAAAACTAGGACCCAATGGGTGAAACGAACTCACAAGAGAAACCCACATACATTGTGATGAAATTAACAAAGAAATATTTAGATTTCGGGGCTAGAACTGCTGGAACCTTGCTACGTTTTTGAACTAGGGTTCTTGACCTTTTTCTCCTTTATTGCATCTAATTTTCTAAGTTTTGATTAATGATGTTAACTTAGATAAGTTTTAGTTATGTTTCTAGGCTCAAACTATCTAAAATCCGATGATTTAAGGTAAAACTGATGTATCTTAGGGTTTAAATAAAGTTGGAAATGACCAAAAGACCCTTGAGTTAATTGTTGTCATACCAAATGACGACCTGGACTAACAGGCCGTAGTTAACCGACGGTGCGTTTTTTGGGTCCGTAGGTTGGGTCTGTTCGACAAACCTTTACTAAAACGGGCATAATTTTCTACTCGGAGATCCAATTTTAGCAAACTCGATGGCTATGGAAAGATAATTAAATTATCTATCTTTTGAAATGTCATGTGATACCCAATTAATTTGGTGCAAAGATTTATGATCATTTGAAGTTGACCCAACAACCTTTTTCCCCTAACTATCTGCTAATTTTCACCTACGGTCCTTAGGTCCTTCTACGGACCGTACTTGTCATTCGTAGTTCTTGTCAGAGAGTGATAGTAGTTCTTGTCAGAGAGTGGGTAAATGGGGTCTTGATCGGCAAACACAGAAATACAGATCATAGACTAACCTACTAACCGTAGGTCCTTTCGTCGTTCGACACTTCATAAAAAATTTTGGGCTGTGTTTTTGGAGGCTTCAGACTCAAACGACAGATGCACAATATGGGCCATAGATCAGATTACGGTCCATCGATGGTAACCATCGGTTGAACCTGCAGATTTGTAAAAAGATGATTTTTGGCCTGTTTTAGATACGGGGTGCTACAAAGAGGATTTGCAAATCCTCATGAAGAAAATAGACTGCAAGACAGTAAGAAAGAAAATGCTAAAGTTCTGATTTTTATCTAGCAGGCATTTCACGATAGCCACTTCTCATAAATTGCAGCAGCAACCACATCATAGCAAGCTTGGTCAATTCTACAGAAGGACTTAAAAGGTGATTCAAAGGTCATGTGGTAAGATTGCAATCACTTCCACTAAAAAAAAAACTAAAATTGCCAACAGATTTTACTAACAACTTAAGTTTGTTAGTACTCTTCTAACAAATTACTAACATATTTCTAAATGAATTATATTTTAAAACTTAACAACGAAATTCTAACTGATTACCAACCAAAATATTACTAACGAAATATTTTTGTTGGTAAATATGGCAGGAAAAATGGCGCCAAATTTAGCAACTTTCTAATAATGGATTACCAATTGAAATATTATTAACAGACACTTTTTGTTAGTATTGTTACCAACGAAGTATATATCGGTTGGTAAATATGATAAAAACTTTGTTTATTTATTTTATTAATATATTACCAACGAATTACTTATCAAACATTTACCGACTGTAAGATTGTATTTCTATATTTACCAACCAAATATAAATGTGTTTGTAAATTAGTAACACAATATAAATTGTTGCTTAACTTGCAAACCAATATCAGTTGGAAAATTTACCAAAGAATAAAAATTGTAGTTAGTAAATTACTAACATTATTAAATTAGTTTGTAATATATCAACCGATCATTAATACATTGATAAAATTTACCAACATATCAATTATTAGTTGATAATATTAAAGATGAATGTTGAGTTGGATAGTAACTATTATCAACTGTGATAAAATTTGTTGGCAAATTATTAATTTCTAACATACATTTTAATAGTTGGTAAATTTACCAGTTGAGGTTAAATTTTTTGATAAATCAGCATCTAGTATTGAAATAATAAGTAAATCTAACGATATAACACTGAATCAATATTTTTTCCCCGAATTTAAGCTTTAGTGATATATTTAATGATAAATACCAATTATTTTTTTTGTAAAGAATCTAGCATTTAATATTATATTTATCTTTACTTCTATAATGATACATTCACTAATAATCAGGGGCGGCCCAACTTTATATTAAGGGGGTCAGTTGACACTGTTTCGTTGAAATTTTTTAAGTGTATATATATATATATATATATATATATATATACATAAATCTGAATAAATAAAAACAAATGTATAAATATTAATGACACTCCTTATATAAGGGAGCACTTTGAAATGTTGATCAGCGCTGAAAATGAAGGGTCATGCCTCACAAGTACCTGGGATCGAATCCCAGGAAAAGCATGTTTTGATTTTATTTTTGGAGCGTTTTCAAAGAAAAGCTTATAAGAAATATTTGAACCTTCAACCTCTGTATTCCTAGTTAAATTAGGTTGAAACAAACCAGTTGAACTTGAATATAATATAAAACCTTCTATTGAATTTTGCTTTTATTTTTGGAACGTTTTCAGAGAAAAGTTTATAAGAAAGATTTGAACCTTCAACCTCTATATTCCTAGTTAAATTAGGTTGAAACAAACCAGTTGAACTAGAATACAATATAAAACCTTCTATAGAAATTTTATTAGTTAATCAAAGAAGAATTGGATACAATAATATGAAAACTCGTCGAGGAGAGTTATAGTAGTTTACATTATTTTTATTTTTATTTTATTTTATAGTTTACTTGATTAAATAATTTTTTTTTAATTTAATATTTTTATCAATTATTTGTTATTAATTTATTTGTAAAATATGGACACTACTTACGAAAAATCATGTGTACGCCACTGGTAATAATATTACCAATTTTATCGATCCAAATTTTACCGAATGATTTTTTCTTAATTTTTTTTGAAAAGAATTAACGGGTGAAAATCGTTTTCCCTTGTGAAGTTTGCTTTAGGATGGTTAGTGCGAGTTTTGAGGCTTTGTTTTTCAGTTTGTGCAGTTAGTCGCTTTAACTTTTTAGGTTTGGCTAAAATGTGAGTTTTTTCAATATTTTGGTAAATGTGTTCAAATTAGAATTTCGCCAATGCGGTTAGCTCTAAAGATCATTTTTCATTGAATAGGATGGTTTGTTTGGGTTATAAAGCTTTTGTTTGCGTTTATGTCGTTAAGCGTTCTAAATTTTATGTTTTTGGCCAAAATATAACTTCAGACAATATATTTGGGAAATGTGTTCAAATGAGAATTTTGATAGTACAGTTAGGTTTGGAAGGTTTTTTTCTGATCATGCAAAAGAAGATTACTCAAGCAATAACTCAGATTCAATATGGTGATCAACATGTTCATACTGATCATAAAGAGATAGGAGGGGTATTCATCCAGTAATAACGTGGCTTTCTGCCTAATACATCAATCATATTAAATTGCTTGTAAATTTCGAAATATCCTTTCAAATTCTTTAAAAATATATGTTATTGTTTTTTTTTTAGATTGAAATATTATCATTGTGTAATAATTTAGTTTCTAAGCATAAGTTATTAGAAGAACAATGTAAATTTAGTGAATGACAAATTAAAATTTAACGTTTTTTTAGAAATATGTAATATTAAATTAATTAGTTTATATATAAAATAATTTACGAGTTGGGTAAAATGGTAATCTAACTTTGAATTTTGGTTCTTTCCACTTTAGTAGAATAATAAATAATAACATAATAGGAATTAATCTAAGAAAGTGCAAAAGTCATTAACATTTTTATTAAAATGATACAATTTGATATTTAAATTAAATAATCAAATGGTTTTATAACATTTTAATTTATAGTAGGGGTAACATCGCAATTTGACTTTTGACTATTTTTGTTCATATATATATATATATATATATATATATATATATATATATATATATATATAATTAGTTTATATTTTTGTGTGTCTGTGTTTACAATACTTTTTAAATAGTATCTCTTACTTTATTTGTTTCATCTAACGTGTGATAAAATTTCAAGAGTCAACTAAATTTGTATCACTTTTAATCTTTTAATTTGTTAATTATTGTGATTTATTTGTTTGCTCAGCTCTTTTCTAGAGGCTTATATTAATAGAGTAATAAGTAAATAAATGTATATAGAAAATTAAAGCTAAGTTAAAGAGTAATAAATAAGATGCTTTTCTAGCTAAATTTCTGAATATACCCTTAACGACCCCAAGCTAGTTTTATCATCTTAGATGAGGAAATTTGGAGTAGATCAGTTCTTAAAATCCATTGCTGCAAATCTCACTCCTAAGGTAAGAACTAGTTTTGAATCTCATTTCGAACCAGCCAATATCCAACATCAACATCCAAAATAATTTTGGAGAGCTGATGGTTTTCCCTTTTTTGAATCTCCCAGATCTTTATCCGTCCTAAACGTGGAGAATCTCCTGGATCTCTATCCACCCCAATCTTGGAGAGCCGATGAATTGTAAAATTGCTGCACCAGATTTGAAATTGCATGTCTCCATCGATCAATCGCTACAGTTTCATAGTTCATCACATTGGCACATCTGAATTGGAGAGCTACAAATCGCTACATATGATGAGATCTACAAATATCCTAGATTGGAGAGTTACAAATGAAGGAAAAATTCACATCAGCTGTAAATCACCTAAATTTGCAACTCAATCTCTACCACATGAATCAATTTATGGTAAAAAGACCTATATTGGTGTGGTATGTCTTGTTACCCTTTCATCATCTTTTCGTCTAAATAATTGCATGTGTTACTTGTTTTGTTACTACGAAGCTTGTTCTAACTTGCAAATTTTTTTCTTCATTTTGTAGGTTCATATTAAATAAATGATTTTATGGCATATCCAATCTTAAAAATTACTTAAAATTCTTTTTGACCCAATTAGTATTTTAAACTTCAATAAAATAAGATAAGAATCAGTTCTTTTCACAATTCTTTCGGCTAAAAAGTATTGAATTTTAACACAATTCTTGAATATCAGTTACTGAATTATCAGTAATATATATTACTGATAATTCAATTACTCTTTAACACAATTCTAAAGAGTAATATATATTAATTGGGTCATTTTATTACTCTTTAACTTGAATATATATTAGTAGATGATGTTTTAATGCTTGCTAAAGAGTAATTGAATTATCAGTAATATATATTCAAGTTAAAGAGTAATAAAATGACCCAATTAGTATTTTAAACATCATCTACTACGCTTGAATTATCAGTTCCACAATTCTTTCGGCTAAAAAGTGTGTATTCTTCATCACATTTATTATTCTATTTTATATGATTTGATTCATTGTAATTCTTTTCACATGTTTTATTTGCTTGGTTAGTATATAATGTTTTTATAGTATGTGTTTATTAGTTATCGCTGGAATAAATAAGATTAAATATTTATATCTGATGTTGAATCATCCTTACAGAAAGGATAAGAACTTATTTAGAGAGAACAGGGTAGTAACCATGCCGCCTACCCCGTTACAGTCAGGGGAAGATGTCTTAAAAGAGATAGAAGAACTAGGAGTTTTCTGGTTGAAAGAAGAGAAGCATATTTTGTGATTTTCCATATTGGAGTACAAATCTTGTTCTGCATAATCTAGCTATAATGCACATTGAGAAGAACTTCTTTGAGAATGTGTTCAACACAGTGCTGGAGGTAGATTATAAAACAAAATAATCCCAAGTCAAGAAAAGATTTGAAAGAGTTCTGTCGACGCCCTGAATTGTATGATGTTGATGGAAAGTACCCGAAAGCTATTTACACACTGAAAGAAGAGTAAAAAAAATAGTTGTGTGAATGGGTGAAATAACTAAAATTTCCTAATAGATATGTCTCAATTATGGGAAGGTGTGTGGACATGAAAAAACACAAGTTATTCGGTATGAAAAGTCACGATTGTTATATATTTATCTACTAACTAGATTAAAACGTCTTTTCTTAAATTTTCAGAGGGATCTTATTCTCGATGTAATATATCAACTAACTTTTATTCTTGTTATAATAAGATCAATCATGATTCAATCATTATGATATTATTTCATCCACGTTTAACTTTGAAATTGCAGATATGAAACCTAAGGGGTGGACGTAGTAGATATTCTGTAAAAAGGATTTCATATCATCTAACATCGCTCTCTGCTACTCTTCCATTTTAGCCACTTCTCCATAATGTGTAGGATCTGACGTTGCAAAAGATAATTGGTATGTTGTATACATGCCATTGGCGTGCTTGGCGTTCAACTTTTTAAGCCTTTTCGATATTCCTAATGGAATTGGCTCATCTTAAGACTCTTCAAGAGTAGTAGATCAAGAGTTTCTTCTCCCTGAAGTTGAAGAAAATAAATCTGGAGAAGTGGTAACAGATTCTGCTGCTATAGCTGTAGGAGTTAGCTGCTCAATTGCATCAAAAGTGCTTTTGTTGCTTCCACTCCAATTCCAACCTTCCATTTCATCAAATACTATATCCCTTCTAACTGAAACCTTTCTACTTTGAGGGTTATACAATCTATATTCTTTAGATTGTGTGCAGTACCTAATAAAAACACAATTTTCTGATTTTTCATCCAACTTTTGATGAAATTGGTAATTTACCGACGCATAAGCAATACAACAGAAAATTCATATATAACTTACGAATGGTTTTCTACCCTTCCAAGATTAAAATGGAGTTTCGTACATAACAAACTTTATTTGAGACACATTCAATAAATGGACTAATGTCGTTACAGCTTCAGCCCAAAATTGATTTGGAAGTCCCTTAGCTTGTAACATGATTCTTGCCATCTCCACCACTGTGCGATTTTTTTTGCTAAGCAACGCCATTTTGCTCCGGAGTATAAGGTGTTGTTAGCTCCCCATTATTGTCATTTTCCTCTTAAAAAATATTACTCCTTGGACAAGAATTCACGGCCTCTATCTGTGCGAAATATTTTTATGCACATACCACTTTGCTTCTTAATCTGGGCTTTAAAGTACTTGAATTTTGAAATATTTCTGATTTGGTTTCTAACAAATAGACCCATCTAATGTGACTATAATCATCTGTAAATAGGAGAAAATAACGACGCCCACTAGAAGATATAGTATGCATAGGTTCACATAAATCTAACATGTATTAATTGAAGACACTTTGAAGCCCTCCAAGCTTTTCCAACAGGAAAAGAATGTCAAGTTTGTTTTTCATAAATGCACCCTTCACACAATTCAATAGAATCAATTTTTGGTAGTCCAAAGAACCATACCTTTGTCAACTTTAAATTTCAAGCCCTTTGTATTGAAGTGACCATACCTCAAATGCCATAACTTCGACTCATCATTTGCACTTTCAACAAGAGTAAAACATTCCAGGTTGCAAACATCGAATAGAAACATCTTGTTTGACATCATAGGGATGCAAACCTTTTTGTCCTGAATTAATTTTTTGTAATAACACAAGCATCGTCATTAAACCAAATGTAATTCAGAATTCAGGTGGCTTATATGAGAAGAAATAAAAGATTCTTCGAGAATTCTCTTGTGTTTCTTGTTTTATTGATAAAATTATCATAGTACCAGGAAAGGTTTGGATTGTTATCCCTTAAATTTTGTAGAACATATAAAAATGTGGATATGAGCTCATTCAACTGTCATCTGGACCATTTGGAACTATATGATAGATGCATTTATGCGATGGTCACAGATATTTTGTTGTCAACTTACAAATTGGTATCTGTAAGGTTGTTTGCTCGACTTCTCAAATTAAGAGCATAGAATCAAACTATGAAATTACACTGATAATGCTGGTTGTTTAGCAGAAATTGTATGCCTCCAATTATAGCTAAACCATGAGTATGAGAACAGAACTCTCAAATGAGATTTGGTATGATATTAGTAACATGTATGCATCAAGCCAACAAGGTTTCCCCATTAAAATTTGTTAAGGGTCAGGAACCAAATAATTTTCATTTAAAAGGTTGAATGTGCAACTATAATTTTAATTGCTCAACCACGCACAAAGATTAATTTCCAAATAAGGTTGAGATGTACGTTAGATTTCCTAACATTAGGGGGAGAGATGATTGATAGCTGAAAATCATTTATGAGATTAATTATGCATTATCGATATCCTTGTTAAAAAAATGTGAACTTGAAGTTCAAGAGATAATTCATTTGCATAATATTGCAAATAAATTGCCATATGAATTTGCTGATCCTATTATATAATTCAGCTGCAAATGCTCTAACGGGAAGTCCTTGAAGGACAGAGACTATGATATGCCGGAAGCGTAATAAATCAATCCATTCCAAATATAAAATTCCTTAAAGAAGGAGAAGAACAAATTGTCAATATGGTCATGATAATCAGGCAAGTGCTATAAAATAGCACATTGACATAACACTTTATAAAACCTCGGAAAAGTGTCAGGTACCTGAAAAATGATTAAAAAAATAAGAGATATCCATAAGTTATGTCTTTGTTGGAATAGATATCAAATAATCGTCGACGATATCTTTCATATGAGGTAACTCTCAATGATATAAATTTTTTTGAGGATCTTAAATTCAAATCTGTCATAGAGTGTGCAAAGATAAATAATTGACCAAGTAAAATGCATGATTCAAGTATATTTGTTTCACTTAGAAAATTGATGTTTTGGACTGATGGTCCACAAGTCAAGGTATAATGTCAGTGGGGTATAAAAAAATTATTATGCGCTAGTATAAAAGTAAGATATCAAGTACGACTTGTGCTTTGAGGCATAAAGGTTTGTCGAAAAAACCTTGACATTATTGGGGATATTTTCTCCTATGGTAGATGTAATGAGGTTTGTTTTGATATGATAATATATGAAAACTTAAACACATATTATGAATAAATATCATGTCTAGCTAGACTTATAATGAAGGTTATACGTAAATCCTCGAAGAAATCGAGGTGTTTAAAGGTATAAGAGTTTGAAAGATACATTTTCAAATAAAACTTCAAGAATCCTTATATGAATTAAAATAACAAGGAAGAAAAGGGTACAAAAGGAATGACCCTAATTTTCCTCATTTTTTTTGAAAAGATAAGGATCTGAATTTATTGTTATTCTTGTGTATGTTGAAATTTGAACGTCATTTTAACTCTTAAAGAGATTTCAAAAGATGTTGAGTGTTTTTAAAAGGGTGAAAAGGTGTTGGTAAGACAGAATGCTGTCTTGACCTACAATTGATAATTTGACCAATGAAATATTTGTCAATCAATCAGCATACATAGAAAAGTTTTGATGTGATTCATTTGTAGCCTACATGCAGAAATAGTAGCCCTCTATGAAGCAAGTTGAGAGTGTGTATGGTTAATATCAATGACATACCATATTGAGGAAATGAAAGTGTCCACGATATGATTACTGATGTGAACAAGTTGAATGAGCAATTTTCTTGCTGCAAAGAGGTTATGAAGAATATAATGATATTCAAATTCGGCTAAGGTCAAAGCCTTGTCATATTCGTCAAACCAGAAATGATATATCAGGATGAGTTCAATGATGCAACATCTTTGTGAATGTGATTTCATCACAAAGACACTGTCAATATTAATATTTGAGAAGCTGGTGTACAAGATTGGAGAAATCATCACAAGAAATTAAGTGATGTTTTAATCAGGGGGGTATAATACGCGTTGCACTCTTTTTCCCTTGACCAAGGTTTTGTCCCACTGGCTTTTCCTTGCAAGGGTTTAATGAGGCAACAAATAATGCGTATCAAAAGATATGTGTACTCTTTTTCTTTCACTAGAATTTATTTCCACTAGTTTTTTTCTAGTAAGTTTTAACGAGGTACAATATCTATGGACATCCAAAGGGGAGTGTTATAAATCCATTGAACGAGTGGATAGTCCATAAAATTAGTACATGAACTGCTATCCATATTCACTAGGTTTCATGAACTTTTTTGGATAAGAATGTATCTATTTATTATGATACTTAACATGGTGACTTTTGAAATGATTTATCAACCTATAAATAGGGTCGTTCATTCATTATTGTATGATATACATATTAGACTTAGATATACTTGTATAAGAAGAAAAGTTCTCTCTTCTATCTACTTCTCTTGTCTTCTTCTCTTTATGAATATTTTATTTTAAGCTTGATTTCATAAAAGTTTATGCTTTGTTTTCTGTTTGTTTATTTTTTGCTTTTAGGATCTTGATAGTTTAAGTATACTATTTCAATTAATTTGGATTCACAACAAATATATTCACCAAGGGGCATAAAATGCTTCAAAATAAGTTCTAGTTTAAACAGTATCAAATGTCCGAGTGATGAAAACATTCTAACCATCCTATCATACTTAGTGACACGTAATTAGAAATTTCACTAAAGATATATTTAAACTTTGAATAAGACTACAAGAGTATAACCAATTGTAAATATACTAATATTTCGGATGAACCTAAATACAAATAATTGATTTTTTTAAAAGGGAAAATATATTGTTATTATTAATAATAAAAAACAAACTCAATGTATTATCATAAACCCACTATTGAATTGTAATTTTTTAAAATTCAAATAAACCAAAATTTTCATAAATAAATTCCAATTTCTTAACTACCAGGTAAATACCACTCGTTTAAGAAAAATAGAAAGTTGACCCCTAATGTAGTCAAATCAATTTTCTACAGTTAATTTGGACCTTTTTGGGTGTGTTTGATACGAAGGAACATGTTTTCCGTGGAAAGTGTTCGTGCAACACATGTACATTTTATTTTTTTATTTTCTCATTAAGAAAAAAATCAAATTTTTAAGTGTTTCATTTATAAATGAATTTTATTGAGAAAATATTTTTTATTTTTAATAGAGAGTAGAAATAATTCAGTGGATTGAAATGAAAATGAAAATATTTTTAAAATTAAACTTAATATTTGGGGGGGGGGGGGGGGGGTGGTGGAGCTGGGTAGGGTAGGGTAGGGGTGAGATTGGCTAAAAATATTTTTTTTGAAATTAAAAATATTTTTTAAAAAAAAAAACTTTAATTTTTTTTTGGAATGGGTGTGGGGGGTCGCGGGTAGGGGTGGGTGTAATGACTTATAAAACGAATAAGTGAAACTAGAACCTAACTAGTGAGTGTGCCAATTTTTTTTTATTTTGGGGCTTAATTCAATTAAATTGCAACATGATTCAATATGTTACACCAATATTTAGTCGTATAACTTGTCTAAGTAATAAATTATGGTTGTTAACAACACACACCATTGGATTATAGAAATTTTATTTATAAAGACGATCATCTCACTAGTTCATCATACATTGTCCTAGTAAATCCATATAATAGTTATATAAAACCTTTCTAAATCGTTGTTTCAAATGTTATACCTTATTATTATTGACAATTTATGTTCCAAATAACTAAAATTTGGTTCAAATTTAAATTTTTCCTTTATTAAATCGATCAAATCGTCTATTAGAGTCTCCTTGATTTTTCATCTGTAGCAACATATGCAGTTTCAGTTATTAAATTCGCAACATATAACGAAACTAATGTAACATATAACTACAACAAATTACTCTTTTGGGGCTTAATTCAATTAAATTATCACGTAATTCGACATGTTATACCAATATATAGGCCTAAAACATGTCTAAGTAACAAATTATGTTCGTTAACAACACTTTCCATTGGATTATAGCAATTATATTTATAAAGACAATCATGTCACTAGTTCATCACATATTGTCCTAGTAAATCCAAATGATAGTTATATAACACCCTTCTAAGTCGTTGTTCCAAATGTTATACCTTATTATTATTGATTATTTGTGTCACGACCCAAAATCACGAGTCGTGATGGCACCTATGTTCCCAACCAATAGGTAAGCCAACCAACATATTTTAACAAACATGACTAACTAATCAGCGAAAAGACAACAATAAGTCAAATCTCCAATACTGAGTTCCTTATAAGTTCGAATGCGGAAAAATGAAAAAAAAATACCACCCAAGAATGGGTGTCATAAGTACAAGAGCTTCTAAACTCCGATGCAAGTCTGAAACTAAATGACATATCTAACATAAGGGATATCTTGTTTTAATACTAATAACAAAATAAATAAAAGATAGAGGGAGGTGTGGGCCACGGAACATCCAAGCAGCTCACCATAACTCCAAGACCTTCAAGCTCGGACTCAATTTTCTCCACGAGATGTGCTCCTACTCGGAATCGAATCTGCACCACAAAGAGTGCAACAAGTGTAGTATGAGTACGAAACCATGTGTACCCAGTATGTCTCATTGACCGACAACGAAGAAGTAGTGACGGGAGTTTAAATAAAAAAAATTTCTTAAATTATATAAGTATATATATATATATATAATACACTCACTATTTAAATTTCATCAATAAAGGTAATCAAACATCAAGTACTTTACAAACACCAAACAAAACACATAATCATCAAAAAATAATGATGTGATGAAATGCAATGCAATATGACACAATGTAATGAATTGTCTCCGAATACCCAGTACTCACTCAACCGTATATGCATAATACTCCTCGGAAATACATCGAGAGCTCATCACCCATGGGGGACTTGCGAGGGCCATATACCGACACGGACGATCTCCACGTGCCTATGAGGACGATCTCAACGCACTATCATAATATCAAACAATTTTCACACGGAAGGTCTCCACGTGCCCAAATTACAATCTTAACATCTCACCATCCCCAGCACGGACGATCTTTACGTGCCCAACTTATACTCAATCTCATGTCAATGCGTGTACACAATACTATTTTAATAAAGGGGATGATGATGCACCCGAATCAGTCAAATATCGACATACTACATAACCACCTCGATTATCACAAATATACGGGTGTAATAAGGAAAACACAATCACACAAGGATTTCAAGTCAATAATATATAACCTAGTGCCCATATGCTTTGGCATTCTCAAATTACAATCCACTTCTATAGTGGTAATTTTCCTTTTTATAATACTGGTACTCGTACCAATGCCCGTCACATAATTGATACGAGACCCCGATCTTTCGCCCTTACCCCTTGTCTATTTCATTTTTTTATCTTTAATTAGGAAAACGTCCTTCAACAAGTCTAAAAAGTCTTAACATACCATAAGTGCCGAGCTCGTGTCACGAATCGTCAAGATAGTTCCTTCCATTTTCACAAAGTTTCAGAATGTTCACGATCTACCAATGATGCAATATTCGTAAGTAAGCGAGTTTGTAGACATTCAAATTATTATATATCTATCATAGACCCTAAAACTCAATCATATTTCTAACCAAACTTCAAATCTTGATATAGTTTTAATGCCAAAATTATCATACTTGTCAAATTTCAAGCCTAGAGTAACAACCTCAACTCATCTAAATATCATGAATTGAATGATATTCATTAACACGATACCACCAAAATTGATTATCTATACCCATATATATATTAAACTTCAAGGAGTAAGTTTTATGTGAAAAATTAAAATAAAATAAAATGACCATGGAACTACAAAGATTTCCACTTATGTGCAGACATATATGGTTGCCAATGATTTTTCTACTTTTCATTTTTTGTATGTGATTATGCCTAATCATTAGATAATGATTAGGATTGGTATAATAAATATAAATAATTCCCTCTTCCTATTATAGTTTAAAAAAGCGATCACCTTTCCAGTTTCTGTAAAAATTAAAAATTTACACGTCCTTAAATGCTTATCCCAGAATATCGATCAATATAATTAGTTACTTACTCCATTAACCTTCTTCCCATATAATCTAATAGTACTCAATACAATACAGCACGATAGGATACAATATTCCTACATTATATTTTCTAATTCAATAACTAATAATTAAATTTGTAATTTTCGAGACAAAAAAATAATATCTAACTTGAGCCACTGGTTGCAAAACCAGAAGCATCGCATGAATATTAAAAAGGTAAATTTTTCCCTTTACTTTACTTTTCATCCATCCTATTTATTCATTCCTAATAACTAACTAAAAAATTATTTACATCCCAGGGACCACATCGAACAACAATAACCCATAATTGACTTATCCATTTTTTTTTCCAAAACAAAAATGATCCCAGCAATTCCTACTAGTAATAAGATCATCCAATCATATACAATTTTAAAATATAATTAAGATCTTAATTGCACTATCTATTAACTATAATGTTTGCCCATTACCCAGTTAGTTCCCACTTAAAATACCACCAAATTGAAAATTTCCCCCAACTTTCGTTTTTGATTTTTACGTTCCCCCACACATTATTTTTACAACCAGTACCTTAAATCCCATTACAAAGAACTAATGTTGAAAACCTTTACCTTAATGAAATCTTCTCGTCCGTAGGTTGATTATTGCCGCTTAGGTAGTTTCTAACCCCTTTTTTTATTTTCTGCCTTTCTAATGTTAATAAGTATAACAAATAAACTAATCCCACTAACTTAAATTAATATATAGGTCGAGTATAAAGATATTAAATAAATTATGGGTATGACCCACTAACTATTAACTATATTAATTCGTCACTAAAATTTTTATCAACTCAATACTCTTAGTCTTCGAATAGCTTAAAAATACCCTTTTAAATTTTCAAAAGGAGTCGAGCTAGTCCTAGTTCTCAAAATGACCTAGCGGGTCGTTACATCACCTACCACTTAAATAAACGTTCGTCCTCGAACGGGGAAAAAAAGAGCTAACCTGAACGCTAAAAAAGATGAGGATATTTACTCCTCATGTGTGACTCTGTCTCCCATATAGCCTCCTCCACTGGACGATGCTTCCATTGAACCTTTACTGAAGCAATCTCCTTGGACCTTAGCTTCCGAATTTGCCTATCCAAAATGGTGATCGGCTATTCTTCAAAAGTCGAATTCTGATCAAGTAACACTGAATCCCATTGAATCACATGATCACCACCTTGATGATACTTCTTAAGCATTGAAATATGAGATACAGGATCGACACCTGACAAACTAGGTGGCAAAGCCAACTGATACGCCACCTCACAAATACTCTCAACAATCTCAAAAGGACCAATATACCTTGGTCTCAACTTACCCTTCTTTCCAAACCTCATCACACCTTTCAAGGGTGAAACCTTCAATAAAACCTTCTATCCAACCATAACCTCTAAATCACGAATCTTTCGATCTGCATAACTCTTTTGCCTACTCTGAGCCATGAGAAGTCTATCTTGGATCAAGTTGACCTTGTCCAAGGACTCCCTCAACAAATCTATACCCCATGGTCTAACCTCAAATGCATCAAACCAGCCAATTGGAGATCGACATCTCCTACCATATAGAGCCTCAAATGGTGTCATCTCAATGCTCGCATGATAACTATTATTGTAAGCAAACTCCGCCAAAGGCAAGAACTGATCCCACTGACCACCAAAGTCAATCACACACGGCCGCAACATGTCTTCAAGAACCTGAATAGTCTTCTCAGATAGACCATCAGTCTGAGGGTGAAAGGTTGTACTAAGATCCACCCGAGTGCCCAACTCTTTCTGCATAGACGGCCAGAAATGAGATGTAAATTGGGTGCCACAATCTGAAATAATCGATATAGGAACCCCATGCAACCGAACTATCTCCCGAATATAAATCTTGGCTAACCATTCTGAGTTATACGTAGTCTAAACTGGTACAAAGTGTGCAGACTTAGTTAGTCGATCCACAATGACCCATATAGCATCGAACTTACCCAAGGTGCGTGGCAATCCTATTACAAAGTCCATAGCAATACGCTCCTACTTCCACTAAGGTATAGGCATCCTTTGTGTCACACCTCCAGGCTTTTGGTGCTCATACTTCACTTGCTGACAATTTAAACAACGGGATACAAAATCTACTATGTCCTTCTTCATACGACACCTCCAATAATGTTTTTTCAAGTCACGATAAATCTTAGTATCCCCCGGATGAATCGAGTACCTCGAACTATGGGCCTCCTCCATGATTAATCTAGTCAAACCACATGTACGAGGAACACAGATACGACCTTTAATCATCAAAACTCCCTCACTATCAAGAAATGCAGCCTTGGCTTTTTCTTTTAATACCTTGTCTTTAATCTTACATAAATCACCATCATCAAACTGTTGAGCCCGAATCGGTTCCAACAACAATGATCTAGCCTCCATATATGCCAGCACCTTACAAGGTTCTAAAATATCAAGTCTCACAAAGCTATTGGCCAAGGATTGGACATCTCTAGCTAAAGGACGCTCGTTTACCTGTAACATGGCTAAACTACCCATACTTACCGCCTTTCGAATCAAAGCATCTGCTACAACATTTGCCTTGCCTGGATAATAAAGAATAGTCATGTCGTAGTCCTTGAGCAACTCCAACCATTTCCGTTGCCTCAAATTTAGATCTCTCTGATTGAATATATATTGGAGGCTACGATGATTTGTGAACACCTCACAATGCACACCATAAAGATAATGCCTCCAAATATTAAATGCAAACACAACAGCCGCCAACTCTAAATCATTAATAGGATAATTCTTCTCATGAACCTTCAATTGTCTCGAAGTATAAGCTATCACTTTTTGCTTCTGCATTAATACACAACCAAGAACAATCCGAGAAGCATCACAATATACTATAAAACCCTCTCCCTCAAGGGTAGGGTCAAAATCGGAGCAGTAGTTAATAAAGTCTTGAGCTTTTGGAAACTAACCTTAGACTCGTTAGACCACTGAAAAGTTACCTCCTTCTGTGTTAATCTAGTTAATGGAGATGCAATGGATTAGAAACCCTCAACAAATCATAGATAATAACCTGCAAAGCCTAAGAAACTCCGAATCTCAGTAACTGAAGCAGGTCTGACGCTATCTCTAACTGCCTCAATCTTCTTAGGATCCACCATGATACCCTCCTTGGACACAACATGTCCTAAGAATGCAACCGAACTAATCCAAAACTTACACTTTGAAACTTTGCATAAAGCTTCTTCTCCTTTAGAATCCCAAGCACGATCCTCAAATGATGTTCATGTTCCTCCTTTGTGCGTGGGTATATCAATATATCATCTATGAAGACAATAACAAAGGAATCCAAATACTGTCTGAAAACTCCATTTATCAAGTCTATAAAAGTTGCAGGGGCATTAGTCAATCCAAAAGACATCACCAAAAACTCGTAATGGCCACAATGTGTTCGAAAAGCTGTCTTAGGGATATCCTCCGCCCTAACCTTCAGCTGATGATAGCCAGAACTCAAATCAATCTTGGAGAAAACTGAAGCACCCTGCAACTGATCAAATAAGTCATCGATAAAAGGTATCGGGTACTTATTTTTGATGGTCACCTTGTTCAACTGTCGATAGTCAATACACATACGCATAGATCCACATTTCTTCTTCACAAATAACACTGGAACACCCCCAGGAGATACACTTGGTCTAATAAAACCTTTGCATAACAAATCCTGCAACTGCTCCGTCAACTCTTTCAAATCAGCCGGTGCCATACGATAGTGAGGAATGGAAATAGGCCGAGTGCCTGGCTCCACATCAATACAAAAGTCAATATCACGATCTGGTGGAAGACCTGGCAAATCGGTCGGAAATACTTCTGAAAATTCACTCACTACTAGAATAGACTCAAGCATAGGAGTCTCAATACTAGTATCTCAAATGTGGGCAATGTACGCCAAACATCCTCTCTGTACCAACTGACGAGCCTTAAGAAATGATATCACACCCTTAGAAGGGTGACTAAGAGAACCTCTCCATTCTACAATAGGAATTCCAGGCATAGCTAAAGTGATTGTCTAGGCATGACAATTTAAAATTGTGTGGTAAGAAGATAACAAATCCATACCGAGAATTACATCAAAATCTATCATATCTAAGACCTTTAAATCTGTGTGAGTTTCATACCCCATCAATGTAACTGTACATAATCGATACACCCGATCTACAACTACAGAATCCCCGATATGAGCAGAAACACGTATCGGTAAATCAAGAGACGCACATAATATATATCTAGACTAGGAGAAAAATATATGGACACATAAGAATAAGTAGACCCTGGATCAAATAATACAGTAGCTGATCGATGACAAACCGGAATAATACCTATGATAACAACATCTGAAGCCTCAACCTCTTGCCTACCTGGAAAAGCATAACAGTGAGAACGACCTCCATCAGATTGTGAACCTCCACGACCACCACCTCGATCAAAAGGAGAACCACCTCTACCTGAATGAGGACCACCTATACCATTCTGTGCACCACCCCTAGCTGGAGTTGTGCAGCCCTGGAAGTCGAAGCCTAAGAACCCTGATGTAAGCCACCACGTCTGATCCTAGGGCAATCTCTCACAAAGTGTCCCATATCACCACACTCAAAACAGCCCCTACGAGACGTAGGTTGATGAGAGTACCATAACTGACCAGAATTCCCTCCCCGAACCATAGGCCTAGAAGATGAACCCTGTGATGTATGCATTGAGCTGGAAGAACTATGCCTAGTGTAACCCATCTCAGACGCAGGTATAACAACATGAATGGGTCTGCTGGACTGAGAGTGATAACCTCTCCCTACATAACCTCGACTCCTAGGCTGAGCACCACTAAAATCACCTGAATAACGGGTCCTCTTTCCCTCACGCTGCTCAAATCCCTCACGTCGAATCATCTCTAACTCCTTAGCAGCATCCACCACTTTCTGGAACGGAACACCAGAAGCAGCAACTTGAGAAACTCCTAGAAGAATCGAAATAATCAGCCCCTTAACAAACCTCCTCACTCTCTCAGCCTCTGTAGGAAGTATCATCGAAGCATGCCTAGCCAAGGCATGAAATTTACCCTCATACTCTGCAACTGACATACCACATTGCTGCAAACCCTAAAACTCGTCCCTCTTGCGCTCCCTCTCACTGCATGGAACAAATTTTGATAGAAATACCTGAGTAAACTTTGTCAGGACAATGGATGAGATCCCGTTGGCCTACTACTAATATAACACCTCCACCACTACTTGGCGGAGCCAGTCATCTGAAACGTTGTGTAGTCAACTACATGAGACTCTACTAATATGAGATTATGCAACCTCTCATGAAAACTAACTATAAATTCATATGCATGTTCAGTTAAGTAACCAGTATAAGTAGGAGGATTCATTAGTCTGAACCTCCCAACATCTTTTGCTCATTAATGGTCATAGAAGGTTTGTTCACCAAATGTGATGCAATATCTGGAAACTCCATACTATCCAAACGAGGAGCTACAACAGCAGCTGGCTGAGTCCTGGGAGTCTGAGAATAAGGAGCAACTATCTAATCTGGAGTCTGACCTCCGACACGGGTCTGTGAGCCATCAGAAGTGACAGTCAAAGCTCCTGCCTGAGCCATCCCTTCTAGGAGTCCTAACATACGAGCCAAGGTATCTTGAAGCACTGGGGTGACAATAGTACTGAGTGGAGCCTGAGCCGGCTCATCCCTATCGACACGATCTTGCACATCCCCATGAATATCCTATGCATCAGGAGGTACGGTCCTATGATGACCCTGGGTAACTATGGTTACTTGACCTTTCACAGGTGCTGCAATACAGACTCTACCTCGACCCTGAGCTCGTCTCCTGCCTCTACCTCAGATAGTGTTCCTAGAAGCAGGCGTAGGAATGGGATTCTGACCACCACTTTCGAGTGTACGAGTTCTCGCCATCTGAGAGGATGAGATATCAAGATTAGAATTTCAACAAGGTCAAGTGTGCACGATAGTGAATGAATGAACAAAATATTTCCTATATGTCCTATACCCTCTCGAAGATAGGTATGGACGTCTTCATACTGATACGCAAGACTCTACCAGACATTGATCTTGTACTCGTGAGACCGATGCACCTAGGGCTCTGATACCAAATTGTCACGACCCAAAATCGCGAGTCGTGATGGCACCTATGTTCCCAACAAATAGGTAAGCCAACCAAGATATTTTAACAAACTTGACTAACCAATGAGCGAAAAGACAATAATAAGTCAAATCTCCAATACCGAGTTCCTTATAAGTTCAAATGCGGAAAACTGGAAAAAAAATACCACCCAAGAATTGGTGTCATAAGTACAAGAGCTTCTAAACTCTGATACAAGTCTGAAACTAAATGACAAATCTAACATAAGGGATATCCTGTCTGAATACTAATAATAAAATAAATAAATGATAGAGGGAGGTGTGGGCCACGATACAGCTAAGCAGCTCACAACAACTCCAAGAACTTCAAGCTCGGACTCAATTTTCTCCATGAGATGTGCTCCTACTCATAATCGAATCTGCACCACAAAGAGTGCAACAAGTGTAGTATGAGTACGAAACCACGTGTACCCAGTATGTCTCATTGACGGACAACAAAGAAAGTGACGAAAGTTTATATATATAAAAAAAATTCTTAAATTATATAAGTATATATATATATTACACTCACTATTTAAATTTCATCAATAAAGTTAATCAAACATCAAGTACTTTCCAAACACCAAACAAAACACATAACCATAAAAAATGAATGATGTGATGAAATGCAATGCAATATGACACCATGTAATGGATTGTCTCAGAATACCCAGTACTCACTCAACCATATATACATGATACTCCTCGAAAATACATCGAGATCTCATGACCCATGGGGCACTCGCGAGGTCCATATACCGACACGGACGATCTCCACGTGTCTGTGCGGACGATCTCAACGCACTATCATAATATCAAATAATTTTCGCACGGACGGTCTCCACGTGCCCAAATTACAATCTTAGCATCTGACAATCCCCAGCACGGACGATCTCCACGTGCCCAACTTATACTCAAATTCATGTCAATGCATGTACACAATATTATTTTAATAAAGGGGATGATGATGCACCTGAATCAGTAAAATATCGACATACTACATAACCACCTCAATTATCACAAATATACGGGTGTAATAAAGAAAACACAATCACACAAGGATTTCAAGTCAATAATATATCACCTAATGCCCATATGCTCTGGCATTCTCAAATTACAATCCACTTTTATAGTGGTAATTTTCCTTTTTATAACACCGGTACTCGTACCAATGCCCGTCACACCATTGATACGAGACGCCCATCTTTCGCCCTTACCCCTTGTCTATTTCATTTTTTTTATCTTTAATTAGGAAAATGTCCTTCAACAGGTCTAAAAAGTCTTAACATACCTCAAGTGTCGAGCTCGTGTCACGAATCCTCAAGATACTTCCTTCCCTTTTTGCAAAGTTTCAGAATGTTCACGATCTACCAATGATGCAATATTCGTAAGTAAGCGAGTTTGTAGAAATTCAAATAATAATATGTCTATCATTGACCCTAAAACTCACTCATATTTCTAACGAAACTTCAAATATTGATATAGTTTTAATGCCAAAATTATCATACTTGTCAAATTTCAAGCCTAGAGTTAAACCTCAACTCATCTAAATATCATGAATTGAATGATACTCATCAACACGATACCACCAAAATTGATTATCTATACCCATATATATATTAAACTTCAAGGAGTAACTTGTATATGAAAAATTGAAATAAAATAAAATGACAAGGGAACTACAAAGATTTCCACTTATGTGCTGACATATATGGTTGCCAATGATTTTTCTTTTTTCATTTTTTTAAGTGATTATGCCTAATCATTCTTCAATGATTAGGTTTGGTATAATTCATATAAATAATTCCCTCTTCCTATTATAGTTCAAGAACGTGATCACCTTTCCAGTTTCTGTAAAAATTATAAATTTACACGTCCTTAAATGCCTATCCCAGAAAATCGATCAATATAATTAGTTACTTACTCCATTAACCTTCTTCCCATATAATCTAATAGTACTAAATACAATACAACACGATAGGATACAATATTCCTACATTATATTTTCTAATTCAATAACTAATAATTAAATTTGTAATTTTCGAGACAAAAAAATAATATCTAACTCGAGCCACTCGTTGCAAAACCAGAAGCATCGCAAGAGTATTAAAAAGGTAAATGTTTCCCTTTACTTCACTTTTCATCCATCCTATTTATTCATTCCTAATAACTAACTTAAAAATTATTTACATCCCAGGGACCACATCGAACAATAATAACCCATAATTGACTTATCCATTTTTTTTTCCTAATAAAAAATAATTCCAGCAATTCCTACTAGTAATAAGATCATCCAATCATATACAATTTTAAAATATAATTATGCTCTTATTTGCACTATCTATTCACTATAATGTTTGCCCATCACCCAATTAATTCCCACTTAAAATACCACCAAATTGAAAATTTCTCCCAATTTCCCTTTTTGATATTTACGTTCCCACACACATTAATTTAACAACCAGTACCTTAAATCTCATTACAAAGAACTAAAGTTTGAATCCTTTACCTGAATGAAGTCTTCTCGTCCGTAGGTTGATTATCGCCGCTTAAATAGTTTCTAACCCTTTTTTTTATTTTCTTCCTTTATAATGTTAATTAAGTATAATAAATAAACTAATCCACTAACTTGAATCAATATATAGGTAAGGTATAAAGTATTAAATAAATTATGGGTATGACCCACTAACTATTAACTATATTAATTCTTCACTAAAAAATTTATCAACTAAATACTCTTAGTCTTCGAATAGTTTTAAAATACCCCTTTAAATTTTCAAAAGTAGTCGAACTAGTCCTACTTCTCAAAATGACCTAGTGGGTCATTACAATTTGTGTTCTAAATTAGTAAAATTTGGTTAAAATTTTCATTTTTCCTTTCCTAAATCGATCAAATAGTCTATTAGTGTCTCCTTATTTTTTCATAATAGCAACCTATGTAGTTTCTGTTGTTAAATTCGCAACAAATAACGAAAATGTTGCAACGGATAATTATAACTTATGACTCTTTAGGGTATTTATTTAATTACATTCTCACGTAATTCGATATGTAACAACAATATAAAGTCCTACGACATGTCTAAGTAACAAAGTATGGTCGTTAACAAAACGCTCTATTGGATTATAGCAATTATATTTATAAAGGCAATCATCTCACTAGTTCATCATACATTATCCTAGTAAATCCATATGATAGTTATATAACACAATTATAAATCGTTGTTACAGATATTATAACTTATTATTATTTATTATTTATGTTCTAAATCATTAAAATTTGGTTCAAATTTCCTCTTTTTCCTTTCCTAAATCGATCAAATTGTCTGTTAGTGTCTCCTTGATTTTTCATCTATCACAACATATGCAGTTCCTGTTCTTAAATTCGCAACATATAACGAAAATATTGCAACATATAATTATGACAAATGACTCTTTTAGGACTCAATTCAATTAAATTCGCATAATTCGATATGTAACACCAACATATAGTCCTACAACATGTCTAAGTAACAAATTATAATTGTTAACAACACTCACCATTGGATTATAGCAATTATATTTAAAAGGAGAATCATCTCACTAGTTAATCATATATTTTCGTAGTAAATTCATATGATAATTATACAACATCCTTCTAAATCGTTGTTCCAAATGTTATACCTTAGTATTATTGATTATTTATGTTCTAAATCACCAAAATTTATTTAAAATTTCAATTTTTCCTTTCCTAAGTTGATCTAATAGTGTATTAGTGTCTCCTTGATTTTTCATGTGTAGCAACATATGCTTTTTTTGTTTTCAAATTTGCAACACATAACGAAATTATTGCAACATATAATTATAAAAGATAACTCTTTTGAGGCTTAATTCAATTATATTCTCACGTGATTCGATATGTAACACCAATATATGCAGTTTTACTGTTAGTTTTAGTTTTAGGAAATTGGTGTAACATATAATTATAACAAATTACTCTTTTGGGTCTTAATTCAATTAATTTTTCACGTAATTAGATATGTAACACAAATATATAGTCCTACAACATATCTAGGTAACAAATTATGATCGTTAACAACACTCTCCATTGGATTATAGCAATTATATTTATAAAGACAATCATATTACTATTTCATCATATATTGTCCGAGTAAATCCAAATGATAGTTATATAACACCCTTCTATAACAATGTTCCAAATGTTATACCTTATTATTATTAATTATTTGTGTTCTAAAATATCAAAATTTGGTTCAAATTTTCATTTTTCGTTTCCTAAATCGATCAAATCGTCTATTAGAGTCTCCTTAATTTTTCATCTGTATGAACATATGTAGATTCTGTTGTCAAAGTTGCAACATATAACGAAATTGCTGCAACATATAATTATAACAAATGGCTCTTTTGGGGCTTAATTCAATTAAATTGTCACGTGATTCGATATTTAACACCAATATTTAGTCGTACAACATGTCTAAGTAACAAATTATGGTTGTTAACAACACACACCATTGGATTATAGCAATTATATATATAAAGACAATCATGTCACTAGTTCATCATACATTGTCCTAGTAAATCCATATGAAAGTTATATAACACCCTTCTAAATTGTGGATCCAAATGTTATAGCTTGTTATTATTGATTATTTATGTTATAAATCACTAGAATATGGTTCAAATTTTCCATTTTTCCTTTCCTAAGTCGATCAATAATCTATTAGTGCCTCCTTGATTTTTCATAATAGCAACATATGCAGTTTCTGTAGGTAAATTCGCAACAAATAACGAAAATGTTGTAACGTATATTTATAACTAATGACTCTTTTGGGTTTTAATTTAATTACATTCTCACGTAATTCGATATGTAACAACAATATAAAGTTCTACGACATGTCTAACTAACAAAGTATGGTCGTTAACAACACTTTATATTGGATTATAGCAATTATATTTATAAAGGCAATCATCTCACTAGTTCATCATACATTATCCTAGTGAATCCATATGATAGTTATATAACACAATTATAAATCGTTGTTACAAATATTATAACATATTATTATTTATTATTTATGTTCTAAATCATTAAAATTTGGTTCAAATTTCCTTTTTTTCTTTTGCTAAATCGATCAAATTGTCAATTAGTGTCTCCTTGATTTTTCATCTGTAGCAACATATGCAGTTTCTGTTCTAAAATTTGCAACATATAACGAAAATATTGCAAAATATAATTATGACAAATGACTCTTTTAGGGCTCAATTCAATTAAATTTGCATAATTCGATGTATAACACAAACATATAGTCCTACAACATGTCTAAGTAACAAATTATGATTGTTAACAACACTCACCATTGGATTATAGCAACTATATTTAAAAAGACAATCATCTCACTATTTAATCATACATTTTACTAGTAAATTCATATGATAGTTATACAACTGTAACGACCTGTTAGTCGTTTTGGGCAGTAGAGTTTATTTCTGGTAATTACAGTCTGAGTTGACGGATCCCACAACGGACCGTCATTGGCACGACGGACCGTCGAGGGGGTCTCGTTCCAAAACACTTAGAATTCTGAAATTTGGGTACTGAAATCGACTCTCTGAACTTTGTGACGGAATGGCAGGACGGATCGTCGCAGGCACGACGGACCGTCACAAATCTTTCCACAGAACTAACTCTCTGAACTTTGTGACGGACCTGCAGGACGGACCGTCACAGTCATGACGGACCGTCACAGGCTGCGTAACCCTGACTGGGTCGGATTTCTATTTAAAAGTTTTAAGGGGCGTTTTGGACTATTCATGCTTATAATTGTAAAGTTAGTGGATTAATGTTAATAATTGAATTTCTTGGGGGTTAAAGGAGATAACCTTGGAATAATTAGTGGGTTATTTTTATCATCTTTTATACTTAATTATATACTTATTAGGGTAAAAGAAAAAGGGTTTTGAATAAGAAAAATAGAAAGAACAGAGAGAGAAAGGGAGAAACGATCGAGAGAGAAAGAGAGAGGAACGAAGAGGACAACAGAGCTTTGGGGAATTAGCTTGTTTGATCGCAATTCTTCGGTGGAGGTAGGTTACGGTTTTTATGCTATTCATAGTAAACTCTTAATAGCGAATGATATGTATTGGGTAGTCTTGTAAACCCTTCTATATGCTTAATTGTATGCTTGCATGAATGTGATTATATAACTGTGATAAAATAAGCATGATGAAGCTATTGAATCCTAAATCTTGAAAACCCTAATCTACTTTGTTAATGATGATGCCTTGGTATAAAAGAAGGCTTGATGAACGAAAGTAGTGATATTAGGGGATCGGGTGTCACGTTCCGGCACCAGGATAGTATGATGAGGATCGGAGTGTCACATCCGACACCAGGATAGTATATGGATCGGGTGCCACGTTCAGGTACCAGGATAGTATATGAGGATCGGAGTGTCACGTTCCGACACCAGGATAGTACATGGATCGGGTGCCACGTTCCGGCACCAGGATAGTATATGGATCGGGTGCCACGTTTTGGTACCAGGATAGTATATGAAGATCGGAGTGTCACGTTCCGAAACAAGGATAGTATATGGATCGGGTGCCACGTTCTAGTACCAGGATAGTATATGGATCGGAGTGCCACGTTTCGGCACCAGGATAGAATATGGATCGGGTATCACGTTCCGACACCAGGATAGTATGATGAGGATCAGAGTGTCACGTTCCGACACCAGGATAGTATATGGAGCGGAGTGTCACGTACCGAAACGAGAGAAATAAAGATAATGAATCTTGAAAGATGTTAATATACTCAATTTAATGAACCTAATTCCCAAATGAGTATGATGGGCAGGCGTGAGTCCTCATTGATGTGCTTTGTGTTGTGACCAAGGGTTATGGTAATTGTAAATGCCGCATGTTGAGTATTGTAGTTGATTTTATGATATTATCTGATATATACTGTTTTCTATTTTGAGTTGGCCGATGATATCTACTCAGTACTCGTGTTTTGTACTGACGCCTACTTGTAATTGTTTTTCTTTGTTATTTGTGGAGTGCAGCAAACGTACCGTCGTCTTCAACTCAACCGCAATTCTAGCCAGTCTTCATCACACCAGATTTCAGGGTGAGCTAACGCTTCTAGCTTGGATTGGATCTTCTTCTTCATGTCTTGATGCCTTGAAGTTCCGGCATGGACTAGCCTTTTATTTATTCTAGCTTTCTAGATACTCTTAGAATTAGTAATTTGAGGATATATGTTCTTGTGATGATGACTTCCAGATTTTGGGAATAATAAGTATAGAGTTTTTAGAAGTTATTTAACCAATTTTCATTAATGAGTTTAAGTCTTCCGCATTATATTCTGTTTATTATGGTTGAAATGTTGGGGTTTAGATTGGTTGGTTCGCTCACATAGGCGGGTAAGTGTGGGTGCCACTCGCGGCTCGTTTTGGGTCGTGACAAACTTGGTATCAGAGCATTAGGTTCGTTGGTCTCATCACACAAGAACGAGTCTAGTAGAGTCTTGTGGAACGGTAGGGGGACGCCTTTACTTTTCTTTAAGAGGCTATAAGACTTTAGGAAAATTCCATTCTTTTTTTCTTTCGTGCTATTACATCGATCCAATTGGTATCTAGGTGAGACAAATTGGTATCTAACCATCTTCACTCTATTTCGCAGATGGTTAGAACTAGAGCAACAACTGCGCCAACACCAACACCGGGAAGACAAGATGCGTCTGAGCCAGCCACTGGGGCTGTAACTCGAAGAGGAGTAGTGGCAAGAGGCCGTGGAAGAGGTCGCGGGAGGACGTCCTCTAGAGGAAGAGGACAAGCACCTAGCCCATCTGGTACTAGGGAGGTGACTCCTCCATCGACTGAGGAAGTAGTAAGAGAGGGTGAGGAAGGGGAAAATGAGCAAGTGCAGAATGAGGAATTGCCACCCCAACCTATCCCAGAGATGACTAATCAGGTTCTTGCCTATTTTAGCGGGTTATCTGATCAAGGCCAAACACCTCCAGTGTTTTCTGCACCAGCACCTCAGGTTTCGGAGGTACAACATGCAGCTACTGTGGCTCCCCGCATGGATGCCTCATTGGAAATATGCATGTTTCCTCGGTTGACTACAGGGCCTATAATGACAAGTGATCAGCATGAACTTTTCAGTAAGTTCTTGAAATTGAAACCTCCAGTCTTCAAGGGTGCTGAATCTGAGGATGCCTACGATTTTCTGGTTGACTGTCATGAGTTATTACATAAAATGGGCATAGTGGAACGATTTGGTGTTGAGTTTGTAACCTATCAGTTTCAGGGAAATGCCAAAATGTGGTGGCGGTCACATGTTGAGTGTCAACCCGCACAGGCACCACCTATGACTTGGGCGTCATTCTCTTTCTTATTTATGGAGAAGTATATCTCCCGGACCTTGAGGGATAGAAGGAGAGATGAGTTCTTGAGCCTAGAGCAAGGTAGGAAGTCGGTTACTACGTACGAGGCTAAGTTTCGTGCACTATCCAGGTATGCCACCCAGCTTTGTTTCAGCCCATAAGAGCGGATTCGCCGTTGTGTGAAGGGGTTGAGGTCAGAGTTGCGGATTTCAGCCTTACAGGTAGCGGCTACAGCAAAATCCTTTCAGGAAGTGGTAGACTTCGTGATAGAGGTGGAGGGAGTAAAGACAGATGACTTCACCATGGCATCGACATCAAAAAGGTTTCATAAGGGAGGTGAGTTTAATGGTTCTTACTCCAGAGGACAGGGTTCATGAGGTTACCCAGTCCGACCAATTCAGTCCTCACTACAGGCTGTAGCTGGGGGTCTACCGCAGACCGGTCAACATTTCTCTGAGTTTGGTGGTTATCCCCAGACTTTGTCATTCTCACATAGACCTATGCTTGAATCTAGAGAGTGTTATGGATGTGGGGAGACTGGACACATTAAGAGGTGTTGTCCAAAACAAAGTTACAGACCTCTAATAGTCAGAGGTAGAGGTGGTCATGGAAGAGGCCGTTATTCGGGAGGACGTGGTGGCCGAGGTAATGGTGGTCATCAAAACGGCCGGGGTGACGGGAAAACTGGGACTTCTGCAGCGCAACATGGTAGGGGGAACGGGCAGACAGGTGATAGAGCCCATTGTTATGCTTTCCCTGGAAGATCTGAAGCGGAGACATCTGATGCTGTCATCACAGGTAATCTTTTGGTTTGCGATTGCATGGCTTCTGTATTATTTGATCCTGGATCCACATTTTCATATGTATCTTCCTCATTTGCTACTGGTCTTAACTTACATTGTGAATTGCTTGACATGCCTATTCGTGTTTCTACTCCGGTGGGTGAGTCTGTGATAGTTGAAAAGGTATATAGGTCTTGTCTTGTAACTTTTGTGGGGAGCAATACTCATGTAGACTTGGTTATATTAGAAATGGTTGATTTCGATGTAATTCTGGGTATGACTTGGCTTTCTCCAAACTTTGCAATCTTAGATTTTAATGCAAAAATTGTGACAGTGGCCAAGCCTGGGACAGATCCATTAGTGTGGGAGGGTGACTACACTTCCAATCCGGTTCGTATCATCTCCTTTCTTCGTGCTAAGAAAATGGTTAGTAAGGGTTGTTTAGCGTTCTTGGCACATCTCAGGGATGATACTACCCAAGTACCTTCAATAGAGTCGGTTTCGATAGTCCGTGAGTTTCTGGTTGTGTTTCCTGCAGACCTTCCTGGTATGCCACCGGATAGGGATATTGACTTTTGCATTGATCTGGAGCCGGGTACTCGCCTCATTTCTATACCCCCTTATAGAATGGCTCTCGCTGAGTTAAGAGAGTTAAAGGCCCAACTTCAAGAATTGTTAGTAAAAGGCTTTATTAGACCAAGTGCATCCTCTTGGGGTGCTCCCGTTTTGTTTGTGAAGAAGAAGGATGGAAGTTTTTGGATGTGCATTGACTACAAACAACTGAATAAGGTAACTGTTAAGAACAAGTACCCTCTTCCTCGCATCGATGATTTGTTCGATCAGTTACAAGGTGCTTGTACCTTCTCAAAAATCGATTTGAGATCTGGTTATCACCAATTGAAAATACGGGCAACGAATGTGCCCAAGACTGCTTTTCGGACCAGGTATGGGCATTACGAGTTCTTACTAATATCTTTTGGGCTTACAAATGCCCCTGCTGCTCTCATGAGTTTGATGAACGGGATTTTCAAGCCATACCTGGATCTCTTTGTCATCGTATTCATTGATGATATACTGGTATACTCAAAGAGCAAGAAAGAACATGAGGAGCACTTGAGACTTGTACTGGAAATGTTGAGAGAGAAAAAGCTTTATGCGAAATTCTCTAAGTGTGAATTTTGGCTAGATTCAATGTCCTTCTTGGGGCATGTGGTTTCTAAGGATGGAGTGATGGTGGATCCTTCTAAGATCGAAGCATTGAAGAATTGGGTAAGACCCACTAATGTTACAGAGGTAAGGAGCTTTGTTGGTTTAGCTAGCTACTACTGTCGGTTTGTCAAGGGATTTTCTTCTATTGCTTCCCAATTGACAAACTTGACTAAGCAGAGTGTTCCATTTGTATGGTCGGACGAGTATGAAGAAAGCTTTCAGAAGCTCAAGGCTTTGTTGACTACTGCACCAATCCTCAACTTGCCAGTGGAAGGTAAGAACTTCATTGTTTATTGTGATGCATCTTATTCTTGTTTGGGTGCAGTGCTAATGCAAGAGAAGAATGTAATTGCTTATTCTTTGAGGCAATTAAAGGTGCATGAACGTAATTATCCGACCCATGAATTGGAGTTGGCTGCGGTAGTATTTGCATTAAAGCAATGGAGGCATTAACTATATGGGTTTAAGTGTGAAGTTTATACAGATCACCGTAGTTTACAGTATGTCTTTACTCAGAATGATTTGAATTTGAGACAGAGGAGGTGGATGGAACTACTGAAAGACTATGACATTACTATCTTGTATCATCCGGGAAAAACTAATGTTGTGGCAGATGCGTTAAGTAGAAAAGCAGGGAGCATGGGAAGTCTAGCTCACTTGCAGGTTTCTAGATGCCCATTGGCTAGAGAGGTTCAGACTCTGGCTAATGACTTTATGAGACTGGAAGTAAATGAGAAGGGAGGATTTTGGCCTGTGTGGAGGCAAGATCATCCTTTCTTGACCAGATTAAAGGAAAGCAGTTTACTGATGAGAAACTGATCCGGATTCGAGATAAGGTATTGCGAGGAGAGGCTAAAGAAGCAAAAATCGATGAGGAAGGTGTTTTGAGAATTAAGGGAAGGGTATGTGTGCCTCGCGCAGATGATTTGATTCACACTATTCTTATAGAGGCTCATAGTTCAAGGTATTTTATACATCCTGGTGCAACCAAGATGTATCGCGACCTAAAGCAACATTTCTGGTGGAGTAGGATGAAGCGCGACATTGTTGACTTTTTTGCTCAATGCCCGAATTGTCAGCAGGTAAAGTATGAACACTAGAGGCCTGGAGGGACACTTCAGAGAATGCCCATTCCTGAATGGAAGTGGGAGAGAATTGCAATGGACTTCGTGGTTGGTCTTCCAAAGACAATGGGTAAGTATGACTCCATTTGGGTAATTGTTGATAGGTTAACTAAGTCTGCTCACTTCATTCCGGTCAAGGTGACTTACAATGCAGAGAAGTTAGCCAAACTTTACATCTCGGAAGTTGTTCGATTGCATGGGGTTCCACTCTCCATCATATCAGATAGAGGTACGCAGTTTACTTCTAAGTTTTGGAAAACATTGCATGCGGAATTGGGTACTAGGTTGGACCTTAGTACTGTGTTCCATCCTCAGACTGATGGTCTGTCTGAGCGAACGATTCAAATGTTGGAGGATATGCTTCGTGCATGTGTGATAGAATTTGGTGGCCATGGGGACAACTTCTTACCCTTAGCAGAGTTTTCATACAATAATAGTTATCACTCAAGTATTGATATGGCCCCATTTGAGGCACTGTATGGGAGAAGATGTAGATCTCCCGTCGGTTGGTTTGATGCATTTGAGGTTAGACCTTGGGGTACTGATATTTTGAGGGATTCATTAGAGAAGGTGAAATCTATTCAAGAAAAGCTTTTAGCGGCACAAAGCAGGCAAAAGGAATATGCAGATCGAAAGGTTAGAGACTTGGAGTTCATGGAGGGTGAGCAAGTCTTGCTGAATGTTTCGCCCATGAAAGGGGTGATCAGGTTTGGAAAAAGAGGTAAGCTAAGCTCGAGGTATATTGGACCATTTGAAGTACTTAAGCGAGTAGGGGAGGTGGCTTATGAATTAGCCTTGCCCCCAGCACTCTCAGGAGTGCACCCGGTTTTTCATGTGTCTATGCTGAAAAGATACCATGGTGATGGAAACTACATCATTCGTTGGGATTCAGTTCTTCTGGATGAGAATTTGTCTTATGAGGAGGAGCCTGCTGCTATCTTAGATAGGGAAGTCCGCAAGTTGAGGTCAAGGGAGATTGCATCTGTCAAGGTTCAATGGAAGAATCGGTTAGTCGAAGAGTCCACTTGGAAGAAGGAGGCCGATATGCAAGAAAGATATCCACACCTGTTTACAGATTAAGGTACTTCTTTTCGCCTTTGTTTTTCTTCTCGTGATCGTTCGGGACGAACGATGGGTAAATTGGTATCTATTGTAACGACCTGTAGTCTTTTTGGGAAGTAGAGTTTATTTCTGGTAGTTACAGTCTGAGTCGACGGATCCCACGACGGACCGTCATGGGCACAACGGACCGTCGAGGGGGTCTCGTTCCAAAACACTTAGTATTCTGAAATTTGGGTACTGAAATCGACTCTCTGAACTTCGTGACGGAATGGTAGGACGGACCGTCGCAGGCACGACGGACCGTCACAAATCTTTCCACAGAACTAACACTCTGAACTTTGTGACGGACCGTCACAGTCATGACGGACCGTCACAGTCATGACGGACCGTCACAGGCTGCGTAACCCTGATTGGGTCGGATTTCTATTTAAAAGTTTTAAGAAGCGTTTTGGACAATTCATGCTTATAATTATAAAGTTAGTGGATTAATGTTAATAATTCAATTTCGTAGTAAACTCTTAATAGCGAATGATATGGATTGGGTAGTGTTGTAAACCCTTCTATATGCTTAATTGAATGCTTGCATGAATATGATTATATAATTGTGATAAAATAAGCATGATGAAGCTATTGAATCCTAAATCTTGAAAACCCTAATCTACTTTGTTAATGACGATGCCTTGGTATAAAAGAAGGCTTGATGAACGAAAGTAGTGAGATTAGGGGATCGGGTGTCACGTTCCGGCATCAGGATAGTATGATGAGGATCGGAGTGTCACGTTCTGACACCAGGATAGTATATGGATCGGGTGCCATGTTCCGGTACCAGGATAGTATATGAGGATCGGAGTGTCACGTTCCGACACCAGGATAGTATATGGATTGGGTGCCACATTCCGGTACCAGGATAGTATATGGATCGGAGTGCCACGTTCCGGCACCAGGATAGTATATGGATCGGGTGCCACGTTTCGGTACCAGGATAGTATATGAGGATCGGAGTGTCACGTTCCGACACCAGGATAGTATATGGATCGGGTGCCATGTTCCCGTACTAGGATAGTATATGGATCGGAGTGCCACGTTCCGGCACCAGGATAGAATATGGATCGGTGTCTCGTTCCGACACCAGGATAGTATGATGAGGATCGGGGTGTCACTTTCCGACACCAGAATAGTATATGGAGTGGAGTGTCACATACCGACACGAGAGAAAATAAAGATAATGAATCTTGAAAGATTTTAATATACTCAATTTAATGAACCTAATTCCCAAATGAGTATGATGGGGAGGCGTGAGTCCTCATTGATGTGCTTGGTGTTGTGACCAAGGGTTATAGTAATTGTAAATGCCGCATGTTGAGTATTGTAGTTGATTTTATGATATTATCTGATATATACTGTTTTCTATTTTGAGTTGGCCGATGATATCTACTCAGTACTCGTGTTTTGTACTGACCCCTACTTGTAATTATTTTTCTTTGTTATTTGTGGAGTGCAGCAAACATACCATCGTCTTCAACTCAACCGCAATTCTAGCCAGTCTTCATCACACCGGATTTCAGGGTGAGCTAATGCTTCTAGCTTGGACTGGATCTTCTTCTTCATGTCTTGATGCCTTGAAGTTGTGGCATGGACTAGCTTTTTATTTATTCTAGCTTTCTAGATACTCTTAGAATTAGTAATTTGAGGATAGATGTTCTTGTGATGATGACTTCCAGATTTTGCGAATAATAAGTATTGAGTTTTTAGAAGTTATTTAACCGATTTTCATTAATGAGTTTAAGTCTTTCGCGTTATATTATGTTTATTATGGTTGAAATGTTGTGGTATAGATTGGTTGGTTCGCTCACATAGGCGGGTAAGTGTGGGTGACACTCGCGGCTCGTTTTGGGTCGTGACAACAACACCCTTCTAAATCGTTGTTCCAAATGTTATACCTTATTATGAAAAACAATATATAGTCCTACAACATGTCTAAGCAACAAATTATGGTCGTTGACAACAATCTCCATTGGATTATAACACTTATATTTATAAAGACAATCATCTCACTAGTTAATCATACATTTTCCTAGTAAATTCATATGATAGTTATACAACACCCTTCTAAATCGTTGTTCCAAATGTTATACCTTATTATTATTGATTATTTATGTTCTAAATCACCAAAATTTGGTAAAAATTTCAATTTTTTCCTTTCCTAAGTCGATCTAATCGTCTATTAGTGTGTCCTTGATTTTTCATGTGCAGCAACATATGCATTTTTTGTTTTCAAATTCGCAACATATAACGAAATAATTGCAACATATAATTATAACAAATAGCTCTTTTGAGGCTTAATTCAATTAAATTGTCAAGTGATTCTATATGTAACACCAATATATGCAGTTTTACTGTTAGTTTAGTTTTAGGAAATTGTTGTAACATATAATTATAACAAATTACTCTTTTGGGGCTTAATTCAATTATATTGTCACGTAATTCGATATGTAACACCAATATATAGTCCTACAACATGTCTAAGTAACAAATTATGATCGTTAACAACACTCTCCATTGGATTAGAGCAATTATATTTATAAAGACAATCATATCACTAGTTCATCATATATTGTCCGAGTAAATTTAAATGATAGTTACATAACACCCTTCTAAATCGTTGTTCCAAATGTTATACCTTATTATTATTAATTATTTGTGTTCTAAATTATTAAAATTTCGTTCAAATTTCCATTTTTCGTTACCAAAATCGATCAAATCGTCTATTAGAGTCTCCTTGATTTTTCATCTATAGGAACATATGTAGTTTGTTTTGTCAAAGTTGCAACATGTAACAAAATTGTTGCAACATATAATTATAACAAATGATTCTTTTGGGGCTTAATTCAATTAAATTGTCACGTGATTCGATATTTAACACCAATAATTAGTTGTACGACATGTCTAAGTAACAAATTATGGTTGTTAACAACACTCACCATTGGATTATAGCAATTATATTTATAAAGACAATCATGTCACTAGTTCATCATACATTGTCCTAGTAAATCCATTTGATAGTTATATAACACCCTTCTAAATTGTGGTTCCAAATGTTATAGCTTGTTATTGTTGATTATTTATGTTATAAATCACTAGAATTTTGTTCAAATTTTCATATTTTCTTTCCTAAATCGATCAAATAATCTATTAGTGTATCCTTGATTTTTCATAATAGCAACATATGTTGTTTCTGTTGTTAAATTCGCAACATATAACGAAAATGTTGGAATGTATAATTATAACTAATGACACTTTTGGGTCTTAATTTAATTAAATTCTCACGTAATTTTATATATATCAACAATATAAAGTCCTACGACATGTCTAAGTAACAAAGTATGGTCGTTAACAACACTCCCTATTAAATTATAGCAATTATATTTATAAAGGCAATCATCTCACTAGTTTATCGTACATTATCCTAGTGAATCCATATGATAGTTATATAACACAATTATAAATCGTTGTTACAAATATTATAACTTATTATTATTTATTATATATGTTCTAAATCATTAAAAAAATTCAAATTTCCTTTATTTCCTTTCCTAAATCAATCAAATTGTCTATTAGTGTCTCCTTGATTTTTCATCTGTAGCAACATAGGCAATTTCTGTTCTTAAATTCGCAACATATAACGACAATATTGCAACATATAATTATGACAAATGACTCTTTTAGGGCTCAATTCAATTAAACTCGCATAATTTGATATGTAACACCAACATATAGTCCTACAACATGTCTAAGTAATAAGTCATGGTCGTCAACAACACTCTCCATTGGATTAAAACAATTATATTTATAAAGACAATCATCTCACTTGTTCATCATACATTGTCCTATTAAATCCGTATGATAGGTATATAACACCCTTTTAAATCATTGTTACAAATGTTATACCTTATTATTATTGATAAATTATGTTCTAAATCACTAAAATTTAGTTCAAATTTCAAATTTCCTTTCCTAAATCGATCAAATCGTCTATTAGTGTCTCCTTGATTTTTCATGTGTAGTAACATATGCAGTTTCTGTTTTTAAATTTGTAACATATAACAAAACTGTTGCAACATATAATTATAACAAAAGACTCTTATGGGTCTTAATTTAATTAAATTATCACGTCATTCGATATGAAAAACAATATATAGTCCTACAACATGTCTAAGCAACAAATTATGGTCGTTGCAACACTCTCCATTGGATTATAACAATTATATTTATAAAGACAATCATCTCACTAGTTAATCATACATTTTCCTAGTCAATTCATATGATAGTTATACAACACCCTTCTAAATCGTTGTTCCAAATGTTATACCTTATTACTATTGATTATTTATGTTCTAAATCACCAAAATTTGGTTAAAATTTCAATTTTTTCCTTTCCTAAGTCGATCTAATCGTCTATTAGTGTGTCCTTGATTTTTCATGTGCAGCAACATATGCATTTTTTGTTTTCAAATTCGCAACATATAGCAAAATAATTGCAACATATAAGTATAACAAATAGCTCTTTTGAGGCTTAATTCAATTAAATTGTCACGTGATTCGATATGTAACACCAATATATGTAGTTTTACTGTGAGTTTAGTTTTAGGAAATTGTTGTAACATATAATTATAAAAAATTACTCTTTTGGGACTTAATTAAATTAAATTGTCACGTAATTCGATATGTAACACCAATATATAGTCCTACAACATGTCTAAGTAACAAATTATGATCGTTAACAACACTCTCCATTGGATTATAGCAATTATATTTATAAAGACTATCATATCACTAGTTCATCATATATTGTCCGAGTAAATCCAAATGATAGTTATATAACACCCTTCTAAATCGTTGTTCCAAATGTTATACCTTATTATTATTAATTATTTGTGTTCTAAATTATTAAAATTTCATTCAAATTTCCATTTTTCGTTACCTAAATCGATCAAATCGTCTATTAGAGTCTCCTTGATTTTTCATCTGTAGGAACATATGTAGTTTGTGTTGTCAAAGTTGCAACATATAACAAAATTGTTGCAACATATAATTATAACAAATGATTCTTTTGGGGCTTAATTCAATTAAATTGTCACGTGATTCGATATTTAAAACCAATAATTAGTTGTACGACATGTCTATGTAACAAATTATGGTTGTTAACAACACTCACCATTGGATTATAGCAATTATATTTATAAAGACAATCATGTCACTAGTTCATCATACATTGTCCTAGTAAATCCATTTGATAGTTATATAACACACTTCTAAATTGTGGTTCCAAATGTTATAGCTTGTTATTATTGATTATTTATGTTATAAATCACTAGAATTTTGTTCAAATTTCCATTTTTCCTTTCCTAAATCGATCAAATAATCTATTAGTGTCTCCTCAATTTTTCATAATAGCAACATATGCAGTTTCTGTTGTTAAATTCGCAACATATAACAAAAATGTTGGTACGTATAATTATAACTAATGACACTTTTGGGTCTTAATTTAATTAAATTATCACGTAATTTGATATATAACAACAATATAAAGTCCTACGACATGTCTAAGTAACAAAGTATGGTCGTTAACAACACTCTCTATTAAATTATAGCAATTATATTTATAAAGGCAATCATCTCACTAGTTCATCATACATTATCCTAGTGAATCCATATGATAGTTATATAACACAATTATAAATTGTTGTTACAAATATTATAACGTATTATTATTTATTATATATGTTCTAAATCATCAAAATTTTGTTCAAATTTCCTTTTTTTCCTTTCCTAAATCAATAAAATTGTCTATTAGTGTCTCCTTGATTTTTCATCTTTAGCAACATATGCAATTTCTGTTCTTAAATTCGCAACATATAACGACAATATTGCAACATATAATTATGACAAATGACTCTTTTAGGGCTCAATTCAATTAAACTCGCATAATTCGATATGTAACACCAACATGTAGTCCTACAACATGTCTAAGTAATAAGTTATGGTCGTTAACAACACTCTCCATTGGATTGAAACAATTATATTTATAAAGACAATCATCTCACTAGTTCATCATACATTGTCCTATTAAATCCGTATGATAGGTGTATAACACCCTTCTAAATCGTTGTTCCAAATGTTATACCTTATTATTATTGATAACTTATGTTCTAAATCACAAAAATTTATTTCAAATTTCAAATTTCCTTTCCTAAATCGATCAAATCGTCTATTAGTGTCTCCTTGATTTTTCATGTGTAGTAACATATGCAGTTTCTGTTGTTAAATTTGCAACATATAACAAAACTGTTGCAACATATAATTATAACAAAGGACTCTTATGGGTCTTAATTTAATTAAATTATCACGTCATTCGATATGAAAAACAATATATAGTCCTACAACATGTCTAAGTATCAAATTATGGTCGTTTACAACACTCTCCATTGGATTATAACAATTATTTTTATAAAGACAATCATCTCACTAGTTCATCATACAATGTCCTAATAAATAAATATGATAGTTATATAACACCATTCAAAATCGTTGTTCCAAATGTTATACCTTATTATTATTGATTATTTATGTTCTAAATCACAAAAATTTGGTTCAAATTTCAATTTTTCCTTTCCTAAATCGATCAAATAGTCTATTAGAGTCTTCTTCATTTTTCATCTGTAGCAACATATGTAGTTTCTGTTGTTAAATTCACAACATATAACGAAACTGTTGTATCATATAATTTTCACAAATGACTCTTTTGGGGCTTAATTCAATTTATTTATCACGTTATTGAATATGTAACACCAATACATAGTTCATCATATATTTTCCTAGTAAATCCAAATGATAGTTATATAACACCCTTCTAAATCGTTGTTCCAAATGTTATACCTTATTATTGATTATTATTTGTGTTCTAAATTTATAAAATTTGGTTCAAATTTTTATTTTTCCCTTCCTAAATCGATCAAATTGTCTATTAGTGTCTCCTTAATTATTCATCTGTAGCAACATACGCTGTTTCTATTGTCAAATTCGCATTATATAACGAAATTGTTGCAACATATAATTATATCAAATGACACCATTTGGTCGTAATTTAATTAAATTCTCACGTAATTCCATATGTAACAACAATATAAAGTCCTAAAACATGTCTAAGTTAAAAAGTATGGTCGTTAACAACACTCTCTATTGGATTATAGCAATTAAATTTATAAAGGCAATCATCTCACTAGTTCATCATACATTGTCCTAGTAAATCCATATGATAGTTATATAACACAATTCTAAATCGTTAATCCAAGTATTATACCTTATTATTATTGATTATTTATGTATTAAATCGTTTAAATTTGGTTCAAATTTCCTTTTTTCCTTTCCTAAATCAATCAAGTTGTCTATTAGTGTCTTCTTGATTTTTCAGCTGTAGCAACATATCTAGCTTCTGTTGTTAAATTCGCAATGTATAATGACATTGTTGCAACATATAATTATGACAAATGACTCTTTTGGGGCTTAATTCAATCAAATTCATGTAATTTAATATGTAACACTAATATATTATCCTATAACATGTCTAAGTAACAAATTGTGGTCGTTAAAAACACTCTCCATTGGATTATAGAAATTATATTTATAAAGACAATCATCTCACTGTTTCATCATACATTGTCCTAGTAAATCCATACGATAGTGTTATATAACACTCTTCTAAATCATTGTTCAAAATGTTATACCTTATTATTATTGATTATTTATGTTATAAGTCACTAAAATTTTGTTCAAATTTCCATTTTCTCTTTCCTAACTTGATCAAATCATCTATTAATATCTCCTTTATTTTTAATCTGTAGCAACATATGCAGTTTATATTGTTAAATTCGCAACATATAATAAAACTGTTGCAACATACACTTATAACAAATGACTTTTTTTAAAGTGACCCAATGATAGACAAAGCCCATTCTGTTTAACAAAACCTAAAATAGGCCCAAACCATTCTAGAATATGTTTTCATTTACATTTCAAGAATAGGGTTTTCAAATTTTTCATCTTTGGCGCTTTAGTTTTGGTGCCTTTTTTCACTCTCTCTACTTGGATGTAGTATCTCCTATAGGACCTGTCACTTCACATTAAATGTAATGATCTTATTTGATTTTATGTCAGTCACACTATTCTATATTTTATTGGTCTTCGATTAAATCAAATTTTGATATTCCCATAATATTTTGTCAAATGCTATACTAAGTCAAATTTTTTATGATGAAAATGAAACTATGTTGAAAGTTAAAATGTATTGCAAACATGGAGATCTACATTCAATGAACACTTCATGGTACAATTCATGTAGTAGATTTTTGTATTGTCCACGAATCGGGTATGTATGTTTATTTCTAAAATATTTGAAAATTTCAAATCTCTTTATTTTTTTAATTAAATTTATTTTTTTGTGGTATTTTAGGAGAATTCATGCAACTTCTTTAGACGGAGGGATCGTAATGATGTTGATATACGATTCAAGTTCGTTATTCCCCTATTAGCGAACCAAATTGAGGAGTTGGACTCTGCTAATTAAAGTCATATCAATAGAAGTACCGAATTGGGGATGACGGAGAACAAAAAGACCAAATGTGGTAGCATCTGGAAGCTAATGTTGGCGTTCTTTGTTTTTTATTTGTATTTTTAAGCATTACCAAGAAGAACTTTATAGACAATACAAAATATAATGTAGTTGCTTACAACCAATAAAATTATCATTGTCGTGGAATTAAATATACGTAATTTTACACTCTGATCAAACAAAAAATTATTATGTAGTCGTGACGGACGAATATTGCGATATACACCTCAGCTATAGCAACATATGACTCAAATGTTGCTACATATAATCATTCGTAGCAACATATGATTCACATGTTGCTACATATAATCATCAGTGGAAACATATGCAACAAATGTTGCTACAGGCGAATCATCTGTAGCAACATATGCCACATGTCGTGACGGACGAATGTTACGATATACACATCAGCTGTAGCAACATATAATTCAAATGTTGCTACATAAAATCATCTGTAGAAGCATGTGACTCAAATGTTGCTACATATAATAAGCCGTAGTAACATATGACTCAAATATTATTGAATAAAATTATCTGTAGAAACATATGACTCTAATGTTGCTGCATATAATCATTTGTAGCAACATATGACTCAAATGTTGCTGCATAAAATCAACTGTAGAGAGATACGACTGAAATGTTGCTACATATAATCACTTGTAGCAACATATTACTCAAGTGTTGCTACATATAATCAGCTGTAGCAACATATGACTCAAATATTGCTACATAAATCATCATTAGAAACATATAACTAAAATGTTACTACATATAATAATCTGTAGCAACATCTAACTCAAATGTTGCTATATAAAATCATCTGTAGAAACATATGACTCAAATGTTGCCATATATAATCATCTGTAGCAACATATGACTCAAATGTTGCTACATATAATCACCTATAGCAACATATGACTCAAATGTTGCTATAGATAATCATATGTAGCAACATATGCAACATGTTGTGACGGACGAATGTTACAATATACACATCAGCTTTAGCAACATATGACTCAAATGTTGTTACATATAATCATTTGTAGCAACATATGACTCAAATAATGCTACATATAGCAACATATGTAACAATTTTTTTCACAAGCGAATCATCTGTAGCGACATATGCCAAATGGTGTGACAGACAAATTGATAAAATAAATATTGTCTTTAATTATATTATATTTAAGATAAAATAAAATAACATAATTTATAAATTTAATATTGTCTTTAATTACAAGTATAATGTAAAGGTTTTAAGCTCTGAGATATTATCCCATAAGCTCAAATATATTGTATTCGTTCAATTAGATTGTCACATAACAGTGAACTGGGTGGATGCAATTCTATCTGACTAATCAAATGATCAATGAATGCAATGGAATATGACCCGCACGCTGATCCACTTGCATTTTGTACCATAGGTTTGATGCAATCATTAAATTCCCATGGTTGAGTGAGCTACTTCTCTGGTAAATGATTCATTATTCCACTCTGCTTCAGCAATTTAGGCAGCAACTCGAAGACAGGTTGTATGAGTGTGAAAAACTTGTTATGTTCCGTAACCACCAGGTTGCTGTTATGAACATTGATCAATCCCTCGTGCAAGATAATCTCAAGAGTAAAGAAATGGTTGAGTGATGTGTTCATGACTATCAAAATCCTTTTTGCATCAATCCAATCCATGCCACCAAGTGTTGGCCTAATACCCCTGACATAGTCAATCATATCATCATCCCATACAAAGTCGTCTAGTAACTGACTCATGATTTTACGACATGACATTGTTGTCTCATCGCTCATTTGATTATATCTATGTAGGAAGCTTATATAGAAGTTGAGATCCAGAATTCTATCTCTAGGATCACATAATAGTCCGAGTATTTCCAATGCCTATGACACATGAGATTAAGGATTTCGTCAATATACTGAAATAAAAAATAATATTAAATAGCAAAAAAGAGTGGTCAATCAAAAAACATAAGAAAAAGTTAATAATATAAAAATTTGGATTACCAGTCTTCCCACCAAACTATTAGGCTTGTCATGTTCCTATATTCTTGAGCGGTAAAAACATACGTTATGTATTTCATTTGAATATCCTTGTCATTGGTCACCTTAAATACTGCTTTTTTTTCCGGCTACAGAGGGACACCAATAAATATTCAACTTTTTATACTCCGTCACCAGTTCCTCCATTATGGCCCTTTGAATTGCTCCAAACATCTTCCTCTTCAAATTTTGCATTGACTTAGCAAATTATTCTTTTCTCCGCTTGGTCTTTGGAGTATACACATGCCGCACATTCTTTGATACAATGACCTTCGCACCCCTCTTGTTTTTTAATTCATTGATATCTTCACTCAACACATGACTCGTCTATAGCAACATGTGACACAAATGTTGCTACTGGTGAATCATGTGTTGAGACATGTGCCACAAATATTTCTACAAATGAATCATCTATAGCAACATGTGTCACATGTCGCAATAGACTATTAATTTTTAGCAACATTTGTGGCACATGTCAAAAAACATGATTCGTTTGTAGCAATATTTGTGTCACATGTAGCAACAGAAGAATCATCTGTATCAACATGTAACACAACTGTAGCAACATATGCCTATAATATGCTATTAATAACATACTAAATCAAAAGGAGGGTTAAAAAAGATCTGTAATACACCCTTCTTTGGTAGTTTTTGTTCTTTCCATCAACCGTCTCATAATCCTTGGGGATGATCTCTCTTTTTGTGCAATTACTTGATGGTCTAAACAAGGAATGACATTAAATGCCCAGGCCTGTAAAAAAGGAAAACCTGTCAATAATAAAATGTTGAATTATTAATTAATATAATATAAAAAGATCAAAAACATTCAGTTTTACCATCAAAGCTCATGGAAACCCAAACAAGTTACTGGTATTTCTCCTAAAGGCCTCAACATGCAGTCCACAGTTAGATGAAAGTTTTCATGATCCCACAGGTAGTTCTTAAAAGCTTCAATATTCTGACAAAAATTTACATACTTTAAAAGTATGTTGTTTACCGGATCCTTCAAAAAAAGTATATTTTTTGTAAACCAAAGTAAGAACAATGACTACTTGTGCTTCCTTGGTGTATCCTCCCGTTCCAACAAACTTATAAAGTCGGAATTTTTAAAGTTTTTGCCAGCAAGGGACATAAAGTACTGCTCCTCGGTTGGCAGTGACTCTCATCCTGCTTCTTTTACTTTTTTAACTACTTTCTTTCATCGTGGTTCTATTTTAAGAATGTATTCAGGGATGGTCTCAACATGAGGATGACCTTTTAGTCCTGTAACTATGGAAAACTCTCTTATGCCAAAGAAAACTGGCATGCCATAACAATTAATTAAAATATCATCCTTCTTATTAGGATTTTAAAAAATGAATCTTCGTTCAGAAGTTCATACACGATGGTCATTTGAAAATGTGGAAGTGGATCAATGGGTAAATAAAACAAAATGACCAAAACATCTATTTCTGAAAAAATATTCCAATTGATTTCTCTTGAGGCTATCCCTGAATTTGACAAAAGGTCTTCCCATGACTGACCTAATAATGTTGTCACCATTAGCATCAAGCTGTTGAGGCATAAGGAAAGTATCTGCATTGATGATTTTATTCCCATTATTACCACTAGCATTGAACTCTTCATGAAGTTCTTGTTCTTCTTCATGAACTTCATTTATTTTTTCTTATTGTTCCACAACTACTACTTCTATATTTTCCCCTTCTTCTTCCTGAACTTTATTTATTTTCCCTTGTTCCTCAACCTCTAATTGTTTTCCATCTTCTTCCTTCACTAGTTGTGTTTGTTCATATTCCTTTTACAAAACTCTACTTCTGGTTGTGAAGAAGAAACTTCTTCAGTTGCAAGATTTTCTAAAAGTGTTGTATTTTTATTTTTCTTCCTAGCAATTTTAGACCTAGCTTTCTTCTGGATCTTTGTTTGGTGAGATGTATCCATATCAACTTTTCTTTTGACAGGAGCCATCACATTTGTATCTGCAACCACAAAAAAAAGTATTTGAAAGCCCCAAAATTAGCTACAACCACAAGTCAAAACAGGGCAATAAGGAGATAAGCAAGCAAATGCATTTCAAACCATAATTAAATATTACCTGATAAGATATATATCAAAGATAAAATAGAAATTTTGAGGAAAACACAGCACCGTCTTTGTTGTAGAAGATAATTTGTGAAAGAAGGAAGAGAAGAATATAAGAGTAGGAGAAGTGTACTATACTACCAAAGGGAGAGGAGAAAACTGAAATTATTTATTAGTATAAATAAATAAATCTTAGAATACGAAACGACACATTTATAGAGAGAGGAGAGAGAAGCGGAGAGGGGAGAGGAAAATGAAAATTAAAGTTGTTTAATTTTTTTTAGTTAGGACAATTCAAACTGTGACATTTGTTGCCACATGTATACTATATGTTGCAACATATATACGATCTTTTTCCACATAAAATTTTGTCGTGTTTATTACTACAGAAATTACATATGTTGTGGCACATATACTATCTGTTGGTACAGATGATTTGCTATGTTGCCACATATAATTTTGATCCTTTCCATCATAATTGACATTTGTTTAAACAAAATTGAAATAATCATAAAAACATTTTAATACATAACTACCTATCTAATCAACGGTTGTAAACACAACATTTTCATTGATCTTAGCTTTTCTTTTAGTTCTACGCATCTTTGGGTCTTCATTGTCATTAACATAATCATTTTGAGCCTTTACAATCCCATAATTCCATATGAGGGAAGCATATCTCAAGTGAAGGGTTTCATTACTAATTCCACATGATGGTACTTGTAATCGATCACTCAGATACTCACCATATGCAGCAACAAAAATTCCACAATCTTTGCATGATATATCATCAATCAGAAAATATAATATCATCATATTTCGATAGTCGTAAGACAAAATAATATTGTGATACTTAAATACTACTGCTTTCTTGTTAGGAAATACACGTAACATGACTGACTTCGAATGGGTAAGATTTGTTCTTTTTTTGGTAACATTTAAGAACTGACTGGTTTGTTCGCTAATTTTGCTCAAAAAATCCACTCAACTCAAGGTATTTTGGCAACATTGTAAGCATCTTTTCAATCTTAGAGGATAACATTCTATTGGAACTATGTTAGGACATGGAAACATACACTTTTATGCACGGTTCCTTCAATGGAATGACTGCCAAGACACATTGAAATTCTGCATTACTATTTACAGGGACATAAACATCATCCGTCAAGTGCCAAGGCATTCCAGAAGGTATATCATACACTTTCATTGTGTCAATGATTTTATCCTCACATTCACTAGAATTGTAAACGTAAGTTGTGAAAAAACAACTAGTGGTGGTATATTGATATATAAAATGAATCTGCTACTTCGACTTCTTACGCAAATAGTAAAATATGACATCCACATACTGCACACATAGATGAAACAAGTGTATCACTTTGATTGTATATATTCATGTACTAAACAATACATATAAAAGTGGGCATGGATTTACCTCATCATTCCAGCACCTATTGGGTTGAGGCATTACGTAGAACCAGTCCTTATTCATTGGAAATGCAAATACTAAAACAAGTTGGTCAAATTCAAGTTTTGATCAATTGGCTAAGTAGTGATCCTCCTTGATTCCTCTGCAATTCTATAATCATTATAAATCATTATTTATTGGACAACAAGAAGAAATTCTAACAATAGTTGAATAACATTACCGTACTTACTTTTTTGCATAGTGCTTGTAAAGTCCCTCGTTTATCCAGTGCGAGAAGGATGACATTAGGTTAGTTGGACCCTCGCCGTCAATGTTAAAACCTTCAAATGGATATTGTATTTTCACATCACAACTGACAACTTCAACTTTCTTTCCTTTCTTTTTTGCTTTCTCTTTTTCTTTCTGCTTCACCTTCTCCTTCTCATTCACCTTCTCCTTCTTCTTCTCCATCTCCTTTGAATTCTGTTGTTCTCCTTTTCCTTCTACTGTTTTGCCTTCTTCTCCTTCTCCTTCTCTTCATTTGCCTTCTACCTCTTCTTCTTCTCGTTATCCTGTTTTGTGTTCTTCTCCTTCTCTTTCTCTTCAGTTGCCTTCTTCTCCCTCTCCTTCTCATCCTTTGTCTTCTTCCCCTTCTCCTCCTCCTTTTCCTTCTCCTCCTTCTCCTTCGCCTCCTTTGCCTTCTTCTCCTTTTCTTTCTTCTCAATAATCATAGAAAGTGTTTCAGAAATAGATTTTTTTAACCTCCTAAAGTTCAAAGTCTATGAAGTCTTCTTGGATCATTGCACATCAATATTATGAAATATTTCCTTGAAAATATCAATGAGTTTTTTAATACGGCTATAAAATAATCATGTTGCTGCTCAAATTCTTCGCATAGACAAAAAGAGCATTTTATGTTAGAAGATTGAGTTGTTGTCATGAATGAAGTTTCTTCTATCATTTCATCTACAAGGTAAATAAAAAAATATTGAGATTTTACAATTCATTGTAAAATAATAATAGCAGTATGTTGCAACTTATGGATAGTCTGTTGCGATAAATTAACATTGTGTTTCAACATATGTACGTGCTGTTGTGCAACATACACATCTTATGTAGCAACAAATGCATCATATATTGACACATTTGTACAGATTATTGCAACATTTGAATCTTATGTGGCAAAATATGACCAACATATCACTAAAATGTGGCAACATACACTAAATATATTTTGGACGCCTGAACAACACTATATTTATAAAATCATATGAACAAAATGGCCAAAAAAAACAATAACAACAACAAAAAAAACAATAACAACAACAAGAAAACTACTTTCACTGAATGATAACATTACAGATACAGATACATTTCCTCAAAATAAGGAATTTTTGAGTTGGCTGATTTTCTTTCAAAAATGATAAATAATACACACCATTAAGTTGATTATTTATTTTTTACACCTACAAAATATTTTATTGTTCATTAATACAAGAAAAAAACTTGAAAAATTGTAATGTTTTTCAAAAAAAACTTACCCATTTCTAGTCGAACACGATTACAGTTCAGAAAGATGAGAGAGTAATGAAGGACTAGACGGATTTCTAAATTTCTAAGGAAGAAGATGAACATTACCCCAAGGGAGGAAGAAAAGAAGAGAGAGAAGAGAGGAATGAAGATGAAAAGATTTTTTTCCTTTTATATGATTTGGTTTGAATTATAATAATGTGCTTTTTTGTATTTTTTTTTATAAAAGATTAGAAAGTTTTGAAAATGTTAATTTGGTCCCACAATTAGTTAATTGCATTTTAAAGAGGATTTAACCAACTCTTGGTCAATCAGTCACCAAAAACAAAAACGAGACTTATTTCACACCTTTCCCTTAATTTTCTCATTTTAGTTGATCTCAGTTAACATTTACATCCTCTAACTTTGGGTATGCACAAGTAGCTATATACTTGTATAAATCTAAACAAATAGACATACACATCTTATGTAACATTATATATGCAGGACCCACATAAATATTGCACAGGACATAAATTTCCGCGTGCAATGTCTTTACCAACATGTTCAACTGTATACAAGTTTTAGTGTCTACTTATATAGTTACTTAAAATTCAAGTTAAAAGACATTATATTTTTAACTTATAGGTGTACAAATTATCCATTTATAACTTTGCCTCTTTCTTACATGACATTTTTAGCTATGCTTCTTGTTGGTCTATTATTGTTTCCCCATTCAGCCATTGCTCAATCTTACCAATATGCTAGTTTGGGTTCATCACTCACTATAATTGATACTACTAGCCATATCGTTCAACAAATCAAAGATAAAGCCATACTTTGGTCAGCCAATAGGATTAATCTTGCGTTAGATAAATCTAAAGTTCACATCTCCGCGGATGGAAGACTAGTCCTCACTGATCCAAATGGTCAAGAGATGTGGGATCGTGGCATAGCAAATGCTCAATTGGCCTATGGATCCATGCTTGATAGAGGAAACTTTGTGCTAGCAACTAATAGTTTAGACACTATATGGAAAAGTTTCAATGAGCCCACCGATACGATTTTGCCTGGTCAAGTACTTAATAAAGGAAACAACCTTGTTTCAAGTTTCTCGAACACGAATGTATCGAGTGGGAGGTTTGAGTTTACACTTCAAACTGATGGGAATCTGTTTCTTTGCACAGTTGATTATCAAGCAGAGGCAGTAAATTTTGCATATTGGTCACCTATGTTAATTGGCAGTGGTTATCAAGTGATCTTCAATCAATTAGGCTTTCCTATTCTTCAAGCGAAGAATGGAACTTGAATAAATTCAATTTTTTCTAATGTGGAAAATTCAAGAAGCCAATCAATGCATCATCGAGCGATTCTTGAATATGATGGAGTTTTTATGCACTATGTCTATTCGAAATCTTCTAGTAGTGAATGTTGGGAAAATGTGGATAAACACAACAATATATATGATAAAAGTAATCGAAGTAAAATGGGAAAATAACGACACAATTTTTTTTTACGTGGAAATCCCTCTCAATAAGGGAAAAAACCACTGGCCAAGATGAGAAACTGATATCACTATAGTAAGGAATTAGTCACGAATACAATAGTCAAAGTGAATACTACACACTAAAAAGGAACAACACTCTTTTGGTTCCACCTTACTAAAATATCGGTCACACTAAATTTTTCTTCACATACTATTTTTCTTGGATAGTTTATGGAATACATCCATTTTCTCTCAAAGTGGTTTTTCTCTTTAGCTTTGGTGTGTTCTACGACTGAGCAAGAATGCTCTAATTATAGAAGGACAAAACCATGTTTATGTCACTTATGACATAAGTAAACATCACAAAGTCAAAAATGGTTGCAAATCTTACCAATTTAGCAACTACCAAATCTTTTATTTTCAACTCTAATTACTATTTCTTTTTAACAATTACTTGTATCAATTGAATAGCAAAAGTTGACCAAAAAGGGGGATGGACTCAAAAAATCTTCCACTCAAAAACCATTCAATGGAAGGAAGTATCTTCATCTTCTTTAGAGAGAGATCATACCTACAAGTTCTTTCCATATCTTAAACTTGTCTTTTGGTATCATCATGGTCATCATATCTGCAGGATTTTCAATTGTGTGGATCTTTTTGACTTGAAATGATTCACTCTCAACTTCCTCAAAGATCCAATGGTATCTGATGTCAATGTGTTTTGTTCTGGCATGGTACAGGAAGTTCTTACTCAGGTCTATTGCACTCTGGCTTTCACAATAGACAATATACTCCATTTGATTCAAACCAAGTTCTTGTAGAAATCGCTTTAGCCATATCATCTCCTTGCCGGGTTCAGTAGCCAAAATATACTCTGCTTTAGTTGTAGATAGTGCAACACACTTCTGCAATTTTGACTGTCATGATATAGCGCCCCCGTAAAAAGTAAACAAATATCCAGTAGTAGATTTAATGTTATCAAGGTCACCTGCCATATAAGAATCTGTATAGACTTTAAAGATTGGATTTGATGCTCCAAAAGACAAGCATTCATCTGAGCTTTTTCTAAGATACCTGGGCATCCATTCACAACTTCCCAATGCTCTTTTCCAGGATTTTCGAGAAATCTGCTCACAACAACCACTGCGTGAGCAATACTAAATCTAGTGCATACCATCGCATAAATTAGACTTCTGGCGATGGAGGATATAGAACTTTGACCATGTTCTCTTTTTCCTCTCTAACTGTATTACACATCTTGTTGCTAAACTTCATATGACCAGCAAGAGGTGTATTAACAATCTTAGCATTCTTCATATTGAAGCGCTCCAGTACACGTTCAATGTACTTCTTCTGCGACAAATAAATTTTCCTTTCATCTCTAAGACGAGTAATTCTCATGCCCAATATTTGCTTGGCATGACCCATGTCTTTCATAGAAAAAGACTTACACAACTTTTTCTTCAGCTCGTTAATCTTGAAAATATTCTTGCACACAATCAACATATCATCTACAAACAACAAAAGGATGATAATATCACTGTTAGAAAATTTTTGTACAAATACACAATGATATGAAGAAGTCTTCTTATAGCCTTGCTCCCCTATAACATATTAAAACTTCTTGTACCACTGTCTGGGAGCTTGTTTTATGACATAAAGACTATTTTGGAGTTTGCACACAAAATTTTCTTTACCTTCTACTTTGAAGCCCTCAGGTTGTTCCATATAAATATCTACATCTAGGTCACAGTGAAGGGAAGTCGTCTTCAAATCCATCTGCTCAATCTCTAAATTAAGACTAGCAGCCATCCCTAAAACAATGCGAATCGAGGACATTTTTACAACAGACGAAAATATTTCATCAAAGTCAATACCCTTTATTTGACCAAATTCCTTAACAACCAATCTAGCTTTGTATCTGGTTTCAAGTTGTGTTCTTCAACTTTAACTTTGAACACCCACTTGTTCTTCAAAGCTCTCATACCCTTAGGCAATTTTTCTAACACATAATTGTGGTTCTCATGTAGAGACTTCATCTCATCTTGCATGACTTCAATCCATTGATCCTTATGCTCATCTTCCATGGCCTCCTCATAATATTCAGGTTCTCCCCCGTCAGTGAGTAACACATACTCATTTGGTGAATAACGGGAAGAAGGACACCGCTGTCTTGTGGACCTCCGAGGTGGAATATTTGATTCGTCCATAACTTAATGAGAAACAAACTCATCAATAACCATATCATTGTTATTATCAACATCAACATATTGATTTGATACATGTTTGTAGGCACCTCCATGATTATCAAGCCCAACAACATCATGCACACTTTTGTGAGGAACTCCATCATGATGAACTATACCATCAAAACTTGAAGATTCTACCATCTCCGCTTTGTGAATATCTTCAATTGTTTGATTCTCCATGAAAATAATATCACGAATTCTCACAAGTTTCTTTTCAATTGGATCATATAACCTGTAACAAAATTAATGTAAGACATATCCAATGAAGATGCATTGCCTTGTCTTGGCATCTAACTTTGACCTCTCATCTTTAGGCACATGTACAAAAGCTTTGCAACTAAATACTCTCAAATGGTCATAGAATACATCCTTTCCGTATGAAACACTATTTGGTACATAACTTTGCAAAGCAATAAAAAGAGATAGATTAATAACATGTGCAGCGGTCAATAAAGCCTCGAGTTCAGAAACTTTGCTTCAGAAAGAAAACTTCTATCTCTTTCCATCAAGGTCCTTTTCATCCTCTCAGCCAAACCACTAAGGTGAAGAGTCTTGGGAGGAGTCTTCTGGTGTCTAATACCTTGATGCTTGCAGTATTCGTCAAATGGTCCACAATATTCACCACCATTATCAATACAAATACATTTAAGTTTCCTTCCAGTTTCTCTTTCAACTGAAACCTGAAACTGCTTGAAGACACCTAACATTTGGTCTTTAGTCTTCAAGACATAGACCCTACTTTTATTAAGCAATCATCAATGAAAGTGACAAAGTAGAGTGGACAACCCAATGTCTTTGTCTTCATTGGACCACATAAATTGGAATGCACCTACTCAAGCAACTCTGTCTATCTACAAGTAGGGTAGGACTGAAAAGAAACTCTATTTTGTTTACCATCCAAGCAGTAATCACACTTTTCTACTTTAGCACTTTTGAAATTTGACAAAAAATTATTCTTGGCTAGAATATTAAGTCTTTTCTCGCTGATGTGGCTAATTCTATTTTGCCATAAAGTTGAGGAGTTATCGCTCTCAAATGCATTCACCATATCAACACAAGCAGATGCCGTAGTCCAGTATCGACCACGACGTTTGTTACCACGAGCCACAACTAAGGAACCTTTAGTGAGCTTCCATTTTCCATCACTGTTGGTACTAACATATCCTTCATCATCTAAAACACCAACGTCAAGTTGGTGCAGATGAACATCAGGAGCATGTTTCACATTGTTCAAAACTAGTTTAGTTCTAACACTAGTTTCCAAAAAAAATTATACCAATACAAACCACCGTAGGAACAGTCTAATTACAAATACTCAAGGTTTCAAGATCACCAGGAGTATAGGAAGAGAAAAAAACCTTCCTTGATGTCACATGAGATGCGGCACCATTGTCCGCAACCTAGTTTGACTTATCACAAGCAATATTTATCATATCCGCATCAAAGACAGTAAAAAGATCTTCGGTGGTAACAGTGGCTACGCAATTTTCATTGACATCTTCCTTAATTTCCTCTTTATTTTTATTCTCCCTCTTCAACTTCCTGCAGAACTTCTTCGTGTACCCTTTCATTCAACAATGATAGCACTCAATATCCTTAAGTCTTCCTCTGGTTTTGCTCCTATTTTTTTCTCTATACTGAGAACCACAATTTTTGTTTCTCCCCCTGGAGCCAGTTATCAGGACATCTGACGAAGAAGAACCTTGAGTTTTTCTTCTCATCTCTTCGTTCAAGAAACTACTCTTGGCGGAATCCATAGAGATCACATCATCCTGAGCAGAATTTGAAAATGAAGTTCTAAATGTTTCCCAATAGTCTGGTAGGGAACTATGTTGAAGCAAGCCTTGAATTTCTTTATCAAATTTGATGCCCATACCAGATAATTTATTCATGTTCCCCTAAAATTTATTCAGATGGTCTGTCATTGGAGAACCATCATGATATTTTAAACTCAACATATGCTTTACTAAAAACATGTTGTTATTGTCAGTCTTCCGAGCATACAAACTTTCAAGATGCTCCCATAGGGTTCGAGTATGTGTCTTCCCAGAATTATGGTTCAACACATTATCGTCGACCCATTACCTAATGAATCCACAAATCTGTCTGTGCAACAGATTCCACTATTCATCTGTTTTATTATAAGACTTTACAGTGGTAAATACTGGTTTATAAAATTTCTTGACCTAAAGAATATCTTTCATTTTCCCCTTCCAAATGGCATAATTAACACCATTCAAAGTAATCATTCTACTTGTGTTGGCTTCCATTGTTTTTCCCCAAATAATTTTGTGATTGCAAATCAAAGTAAATCTTTTCTGATGTGGAAGTTTAGATTGTGCTGCAACCACAGAGCATACTTAGATAAAACCTTGGCTCTAATACCAATTTGCTGGGAAAAGGCGGATAAACATAACAATATATATTGTAAAAGTAATGGAAATAAAATGGGAAAATAACGACACCAATAAATTTACGTGGAAACCCTTCTAAATAAGTGAAAAAACCACGGGCCAAGGAGCAACTCAAATCACTATAGTAAGGAATTTTACACAGTGTAGTCACGAATACTATACTCAAAGTGACTGCTACACACTCTAATGGAACAACACTCTTTTGGTTTCCACCTTACTAAAATATCGCCGACACTCTATTTTTCTTCAAAGCCTATATTTTTTGTATAGTCTATGGAATACCTCACTTTGCTCTCAAAGTGGTTTTTCTCTCTAGCTTTGGTGTGTTCTACAAATGAGCAAGAATGCTCTATTTGTAGAAGAATAAAACCATTCTGATGTCACTAATGATATAGGTAAACATAATAAAGTCAAAAATGGTTACAAATCTTACCAATTTACCAACTACCTAATCTTTTATTTTCAACTCTAATTACTATTCCTTTTTAACAATTACTTATATCAATTGAATAATAAAAGTTGACCAAAAAATGGGATGAACTCAACTGGGAACCGATGGCATGGTCTAGTTTGTATTATATTCCTGGTAACATCTGTTTGTCTATCGCGCAAAGTACAGGAGGGGGTGCCTATGGTTTCAACAGCTTATGCTCAATAGGAACTGATCAGAGGCTGAGATGTGATTGTCCACTCAGATATATCTTGGATGATCCGAATGACAAATTAGGCAGCTGAAGACAATATTTCTCTGAGCAAAACTGTAACCAAAAGTCGGGAGAAGTTGAGTCTTTCACATTCCACGAAATGTTGGATAACTGGCATGACTCAGATTATGAGTCTCACTGCGATGTTTCAGAGGATTGGTGCAGACAGAATTGTTTGAGTGATTGTTTTTGTGCTGTTACCATTTACAGTGACGACTGTGGGAAGAAAAGATATCCTCTTTTCAAATGGGAGAGTAGGTCTACTCGATCGGAGGGAAGGCTTTGATAAAAATAAGGAAAGACAACTCCACAGTGTGGGAATCGCCAAATGTTGAAATACGAAAAAATAAAAATCAATCTACTTTATTCTTATTTCCTTAGGCACTTGTGACATTTTAAAGTTTAAAGGGAAAAAACGAAAGAGGACTGAACCGACGAATTCAGCTGTTCCGGGAGTGAACTTATCAAGTTTTTTAGCTACATAGAGCTAGAACATGCTACAAATGGATTCAAGGAAGAGTTAGGAACTGGAACTTACTCAACAGTTTACAAAGCGGTTCTTGATGATGAAAATGGGAAAGTCGTTGCTGTAAAAAAACTCCGAAACATGGTAACAGAAGGAGAAGGAGAAGAAGTATTTGAAGCAGAAGTGAATTCAATCAGCAGGACTAATCACAAGAACGTTGTCCAACTCCTTGGATTCTGCAACGAAGGCAAACACCGCCTTTTAGTATATGAACACATGAAACCGGCTTGATAGCACACTTTCTATTCAAAGACTCTAGGTTTAGTTGGTCCAAAAGAGTACAAGTTGCCATCGACACTGCGAAAGGACTTTGCTATTTGCATGAAGAGTGCAGCACTTAAATTATACATTGTGACATCAAGCCCCAAAACGTTCTTTTGGATGAAAATTTGACAGCAAAAATAGCAGATTTCGGTATGGCCAAACTATTGAAAAAACATCAGACTCAAACAACAACTAGGATACGTGGAACCAAAGGGTACGTAGCTCCAGACTGGTTCAGAAGCATGCCTGTAACTGTGAAGGTTGATGTGTACAGCTTCGGGGTGTTGCTCCTAGTGTTAATTTGCTGCAGATAAAACTATGAGCAGGATGTGGCTAACCAGAACGAAGTGATACTACTAGAATGGGCTTACGATTGCTATAAAAGAGATGAGTTGCATTTACTTGTAGGCGCTGATGAAGAGGCATTAGAAGATATAAAGAGATTTAATGCTTGAAGGTTCTGTTGGATCCACAAACTCCACTTCCAATATCTTCAACAATTTCTAGACATATGTTATCAGGCAAAGACCATAGTGTAGTCCTCTTTTGATCCCCCGTAGACTTACTCTTTGGACGATAATAATGAGTTAAAACACCATCAAAATAAAGACATAGCCTGTGATAATTTTCTGAGATTGAAGGAACATTAGGAGGTGTCAACACAAGTCTTTGGTTGCTCCGTTTCAATATGTAAACTGAACCAAACTCATCGAATATCAATCGATAACCAGAATTTGCTTCATCTCCTAAATCAGAAGTATGACTATTGTAATACTCAGCATCATAATAGAAATTCATTGGCTTGGATTGAGTAAGAAGAACTAAATTCTAATCACTTAACATACGAAGATAAAATGTACCAGGAACAAAGAAAGACTCAGATTTTCGAGCAACAAGCTTGTTGTTAATCTCCACTATTTGAGTAGGCATACCGGTATCAGTCGGATATCGAAAACTTTCCCATAATACTGAAGAACCAACACCAACAAGAAAAAAGTTTCATGTATCGTTCATGACAGCATAAGCAACATTAGAATCAATCCTACCAGTGCTCCACATCATCATTTTCCCTTTAGGATCGCGGAGAATCAGTCCCTTTTGAGGATTTAACTCCGCGATTGAGCCTCGTTGCACAAGGTTACCACCATTTGTATACCAAATTATGTTGGCATCTTTAATCTTAGCATATGCAAAGCAAGAACTGATTTTGACTTTGAATTTTCTTGAATCCAAATGGAAAATCTCCAGATTGAGAAAGTCAGGATGTTGTTTCATCATTTGCTATGAGAGAGCTGCCTAATGGTATAGCAAACTTAGTTGTGCTAAAATATGCAGGGGAAAGATGAGAAGAACAAGCACAAGAGGATATTTGTGGAGTATGTCAGCTTCACATTTCAAAAAACTATGGTATATTAATGTGAAGTTTATCTTTTTTATATACCACTATCTCATAAAAAGATGAGCAACATTTCGTAACAAGTGGAATTGATAATTTTTAAAATAAGACAGATTATCTATTATGTTTACTATGATACTTAATTGATAATATTAGAAATAAGACAAATTATCTATTACGTTTATCATTGTGAGAAATTATTGTTTCTTGGTGATTGTTTCTTACTTCTTTGACTTTCCCAAGCTTTTTGATAATTGAAAATTTTAAATGAATAGAGAGTTGTAGTAGAGTGGACTAGGAGATGTGGACCAGGCTGGGTGATTGGTAAATTTATAATAAATAATACTTATATGGCTGGTATGATATTTGTCTCCATATCCATAAAAGAAAAGTTTTACCAACATAATCTTTATTTATTTAATATTTTTTATAAAATAAAATTATCCTACAACTAAATTAAAAAGAGCTTAATATTATATCATAATTGGTTAATTTGCCCGTGCGTCGCGCGGTCACAAATAATAATTTCATTTAAACTGTAAATAAATTTTTACTAATATTTATATATTAAAAATAATGGAAAATAGATTCATCAAAAAATATTAGCAATATTTCAACGTGAATTTGATTATTTTTTATTTTCACATAATCCAAGAACTTCTAGCAGATAAATTATTCACGATATAATAAATCATTGGTTCTTTAATTAACACTAAAAGGAAAATAAAGAAGAAAATAAGAATATATACATATACAAACACATTTCATGATAAAATAATCATTTAAGTTGCTCAGATTATACAATTGTGATATATGTCTTAGAAGAAAATTCAAAAGTTTGTAAACATATTTAAAAAAGAAATTACGCTTGAACAGGAAAACAATTACAATTTTTTAACTTGCATAATGCATTTCTTCGTTTGATAAGTGACAAATTACGTATCTATGTAAAAATAGATAATATTTATGTTTATATATAGTACTTTTAAGTTATAAAATTTAATATAGAATATCAAAACATGAATTTTTAGAGCCGAGTACAATAATTATTTTCTGCACAATAAATAAACGTACTATAAGTGTATATGTTCAATATAATTAGAGACAATAACTTTGCATAAACATAAAAACAGTGTTTAAAATATGTACTCAAAAATAATAATTAATATTGTATGAATAAGTTAATGAGTATATAAAAATAGAATGAAATAGAAAGAAAAAAATCGTGGCCACTGAATGCACAATATCCCTTAAAAAAATTATTCTCTACCAGAGATTTAAAGAATAACATCCTCTCGTGATGGAACAATTTTATTCACCAACTTATCCATACAAAAACAACAGCGTCAGTAAGTTATTCAACTGGAGTAAATCAAATGAATATTTAATTTTGTGGGAGTAGAAGAAGAAGATCGGACTTTTTAAAAAAAAATTAGAGAAAATTCCTCTATTTATAGACAACAAAGGATAGTGTGAACAAATGTTTGTTGTGCTTTATCAGAAATGTTACAACTATTTGAAAAAATTGCAAGACTTCGAAAAGTTCACAACCTTTCATAGAAGTTGCAACTTTTCACTAAAGTCGCAACTTTTTATAAAAGTCACAACATTTTGAAAGACATCGCAACTCTTCATAAAGTCAAGACTTTTGATAAAAGTCACAACTCTTCATTAAAGTCGTAACTATTCATAAAAGTCACATCTTTTCATGAAAAACCGAAGGCTAATTTTAAAAATAAATAAATATAAAACGAAATCCTTGCTTGTAATTGCCACATAGGCGGACCTAAGTTTTTTTTATATATAAATATATGATACGATATGATTTTTGTTTTGATAAATAAATGGAAATTTTTTTTTCTTTTCCAGCTTGTTTTTTTCTCGTTTTTCCTGTCCATTCTTCCTTTTTTTCTCTCTTATTCGTCTTTTTGTCCTTTTGTCCTATACTTTATATTTCTTTAGTCTTTTTCATCTTCTATCTTTTTTAAAAACTATTTTTCTTTTTTTTCTTTCTTTTTTTAGTTTTCTTTATTTAGTTTTATTTAATTTTTCACTTACGGAGCTAAAGAATTCATCCATTTTACATAGAAATAAGGGTCAAAAACACATCTAAAATATTGAGCTTTTTGAGTTCAATACCTAAACTCTTGAGAGTGATTTTCATACGTAAACTATCAATTATTAGATTGACAAATACAGTAAAGTACTCTCTATTTTATATGAATTTTTTTTTACACATGACATTGCACATGCAGAAAATTTTAAATTTATTTTTTTACCCACTTTACCTCGTCCTCCTTGGACTCCCCCTCCCCCCCCCCCCCCCACCCACCACATCCACACCCTTTTATTTTATATTTTTAAATTTCTTTTATAATCTATTTTTAAAAATTCATACTTCACCACCCCCCCCCCCTCTCCAAAAAAAAATCACCTACTCATTCTAAAAAAGATTGATATTATTTTACTTTTAAAAAATAAAAATTCCACCCCCTCGTTTCTCATTCTCCGCTCGTAATTTATTTTTAGATTTTTCTCGTTTTGTGTTTGATATGTACATATATTTTTAGAAACTTTTTTGTGTATCGAATATAACATAAATAAGAAATTTATTATAAAAAATACTTGCGGTGGTAAGTAAAACATATTTTCAATATGTAGGTTTCGAATAGAAAGCAATAAATTATTTGTTAGCGGAGGGTTAGGTGGAGCGGTTAGAATTTTTTTAAAAAGTTTAAAAAAATTATACACATTTCTAGAGAAATTTAAACTAAAAAAATGGGGGGGCGGGGTATAGTGACAGAGTAAAATATTTTACATTTATTTTTTAAAAAAAATTATTCTTCTAAAATGAAAATGACATAGATAAGCCAAATTTTTAACGAATGACATAGATGAGTCTTTTTTAAAAGTTCAATGTCACATTTATGACTATTTAATGAATTATTAATGTTGATTTCTTTTTTTAGTCCACATATATGATAATGGATAAGAATGACAAGTGAAAAAAAATTGAAGTATAAAAGATTAACTATTTGTGTTTTAATTTCTTACCACTTCTATATAGCGATGATTGCTAAAGTTTAAATTATATAAATGACCATCATATGCAAAAAGACTTAAAGACAAGACAAAAGATGAGAATTACTTATTTGTTTGAGTGTTGTCGAGTTTCTTTTCAAGGTATGCTCAAATCTGAGTTTCTTTAACTTTTCTATACCACAAGTTCATATTTTTTAAGTTATCTATGAGTGACATGTGAATTTCTGTGGCGAATGTATAATTTTATCTTTTACACATAAGAGATCTAAAAATGACATTTTTTAAAAATTCGAATTACAAGTAAATAAAGTGATATCATTTCCTTGTTTCTCCGTCTCTACAAACACATTTTAAAACTTATATATGTTTACATTCGACTACTTTAGGTTTAATATTTTTTAAATTAATTTTTTTTTGAAGATTTTATCTATTGAACTATAAGAAATTCATTGATCGATTTATGACATCCTTATCGCGTGGAAAATTTTCTATTTGAAACTCTACAGAAATAAGTTAACAAAAGAAAAATCTAGGATTTAAAGTGATTTGAGAGAAATGGTTTTCTAGTTCATTAGAAGGATATATAATTCAAGTCGGTGAGTGTAAAAATTTGAAAACTGAGAACTCTCACCCTATTACAATTTGAATATAAGGAAATGACTATTTTAAATCTCTTCTGTTTAAAGATCAAGATCTCTTATATGTAAGGACGAAAAATTCTTATAAATCCATAAAACTAAAAGAAGTTTGTAAAGGGCTAAAGAAATCATTTTTAATGCCATTATTTAAGAATAAAAGATTTAAAGAAGTTTGTAAAGGGATCACAGTGTTTTACAGAACCCAATTTCAAATTATCTTAGGTCAAACAAAGGATCAGAATGACCTCTTACACCGGCTGGACTTGTGGCTCGCCTATCTGCATTTTTCAATCATTTTCCATTCTTTAACCTGCCCGATCAACATACCATTATTTCAACTTATAAAGAAAGAAAATAAATTTTTCGGTTGCCTACTAGAAAGCCCTTAGATAACGTCGTGGCATGAAACAAGTCCACACTAAAATCTCATTCTGGGAGTTGGCCGTCATATCACTCAAAAAATCCCCCTTGTTGTCTCGGATTCAAATGAGAAGATATATTACACATTAGGGTCTCAAAATACTTGATTGATACTGAATGGGAAGTAACAGTGTGGCTAAGAATCGGCACATCTTCTTTCACGATGTGATTGATTCATGTGTCAACCACGCCACCCACTTGTAGGCTTTTCCCATCAAAGAGAATGGCAACAACCTCAATTGGACCAAATCTAGTGATATGTTCTTAAAGGAGAATGGTCTACATACATCCACGAGGTTTCTAATATGCTAATAGGGATCCTCATGAGCAAAACCATAGAACAACCCTTTTCGATTGCAAAAGTTGAAACATTAGTACTTGTGATGTAAAACAACACATTTCCTTCGGCCAGAGACAAGCGAAGGGAAACAATACCACCCAAAAGGGGTAATTAGCATAAGGCTCGTTGACATCATTGAGGTTTCTGATGTCGTCTTTGTGGCTACTTGGATACCATTGATTTTGTTTTGTTTCAAGACACAAACTGGCAAAACACAACTAAAATTAAGTAAGTCTAACTATAACTAACAAGAACAACATTCAACTTAACTAAAGATTCTCATACAACACCACTCCCTGGCAGCACGACCATTTTGATTTTAGGTATCAGGACTCTTCATCCAACAATAAATTTCAATGATTATTAATTAATATAACCCAACTAATCAAGTTGGGGGTTAAATCCCACAGGGAGTGGTATGTATTTGAGAATCAATAACCAAGTGCGAAAATGCTCAAGTAAATCATAGGTAAAAACATTTACGAATAAAATCATGATTCAAGTTTGGGGTGAATCAAGTGTCAAATAAAAGGCTTTTTTCATTGTATCTACTATAATAACAAATAACATGTATAGAAAAATAATGAGACATGTTTTTTGGATGTGATTGGATTATAGGCTAAAGTTGACAATTGGGTAATTGCAAGTGATGTTAAATAGTTGTAATTTTGTGACAAGCTAGACTCTATTAAGGATAAACATTCTCTTTAAAAATTTACCCCGAATCAAATTTTTTGCTCTCGAACACCAATAAGAAACAATTAAGAACTACCTACATTTTAGTCCATTCACTCTCTTGAGATGAATGTGCAGAAGAGGGTTTCATCTTTACTCTCTTGAGCTGAACTCCTGAAAATTCAATACCCACATACTGTCAAATCAGTAATCTTAGTTTTGAAATGTCTCTCTCAAGGAAGCCAAAAACACAAAGGTACAGTTGCATTTGCAACTACAACCCTTTAGATTACGCCAAAATTATTGAATGAAATCACTTTTAAACAACATTTATACTATCAATAAACAATAGTCAACAACTAACTTAACCTATAATCACATAATCACACCCCAAGAATTGAAGTTTTAGCTTGATATCAAAAAAAGATAGAAGTTGTTACCAAATTGTGTCTCCATCAACTAGGTAAAATTTATTTCATCTTTAAGGTCTAATATGAAGAATCTTCAATACCCACTAAGAAATTGCAATGCTCAATTTTTTAAACTTTGAGTGACTGCATCATGTAACCATTCGTCGACTCATCGACTACTCTTTTATGTCGCTGACTTAATATTCTCCTTGAAGGCTTTGCACATTGGAACTTTAGGTGAGTCCATGGACATTTGGCGACTTGAACAATAAGATAGGCGATCATCAGGCCTTCTTTTCTTCATTCTTTCAGCTGCATTGTTCGTTTGTGCTCATCAGTGTTCATGTTTTGTTCCTCAATCCAAATACATGAAATTCAATGATTTACATTGATACAAAATATGCCTTTGAAGACACTAAATCTATTAAAATAAATCCCTAATGAGTCGAAATTTTGCACTCATCACTAAGTGCGTAACTTGTATGGACGATTGCTATGGGTGTGGAAAGGATGGGAACAAAATTAGAGATTTCCTGATTTTCAAGGCTAAGGGAATTAAGAATAATAAAGTTTCCTCTAGTGGTACAGATCAGAGTTCTCTTAAGAAAATAAGTTTTATGTTCTCCAATCTAGAGAAGATCAAGAGTGATCTCCTGATGTTTCTTCCGTTAGTTTTTTATTCTTTATTAATTTCTGGATTTCTTCTCTTTTGTGACTTATTATGTTTGATCTTGAAATTTTCTTTAGCATGAATGATGTATAGAAGTGATTATATAGGCTTACTCCTATAGAGGAGATAGTGTGCCAAAAAAGTAAGGTTATTGTGTGTTATCTGTTTCCATAATTCGCTTATGGGCATGTTCATGAAAAAAGTTTAGATCTTGATAGAAATGACTTATATACACTGTTTTGCCTTATGTTGTGGTGCATTTGAGTGTAATTGCATATAAACTTCATGAGATGAACTAATTAACATACCTTATTTAGGAGTTGAAAGATCCCTCCTTGAATAGAGTTTAGTTTTTAATTTGGGGGCTTAGGGGTTAATTGGCATTTAGTTAGGGGTTAAGGGAGGTCAGTTAGTTTTTTTATCAAAGCATATATATAAGATTAAAAAACCCCTAAAATAAGTGAATTAAATCATTCTTCCAAGACCACAAAACTAACCCAAATTCACTCAAAATAATTCACTCTCTAGAAGTGAAGAAGAAGAAGAGAACAAAGATGGGCAGATTTCATCCATTGTTTAAATCTTGTGTTTGATATTTTAATTAAGGTATGTTATCTTGTTAATATATGGTTCTTCCACCTATACATCCACAGAGTTTCCCCGAAGTCAAAATGCAATTCTTGCTAGGGTTTCTTCCTACATTGTGGGTAGTGTTAAACTTTGATTCCAATCAAGTAGATGATACTTAATTATGATCTAATTGACATTATATTATGATTTTATGTGAATTCAATGGCAAACCCTAGTCTATTTGATGAATTTTATATTTGGGGAGTTTATAGCATGAATGGTGAAATTGAAGAATTAGAATTGATCTTACAAAATTAAAGTCATGTGTAGTAATGGTTCAAGATTGGGCAACATATAGACATGAATTAAAATATAATTTATGATGTATGATGTATCTTTACTTTTAAATCAATGAATTTGAATTTTTTGATGAATAATGACTTGATTTACCTGGTAATAAAGATTGTGATTAGAATTCCTCAGAATCTAGGGTAGTTGATGATTGTAGGTCTTGAAAGTAAGGCTTGTAGTCAAGAATGTTGAATCAATAGTGATTTGAGAGTAAAGGTAAGGTGATAGAAGTCTAATATTTATATCTGTGGTGAATGATCTATACTCACCTAACCTACCATATAAGTTCTAGAAAGTATAAATTGATAGAGTCACTTGGACATTAATTTATTGTCAAGGACAACCTTCCATGAGATTTGGGTTATTTATGATCGAGGTAGTTTGATTTAATCTTCAAACAATTTGATAAATATATATAATTAATTGGCGTGTAATAGACTGGTAATTAATTGAGTTGATAATAACGAGCAAAGTCTGAAACATTATTTGCTAGGTCAAAATCAGATTAATCAAGTTGACAGATAAAGTACGTAAATAAAAATAATTTGATTATTGATGAAGCCTATGTACGTGCCTGATTAAATGGACTTATTGTGATTTTTTTGTTTGTTCTCTTTCCTAAAGAAATGGCTTCCAGAGATGAGCTTCACGAACATAAGCTAGTCAAAAAACCCTCAAAAGTTACTAGATGAAAAAAACCCAATCTAATGAGTGAACGTTCTGTGGTCTTGCCACGTGTTGTACATATTTACATAATGGATAATGAATCTACAGACTCATCTTTTGATGAGGGTAAAATCATCAAGGAGAAAAGTCCAAATGATAAAAAGGATTTGAAAAGAAATTATCATAAAAAATGGAAAGACCAAGGTCACTTAGAAGATGGTATCCTGTAAAGAGAAAAGAGATACAAAACTGCACCAAGAAAATGTAAAGAAGTACTAGGGAGTTAGACAACGTAAATGGGGAGATGGGTTACAGAGATTCGAGATGTAAGAATGAATAAATGACATTGGTTGAGAAGTTTTGCCACTTCGGATGAAGCTGCTTTGGCTTATGACAAGGCAACAATTGAAATAAAAGGTACAAATGCTTTGACGAACATTATTAAGCCGCCACCAAAGGAAAGCGATCCCATCCTCCATTAAGGAAGACAAATGGCATGCAACTCCATATATGTTTAGTCACTTCATTGGTGCAAGTTTCTATAAGTTTATCCTCTGTAATCTCTCTTTGTAAAATTACTCTATACATGTTCTTGTTGTTGTTGAAATAATGAATTGGAGGCACATGAATAAGTATGATCTGTGTATTGATGATGTGAAGTTATTTTTGTTGTATTACTTGTAATGATTTGCTAAAAAACATTATCTAAAAGTAATACTTCTGCTACATAAACAACCTTGGATTAAGTCTGAATCTTGTTTAAGACCATATACCTTTTGAACCATATGTATTAAAGGTCTTATTTTCTACAAAATTATTCTCTTGGTTTGCTAAAGTTATTTATTCGCTGCCGCCAATTTCTAGCACCACTGCCAAACGTCTTCATCATTGTAAGGTCAAATTAATGTTACTCTAGAATTTCACTTTGATTCCATGAAAACTTAGTCGATTTATACATATTGAAGAGATAAATCTTAAATTCCACTAGTCACATGTTGAGATTACTCTTTAATAGAATTGATTACTGCATATTGGATTGTATAATTAATTACTTTATATTTTAATAGGTCCTTGGCATAGAAACTAGTAAACAATTAAGTGGGTTTTGATTTAGACGAATGAAAATATTTAATCTACATGTCCTTTTTTTAAAATGGAGAACAATGGTGTTAATGACCAATCATTATGTAATGATTAAGGTCATGATTAGTCAATAAATAAATTAATTAATAGAAACTATGGTGCCTAAATAAAAGGTTTTGAAAAAGTTAAGTGTTCTCGTTAATTTTGTTTGTGATTTACTTTGCTATTTCTGTGATATTTTTATTAATACCACATTACATTCCAAAATTTGATATATTGGTATACGTAATTAAATATGAGATGTATGGTATATTGAATACTACTTCAAGTATTACCAGGTTAATTAAATTTGTTAGTAATGTCCTAGATTCTAGGACTAGTTGTTAGCAAATACGCTGATCATGGTGAATTACATTCTACTTGTGTTTTTTTGATAGTAATTACTTGTTTAATTAATGGAAGTAGTGGCTATAACCTTTGAAAAATGAGAAGCAAAAAAAAAATTGCAGGTTGTCAACTCAAAAGAGATGCAGGGTGAAGGAAAAGACACTGTGGGTATTGACTCCAGCCCACGACATAGTAAAAATGTTGGACATCATTCTGTTTGTACCTAATTTAGGATACAATTTGTTTATTGTTGGAAAACTTATGTCCAATGGGCATTCTCTTTCATTTGATGACGATGCTTGTGTCATTACAAACAAGAATTCAGGCAAAAAGGTTTGCATGACTATGATGTCAAACAAGATGTTTCTAATCGATGTTTCCAACATGGAAAGTTTTACGCTTGTTGAAAGTGCAAATGATGAGTCGGAGTTGTGGCATTTGAGGTATGGTCACCTCAATATAAATGGCCTGAAATTGCTAGTTGAAAAATGTATTGTTCTTGGACTACCAAAAATTGATTATATTGAATCTTGTGAAGAGTGCATTTATGAAAAACAAATTTGAAAGTCTCTTCCCGTTGGAAAAGTTTAGAGGGATTCAAAGTTTCTTGAATTAATACATGTTGATTTATGTGGACCTATGCAAACTAGATCTTTTAGTGGGAGTCATTATTTTCTCCTATTTACTGATGATTGTAGTCGCATGAGTTGGGTCTATTTCTTAGAAACAAAATCAGAAAAAATTCAAAAATTCAAGTACTTTAAAGACCAAATTGAAATGCAAAGCGGCCTGTGCATAAAGACTTTTTTCACAGATAGAGGCCGTGAATTCTTGTCCAAGGAGTTTAATCTATTTTTTTTTTAGGAAAATGAGATTCATAGGGAGTTGACAACACCTTATACGCCGGAGAAAAAATGTCGTTGCTGAGCAAACAAATCACACTGTGGTGGAGATGGAAAGAAGCATGTTACAAGCGAAGGGAGTTACGAATAAATTTTGGGATGAAGCTGTAACAACATCAATCCATTTATTGATTTTTTTTCAATGTATCATACTCCATTTAAATCTTGGAAGGGTGGAAAAACATTTGTAATTTATTTATGAATTTATTGTTTTACTTATTATATTTTGTAAATTCCCAATTTCGTCATAAACTAGATGAAAAATCTGAAAATTGTGTTTTTATTGGTTACTGCACACAATCTAAAGCATATAGGCTATAACCCTCTTAGTAGAAAATTTTTAATTAGAATGGATGTTGTATTTACTGAAACGGCAAGCTGGAAATATAGTGGAAGCAACGATAAGATGCAAGTACAAATTCCTATGCCTACTGGAACAACTTCTTATTCAATTCAACAACTAACTCCTCAACTACAACAACCGATTCTATTACCACTTCTCCAAATTTATTTTCTTCAACTTCAGGGAGCAGAAATAGTTCATCCATTTCTCTTGAAGAGTCTTCAGATGAGCCAATTCCATAAAGAACATAAACAAGACTTAAACAGCTGAACCCCAAATACGCCAATGACATGTATACAACTTGTAAATTCTCTTTTGCAACGTCATATCCTACAAATTATGGTGAAGTGACTAAAAAAGAAGAATAGGAGAGAGCGATGTTAGAAGAGATGAAATCCATCGAAAAGAATGGCACATGAGAGATGGCGGAATTATCAAAAGACAAAAATGTAATTAGTTTTAAATGGGTGTTCAAGACAAAGTGCAGTGGATGGGACCCTGTAGAAGGATAAAACTGATCTTTTGACAAAAGGATATGCACAGCAATATGATATTGATTTTAGAAAAACAATTTCTTTAGTTGCTCAACTTGAGATTGTTAGACTTACAGAGCACTGGCTGCATAGTCACTATAGCTAGTTTATCAATTTGATGTCAAGTGGACATTTCTCAATAAAGACCTACCAGAGGAGGTATACATAGCACAACCAAAAGTTTTTATAATGAAGGGTGATGAAACAAAGGTCTACAAACCCAAAAGAGCATTTTATAGTTTGAAGATAGCAACTGGAGCGTGATGTAGCAAAATTGATGGGTGTTTTCAGAGAAAGAGATATATTGTAAAACCCCGTAGTTAAAATAGACCAAAAATCAGTTTTTTTTTCAGAAAAATTTGCAGGTGCAACCAATAGTGGCATCGACGGTCCGTCCTGCACAATCATCGATGGGATCAGAAACTCCCAAAAACTAAGCCGAGAAAAATTGGCCAAGTCTTGATGGACGAACGGACCAACGGTCCGTAGGTCATATGACGGTCCGTAGTCTGTGACCATCGATCGAGACCCCCACTCACCCACTATTTGACAAGATCTACAAATGACCAACACGGTCAGTAAGTGGACCTACGGATCGTAGGTATGACGGCTTGGAAAATTTGTAGACAGTTAAGGGGAAAATACAATTGGGTCAACTTCAAATGGTCATAACTCTTAGCACAAAATGAATTAGGTGTCCCATCACCTACTCACAGATAGATAATTAAATTATCTTTCCATAGCCACCGACCTTGGTAAAATCAAACCTTTGAGTAAAATGTTATGTCAATTTTTTTAAAGTGCTTTCGAATAGGCCCAATCGACGTACCCAACGATAGGGCTTCAGTCGACGATGGTCCGTCAGTTTAACAAGTCAGATTATTAAACTTTCTATTATGCTCGTTGAGTTATGTATTATTTCAATTTTACTCTATTTCTACATGTTCAGTACCTTTCAAGTAATGACGCATACATGCGCTACATCTTCTCATGATGTGGGTTTAGATTCCCAGCATCCAGATCACGCATAGATCGATATCTGATATCCAATTCAGAAGATTCACTTGTGAGTCCTCATTCTCTAAGGACAATAGTCATGATTATCATTTTAGTTTTTAGTCATTTAGTTTCAATTTTTGCTAGATTTAGTTGGGGGCTTGTCCCATTATTTCTATTCCAGTTTAGAGTCTTATTTTCAGACATATTTAGTTTTGGCTTAGTAGTGAGTTAATATTTCTTCGTATTAAACTCATCAGTTTTCATATATATCAGTTTTAGCATATGGGTAATCCCCATCTTTTCAGATTTAGTTATGATTTAGCTTCTGCATCAGTTTATTAGACGGGTTAGCTTGGGATCACTTGTGGTTCTAGGTTCTGTGTCCAAGTCTTAGGGGTAGCTCGGGGCGTGACAAAACATGGTATCAGATCACAAGGTTTAGGATCCTAGGATGTCTGAAAAGCCGCATTAAGTATAGTCCTTTTCATGGGTGTGAAGTGCACCACATCTAATGAGAGGGAGGCTATGAAATGTTTTAGGAAAAACTGCACTTTCTTGTTAATCTTATCGTGCATAAGGTATGATCTGATTCCATTCTAACTCGACGTTGTGCGCTTAAGATCATGGCTTCTCGTAGAGATTAGTCATGGAATGCTAATACACACAATGCTAACGTAGTTCGTCAAGTAACAAATAAGGAAGTTTAAATGCAGAGATTCAGAATGCCAATTTAGCTTTTGGCTCAGAGTATGGCCAATCAGAACAATGCAGAGTTTGTAATTTTGTTAGGATGAATCCACCTATGTTTTTAGGGTCGCAAGTTGGTAAGGGCCCACAGAAGTTCATTGATAAGGTTAAGGACGTATTTGGTGTGATGTCAGTAACTCGTAGTTATAGGTAAGATTGATATCCTACAAACTCAAGGATGTGACTCATATATGGTTCACTTAGTGGAAAGAGAACGACATGACTTTGTCTTTTGTAACTCAGTATAGCAGTCCAATTCAGTCGGTTACCCAGTTATAGCTAGACGGGTATATAGAAATTGCCTTATCTGAGTCTCTTAGAAAGTCACCTCAGCAGATCTAGTAGAGTTAGAAATGGTAGACTACGATGTCATTCTAGACATGGATTGGTTACACTCATGTTAGTCCTAGTTGATTGTAGAATTAGGGTTGTTCATTTTAAGTTTCCAGATGAACAAATCTTAGAATGGAAGGGAGTAGCTTAGCACCTATGGGTAGATTTATTTCTTACCTTAAGGCCAAAAAGATGATATCTAAGGCTTATCTCTATCAACTAGTTCGGGTTAAGGATTATAGCCTTGAAACCCCAACTCTTGAGTTATTTCCAGTAGTCTGTGAGTTTCTAGAAGTATTTCCAGAAGTTCTTCCCAGAGTCTCTCCCGAAAGGAAAATCTAGTTTTGAATTGATATCCCTCCAGATACCAGTCTATTTCTATTCCTCCTAATAGAATGGATCCAGCAGAGCTTAAGGAATTAAAAGAGTAGTCGAAAGACCTTTTAGATAAGGGCTTCATCAGACATAGTATTTCATCATGCGGTGCACCAGTGTTGTTTGTAAGGAAGAAATATGGTTCTCTCAGAATATGCATTGACTATAGAAAGTTGAACAAGGTCACAATCAATAATAAGTATCCCATCCCCAGGATTGATGACTTGTTTGACCAACTTAAGGGTGCTAGCCATTTCTCAAAGATAGACTTCAGATCGGGTTAGCATCAGCTTAGAGTCAAAGATAGTGACTTTCCAAAAACAGCCTTCAGAACTCGGTGTAGTAATTATGAATATTTAGTTATGTCATTTGGACTAACTAATGCTCCTGCAACTTTCATGGATTTGATGAACAGAGTGTTCAAACAGTACTTGGACTTGTTCATTATCCTCTTTATTGTTGATATCCTCATTTACTCTAAGAGTGAGGAAGAACATGCAAGTCATTTGAAAGTTGTTTTGCAGACTCTCAAGGATCGCCAGTTATTCGCTAAGTTTAGCAAATGTGAGTTATGGTTGCAATCTGTTGCTTTCCTTGGTCATATTGTATCTAGCGAAGGGATCTGAGTGTATTCACAGAAGATAGAAGCAGTGAAACAATGGACAAGACCTACATCTATTGCAGATATCAGAAGTTTCTTAGGTCTAGCGGGTTATTATAGAAGGTTTGTGGAAGGATTTTCATCCATAGCCTCACCATTGACTAGGTTGATGCAGAAGATTGTTAGCTTCCAATAATAAGATGATTGTGAGAAAAACTTTGCAGAATTGAAAACTAAATTGACTACAACTCTTGTCTAGACTCTCTCATATGGTTATGTGATCTATTGTGATGCATCCAGGTTGACCTAGGTTGTGTGTTGATGCAACGAGGTAAGATGATAGGTTTATACCTATAAACAACTTAAGGTTTATGAGAAGAACTATCCAACTCATGACCTCGAGCTTGCAGTAGTGGTGTTTGCACTCAAGATCTGGAGACACTACTTGTATGGTGTTCACTGAGCATAAGAGCATTTAGTATGTGTACACCCAGAAAGAGTTGAATCTTCGCTAGAAGAGATGGCTTGAATTCCTTAAGGATTATGATATAAGTGTGCATTACCATCCTCGTAAGGTAAATGTAGTAGCAGGTAATCTTAGTAGATTATCTATAGGTAGTGTAGCCCATTTTGAGGAAGCAAGGAATAAGCTAATGAATGATTTTCACAGGCTTGCTCACTTGGGAGTTCGCCTTATGAGCATATCAGACAGCGGTGTAACAGTTCAGATTAGTGCATAATCGTCTTTGGTAGGGGAGGTGAAGGAAAATCAAGATAGCGGGACAATTTTGCTTGAACTTAAGAATGTTGTCCATAATCAGAGGAGTGGAGGTTTTATCCCAAGGGGGATATGGTGTACTTCGCTACCAGGGTAGATTGTGCGTTCTTGATGTGGGCTAGTTAAGACAACATATTCTTACAGAATCCCATCTCTAGGTATTCTATTAAAATAGGTGCCACTAAGATGTACCACGATCTACGAGAAGTCTATTGGTGGAATGACATGAAGAGGGATATAGCAGATTTTGTGAATAAGTTCCCTAATTGCCAGCAAGTCAAAGTAGAACATTATAAACTAGGAGGTATGACTCAACAGATCGATATTCCCACTTGTAAGTGGGATGTGATCATTATGGAATTCATCACAGGATTACCACGTACTTGCACAAAGTATGACTCTATTTGGGTAATAGCTGATAGGATGACTAAGTCTTCTCGCTAAATAGCGGTCAAGACTACAGATTCGGCGGAGGACTATGCGAAGCTTTACATTAATGAAACTGTGAGGTTGCATGAGGTTCCTTTGTCTATCATCTAAAATAGAGGTCCTCAGTTTACCTTTCATTTCTGGAAGTCATTTCAGAAAGGTCTTGATACTAAAGTTAACCTTAGTACAACATTTCATCCACAAACGGATGGGCAGGCAGAGCGTACCATTCAGACATTAGAGGATATATTGAGAGCTTGTGTGATCAATTTCAAAGGTAGTTGGGATGATGACCTTCCTAATATTGAGTTTACTTACAATAATATCTACCATTCAAGAATTCTGATGGCCCCTTATGAGGCTTTATATGGGTGTAGATGTAGATCTACAGTTTGTTGGTTTGAAGTAGCTGAAGCAGCTTTCATAGAGTCAGATTCAGTCCTTTATTCTATAGATAAAGTGAAACTCATTAGACATAGACTTAAGAAAACCCAAAGTCGTCAAAAATCTTATGCAGATGTAAGGAGAAGGGAATTAGAGTTCCAAGTTGATGATTGGATTTTTCTGAAAGTCTCATCTATGAAAGGGGTGATGATATTTGGAAAGAAAGGGAAGGTCAGTCCTAGATATATAGGCCCTTACAAGATCTTGGAAAGGGTTTGCAAGGTGGCATATGAGATACAGTTCCAGTAGAATCCACAGCAGTGCATCCGGTCTTCCATATCTCACTCTTGATGAAGTGTGTGGGTGATGCAGCCCCTACAGTGCCAATGGAGTGTGTGGAGGTGAAAAATAGTCTTTCTTATGAGGATGTAACACTTGAGATTCTTGACCTTCAGGTCAGAAGGTTGAGAAACAAAGAAGTCGCTTCAGTCAAGGTTTTGTGGAGGAGTCAGTCCTTAGAGGGAGCTACTTGGGAAGCAGAAAAATCCATGAAAGCCAAGTATCCTCACCTCTTTCCTTCCGATTGAACTCTACCTTGAGGTAATAGTTCCTCTTTATTTTTCCAGTAACACGTGCAATAATTCAGTCTTAGAATCATGTTCCTTCAGTTTGTACTTGCATTTTCAGCGTATTTGATTGAACTCGGAACTCAATTATGTCAGAAACTCAGTTTTCAGTGTTTAGTAGTAGGGTTTATAGCTCTCTCCTTCTCTTTCAGCTATTTAAGTCTTCATTCGAGGACGAATGTTCCCAAAGGAGAGATAATGTAACACCCCTAGCCAAAATAGACCAAAAATCAGTTTTTTCAGAAAAATGTGTAGGTGCAACCAACGGTGGTATCGACGGTCCATAGGACAGATGACGGTACGTCTTGCACTACCGTCGATGGGATCATAAACTCCCAAAAACTCAGCCAGGAAAAGTTGGCTAAGTCTTGATCGACGTACGGATCGACGGTCCATATGTTAGACGACGGTGCGTAGTCCGTGACCGTCGATCGAGACCCCCACTCACACACACTCTAACAAGAGCTACTGATGAATATCACGGTCCGTAGGTGCACCTATGGATCGTAGGTGGAAACTTTTGAGACAATTAAGGAGATCTACAATAGGGTCAATGTCAAATTGTCATAACTATTAACAAAAAATAAATTAGGTGTCCCATAACCTACCCAAAGATAGATAATTGAATTATCTTTTCATAGCCTCAGACCTTTCTAAAATAACACCTACGAGTAAAAAGTTATGACCATTTTTGTAGAGGATTGTTGAACATGCCCAATCAACGGACCCAAACGATGGGGCGTCGGTTAGACGACGGACCGTCAGTCCTAGCCGTCATTTGGTCCGAAAGCAACTTTCCCAGGGGTCTTTTGGACCTTTTCCACTTTATTTAAACCCAAAGTTACGTTGTTTTGACCCTAAATAATCATATTTTTTTTAGTTTAAGCCTACCAACATAATTAAAACATATCTAAGTAAAACCATTATATCAAAAGTTAGAAAAAATAGAAGCAAGAAAGTAGAAAAAGCTGAACAACCCTAGTTAAAGAATGCAACACGATCAAGCAGTTCCACCCCCGAAACCTATGTATTTTCCCATTGATTTCATCACCAGGTATGTGAGATTTAACTAGTGGATTCCTTTCACCCATTGGGTCCCTTGTTTTCAGTCAGATTCTTGATTCTCATATCATGATTAGACCTAGGGTTTCTAGAATCTCAACAGAACTTCATAAACTTATTAGTTATATGTACCAAATCAGATTATCATATTATTACTCAGATTATCGCATGAATTTCCGAACCCTATCTTTGTATTTATTTAGTCCTTGAATTACACATGCTAGGTCAGACATTTCAGTTATTCAATTATACATGCCTCAGTTTTTAATGCATCATTATCAAATTAAATGTTGCATTCGAAGTATGCATGTTCAGTTTTGAGCTATCCAGTATTTACAAAAAATTCAGACATAATCAGTCAACTATATAAATATATGGGAATAGCATAATATCGAGTTAGAAGGGTTCAACGTACCCAAATAGTCGCAAAACTACTAGCCAAGTAGGTTGTAAGTCCCCTATGTGGGCAATTAGATTAGTGATCATGTCAGCATGTCTTTATACCTTTGACAGGGTATATTGGGTCCTCTCGATGGGGCGTATACATCGGACTCCACATTTAGCAAATTTGGTTTTATTATCAGTTATTAGTAGCTACTGTAGATCAGTCTGACTATCTGCATTGACAATTTATCAGTATATTCAATATTCAGTTTCGGCATGTTTTAAATTGGTCATTGCATCCAGTTAGCTCCGTAAGTTCTAGGGCGTAATAGAACCTTAGTATAGTATAAGAGTGTTTCTGAGATTTTAGACATAGGTTGAGGGGGTACTTGGGCATTATCACAAAAATATTTAATTTTCTTATCGTTCTATCTTATTTTTGTAGAATTGAAATCTTCTCCATTTTACTGCCACATACATATGCTATAGTTGTTGTCTAATGAAAGTATAAAGAATCTTATAGACGTAGTATCGTGATATAGTATGTTAGAGTTTTCCAATATTAAAATTAATATATGAATTTAAAGTATTATTTATAGAATCTTTAATTTTATTTAAGATTATATTAAGCTCAAGAACTATTTTCTTATCTATTTTTACATATAGATAACAAAAAGTCTATCTTGTGATATAATTTTTTCTCAATTGCAAATGAACATAAAATATAGGGAAAAGATATACAGAACGATACATACACAATTATGAAAGAAGACGAAAATATGTTTTCATGCTATATTCAGTACAGTATTCTAATTGATTAAAATCTCTTGCCCCCGACACATTACTTTCTTCATTCATTTATTTATATATATAATGAAAAATAATTATTATTATGTCTATATTATCAAATTATAAATAGAAGTGAAAAATCTAATTTTGAAATAGTGGATCTAACATCAATACTAATGATTTAATCGGCAACGTTGATGCCCGTTCCTTTAGCAAAATCAAAAAGAAACTGCTTCATTTGAGGGTAACAATATAAAAATAAAAAAAACCAACGAAGAAATATATTATCCAAATCATGTGACATTTTTCATATTTTTTTATTATAATTTTCTTTTGCACAACTTTTTGTGTTCACTCATGGAAATTGTCAGAAAAAAATACTTGTGTGAATTTATGGTTTATTTGCTACAATTGTTCACCCATTCTTTCATTTGTGGTACCTCAATTTTTGTTGAATATTGCACTTAGTCAACTTTTCCAAATAATCCTTACATTTTAAAAAAGAAGAACAATATAATACTTTCAAAAATCGTACTTTAAAAGTGAGATGAAACCCTCTACTTATAGCTACAAAAATAGTAGTATGCATAATTGTTAATTGTTCCTTATCATAAAAGTTACAACCTTACGAAAAAGTCACTACTCATCAGAAAAATCACAACCTTTGGCAAAATTCACTACTCATCTCAAAAGGTATAACCCTTCGAAAAGTCACAACCCTTTAAAAAATTACAATCCTTCAGAAAAGTCACAACTTATCAAAAAAGGCAGAACTCTTTGGAAAAGTTACAACCGTAATATGGAAATTTGGAGTTGACAGTTTGAATTTAAGTTTGTTTATTTTCTTAAACTTTGTGCTAGGTCCAAATCAGATATTCAAGTTGACAGAGAGTATATAAATAAAAATAATTTGATTATTAATGAAGTGTATATACATTCCTGATTTAATGAACTTTTTTTATTTGTTCTCTTTCATGAAGCAATGACTTTTTAAAGACGATCTTCAAGAAAATGAGGTGGTAAAAAAACCCTTAAAATTAAGCTTCCATAGAAAAGAACAACTTAATAGGAGAATGAATGGTTGTAATTTGTCTTGCCACATGTAGTACATATTTAAATAACGGACAATGACACCGTAAACTCATTTAGTTGTGTGGAGAAAAATCTTCAAGGGGTGAATTTGAAATGAGATAAAAGTATTTATAAAGAAATTATCTTCAAAAATGGAAAGGCCAAGGTCACTTGAAAGATGATATCGTCCAAAGAGAAAAAAAGATACAAAACTTCACCAAGAAAATGTAAAGAACTAGAGGGGAGTTACAACGAAAAATGGGGAAGATGAGTGCAGATATTCGAGATGTAAGAACAAATAAACGATGTTGGTTGGGAAGTTTTGATACTATGGATGAAGCTGCTTTAGTTTATAACAAGACAACCGTTAAAATAAAAGGTGTTAATGCTTTGATAAGTATTCTCGAGCTACAACAGAAGGAAAGAAACCATATCCACTACTAAGAAAACAATAGGCATGCAACTCCATAAATGTTTCTTTTGATGGAAGAGGATGGGGCCCCCATATGTTCTTCCCTTATTGGCAAAAATATTTAGTAATCACATATAATTTTTATTGTTTGTTGTTTCATTTTGCTTTGTATCTTAAATTTTAACTGCCATTTTTTTTCTTATGGAAATTTGTTTTTCCTAATAACTTTTATTTTTGAGCCGTGGGTCATTGTTTATTTGCGGAATTACACCGTATATATCATTATCGTTGTTAAACTAATTAATTGGAGGAACATGAATATCTATGATTTATGTATTGATGACGCAGAGTTCTTATTGTTGTTCTCCTTGTAAATTTTTTCGAACAGAACATTATCTAAAAAATGCTACTTTTTCTACATAAACCTTGGGTTTTAAAAAAAGTGTAGACAATATATTTCTAATGTAACATAAATGTTCTTTATATTTCAACGTATTTCATAAAATAAATGATTGAAAGATTTGTTCTAAATATTTCATTGAATTTTTTTGTGAAAAGCTAAATTATTTATATGAAGAAACTAGTTCTTTGCTCCCTTAGCATATCATGAAGAGATTGAAATGGAAATTTGATCAAAGTTATTTATTACGTTATTTTATATCAAACATAGTTTTTTACTCTTTTTCTTCCTTAATAGAATAGTTGCATGTTTAGATTAATTTTTTACAGTTCTCACTAAATGTAAATTTATTCTTAAAATGCATTAAGGTGATACCTTTTTTACATTTAAATTATCAATAATTAAGCTTTAGTTTCAAATATGATCAAGAAATAGAGACGTCCTCATATGATAACTACGATTACATGGTACACATTTTTGGGGTTTATTATGTTGTGGCAATAGAAAAAAATTCATTTGGTTGAATAGACCAAAACAGATTTTTCATTAAAATCACCTCAACATTCTTAATAATGATTTATATGGTAAAGCATGAAATTTGAGATATATTTTCAAAATTGTGATAATAAATTAGGACAAAGGGAGTGGAGTGTCCAAAGAGAAGAAATACAAAAGCTGTTCCAAGAAACTACGAAAACGTACAAAGGAATTAGAGAACGGAGATGGGGAAAATGGGCAGCAGAAATCCTAGACACAAAAAACAAAACTCGACTTTGGTTGGGCACTTTTGACACTGCTGAAGTAGTTACTTTGGCTTATGGTAAGGCAACCATCGAATTAAGAGGCACTACAATTTTGTTAGAGTGAGAAATTTTATTTGAATTTTCTTCTAAAAATTTCTGAAGAGATATAGGGTACGATCACCTCATATTGATAAAAGAATTTCTAATTATATATGAAGGGTATGCATAATCAGTCTGATGCGCCTTTTTTATTTTCATGAAACAATGACCTCCAAGGAAGAGCTTCAGGTAAAAGATGGAGCCGTAAAACCCTCAACAATTGACGTAGTCAAAAAATCCAGCAATCGAGTGGTAAAAATTTCCCGTCTTTCCATGCCTTGTACGTATTCATGTGCTGGACCATGACACAACAGACTCGCCTACTGACGAGGAGGATAAGGATGAAGAAGAGAAGTCTGAGGGACATGAAAGGACACTTGTAACGGAAAATGTCATCGAGAATGGAAGGACAAAGGTCAATTAAAAGAAGAATTACAAAGAGAATAAAGATTCAAATTTGATGCAAGAAGATGTGAATAAGTATAGAAGGGTCAGACTGTGAAAGTGACGGAAGTGGACAGTAGAGCTTCGAGACAAAAGAAAGAGAACTCGGATTTTGTTTGGGACTTTTGACATTGCTTTCGAAGCTGCTTTGGCTTATCACACTTTAAGAGAAGATTATTTATGTCATCTGTCAAAAGATTAGCTCATCTATGTTGTTTCTATTTTAGAAAAGGCTCATCCATGTCATTATTTGTTAACTGAAATGACATAGATGATCCAAACTATTAACAGATGACATAGAAGAACCTTTTCTCAATATTCGATGACATATGAATTTCTGCAGCGAAGATATAATTTTAAATTTTACACATAAAAGATCTGAAAATTACATTTTTTAAAATTCAAATTGTAAATAGAGAAAGAGATCTCATTTCCTTATTTCTATATCTGTTCTACAAGCACATTTTAAAACGTATATATGTGTAGATTCAACTTCTTTAGGTTTGATTTTTATATTTTGAACATTTACCACGTGGAATGTTTCTATTAAAACTATAGCGAAACAACTTAACAAAAGAAAATTCTAGGATTTTAAGTGATTTTGAGAGAAATGATTTCTTGTTTTTATAAGGATATTCAAGTCGGTGAGTGTATAAATTTTAAAACTAAGATCTCTCACCCAATTAAAGTTTGAATAAAAGAAAATTACCATTTTAAATCCCTTCTATTGAAAAATGAAGATCTCTTATCTGTAAGGACAAAAACTTCTCGTAAAGCCATAAAACTATCAATCAACAATACACAACAGCTAAATCAATCCATAATCACATAATCACACCCCAAGAATTTGAGATATAGCCAGATATAATTAGAAGATAGAAGTTGTTACCAAATTGTGTTTCCATCGAGTGGCTAAGATTCACTTCATCGTTACAAAGGTCTAATTTGACGAATCTTCAACACCCATTTCCAATTTCTCAAAAAATGGCAATCTTCAAATCATTCAAACTAAGGAATATATTTTCTCTGAACTCCGTTCTAAACTTTCAAGCTGATAATTCTTATTCTAGATTGGAACCTAGATAGAATGATAGATCTATTGATACTAAACTAGATACTAAAAAATGTATTTATGGTCTCCCGAAAAATATTCTACGAAAAATCATTCGGCGCAATATATTGGGAGCACCGATCCACTCCGTGATAAGACCTTTGGTTGACTCCATTGACTTTTTGCTTTAACCTACAGTATCTTCAAATTTGTAACTTAGGACGAATGCATGGTGGAACAGTTCGGCGACTCACCCACTACTCTTTTATCTTGCCAACTTGATTTTTTCCTTAAGGTCTTTGCATACTGGAACGTTCGGTGAGACCATGTCCATTCGAATTAGATAGACGATCATTAGTCCTTCTTTTCTTCATTCTTTTGGCTGCCTTATTCATTTATGCTCATTAGTATTCACGCTTTGTTCTTCAATCCCAACTATTGATACAAATAGGCCTTTAAAGACACTAAATTTATAAAAATAAATCCCTAATGAGTCGAAATTGTGGACTCATCAGTAAGTGCCTCACTTATATGGATGGTTGCTATGGGTGTGGAGAGGATGGGCACAAAATTAGAGATTGCCTAGTTCTTATGGCTAAGGGAAGGGAGGATATTATAGTTGCCTCTAGTTTTTAAGATGAGAGTTATCTTAAGAAGAATAAGTTTTATGCTCTCCAATCTAGAGAAGATCAAAAGTAATTTCCTCATGTTGTCTCCGATATGTTTTTTATGCTTTATTAAAATCTGAATTTCTTGGCTTTTGTGACTTCGTATGTTGGGCCCTGAAGTTAATTTTTGCATGAATGATGTATAGAAGTGGAAGATAATGCTCCAAAAAAGTAAAGTTATTATGTGCTTATCTATTGCCATGATTCTCTTATGTGCATGTTGATGAAAAAAATCTTAGGTCTTCATAGAAAAGAATTATATGCATTGATTAGCCTCATGTTATGGTGAATTTGAGTGAAATTTCATATAAACTTCATGGGATGAACTAATTAACATACCTTAGTTAGGAGTTGAAAGATTCCTCCTTTAATAAAGACTTTTCGAGAGTAAATTGCATTTAGGATCCATGAGTGTGCATTGATCATGTTTTAGTTAGGAGAATGTAGTTCCTCTTTGAAATGAGTAACTGTAGAAGTTCACAATTTTGAGTTGTGAGAAGTAGTTTACTCCCTTGTGTTGCATTAAATATGTTTATCTTGAAAGTAAAATTTTCTTCCTTGATTGTGTGCATTTAGATGCATTGCATGTATGATGAGATGCTATTTTAGAGAGGTGACCTCAATAAGTATTTAGAATCATCATTCGAGGATGAATAATCCCAAGGGGGATATATTATTATGCTTCAAAAACTAGCGAACTAAACTAGAAAGTTCTAGAGACTTGTTCTAGAATTTCTTAGTTTTTTATGATTGTTAAAATCATAAAAATGACCCCCCTACTTAGAATGAGGGTTTTAGGGTTAGGGCGTCAAGGTATTATCACCAAGGACTACCCAAGGGGTCCTTGAGGAGGAACCTTTGAACAACCCTAAAATCTGTTAAAAAGCAGCCACTTTGAATTGTATATGGACCGGATTGGGGTCGTAGTTCTTGTCATGCACTTTTATGCAATTTTTAGCTATGTTCACCAACAATAAGGGTGCAGCACAATAAATAGACCCATCCACGCTCCGTGGATGGGGGTTTTCTGAGTGTGGTCAAATTTATAGTTTAGTTTTTTAGTTGAGGGCTTAGGGAGAATAATTGGCAATTAGTTAGGGGTTAAGGAAGGCCGATTATATTTTTATTAAACCACCTATATATGACTAACACACCTCTATACTAAGTTAAATAAATCATTCTTCCAAGACCTCAAAACATACCCAAATTCTATCCAAATAATTCACTCTCTAGAAGTGAAGAAGAAGAGAACTAAGAGGGGGAGATTTCCTCCATTGTTTCAATCTTGTGTTAATAATTTGAATTAAGGTATGTTATCTTATTCATCTATGCTTCTTCCACCCATAGATTCCCAAAGTTCTCCCCCAATTGCGAAGTCAAAATGCAATTCTTGCTAGGGTTTCTTCCAATATTGTGGGTAGTGTTAAACTTTTATTCCAATCAAGTTGATGATACTTAATTATGATTGAATTGACATTTAATTATGTTATTATGATGAATTTATGTGATTTGAATTGTAAATCCTAGTCTATTTGGTGATTTTTATATTTTGGGAGTTTATGCCAGGAAAGGTGAAATTGAAGAATTAGTGTTGATCTTCTAACATTAGTTTCTTCAGTACTAATGGTTCAAGATTGTGGAACATATAGACATGAATTAAACTATACTTTATTATTTATAATTGATCTTGACTTGTAAAGCATAGAATTTGAACCTTTTGCTAAATTATGACTAGATTCACATGGTAATAAAGCATGTGATTAGAATGCCTCAGAATCTAGGGGTAATTGATGATTGTAGGCTTGAAAGTAAGGCTTGTAGAAAATAATATTGAATCAATAGGGCTTTGAGGGTAAAGGTAAGGAGATATAAGTCTAATAGGTATATTTGTGGTGAAATATCTATACTCACCTAACCTACCAAATAAGTTCTAAAGAGTATAAAGTTCTAGAGTCACTTGAACATGAATCTATTGTCCAGGACACTGTTTCATGAGACATGGATAATTTATGATTCGTTGCGGAAGTTGGTTGAACATTTTGAACTATTGGATAACTATATTTAATTAATTTGAAAGAAATATATAGGTAATTAATTGAGTTGATAATAATGATCAAAGTCCAAAGCTTTATGTGCTAGGTCAAAATAAGATAAATCAAGTTGACATATATATTATATAAATAAAAATAATTTGAATAGTGATAAAGCGTATATACATGCCTGATTTAATGGACTTATTGTGTTTTTTTTGTTTATTCTCTTGCTGAATTATTGGCTTCCAAAGATGGGCTTCACGAAAATGAGGTAGTCAAAAACCACTCAAAAGTTTCCAAAGGAAAAGAAACCAATCTAATGGGAGATTGTTTTGTGTTCTTGCCACGTGTTGTATGCATTTACATAACGGACAATGACACCACAGACTCATCTAGTGATAAGGAGGAAATTCATCAAGGAGAGAAGTCCAAACGACAAAAAGGATTGCACAGAAATTATCATAAAAAATGGGAAGACCAAGGTCACTTCAAAGATGGTATCCTCCAAAAATAAAAATAATACAAAACCGCACCAAGACAAAGGAAAAAGTACAGTGGAGTTAGACAATGAAAATGGGGAAAATGGGTTGCATAGATTCGAGATATAAGAATGAATAAACGAAATTTGTTGGGAAGTTTTGCCACTATGGATGAAGCTGCTTTGGCTTATAACAAGGGAGCCATTGAAATAAAAGGTCCAAATGCTTTGACAAACATTCTTAAGCCGCCACTGAAGGAAAGAGACCCAATCCACTTTTAAGGAAGACAAAAGGTATGCAACTCCAAATATGTTTAGTAACTTTATTGGTTCAAGTTTCCATAGGTCTATCTTCACCAATATCTTTTTGTGAAATTACACCATATATTTTCTTGTTGTTGTTGAACTAATCAATTGGAGGCAAATGAATAAGTATGATGTCTGTATTGATGATGTGGAGTTATGTTTGTTGTATTCTTTGTAAAGATTTTCTAAAAAAAATTTATATAAAAATGATACTTTTGCTAGATAAAGAACCTTGGGTTATAAAAAAAATTTAGACAATATATGTCTAATTCAACAAAAATGTTCAATATAGTTCGACATAAATCGTAAAATAAGTAATCAAAAGATTTTCGTGAAATAGTTGATTTGAAAATTTTCTAGAAAGCTAAAATATTTACATGAAGCTATTACTTGTTGCTCCCTTAACATATTCTGAGGAACTTTACATAGAAATTTCACTAGAGTTTCTCATTTAATTTTTTATTATATCAAACATATATTGATACTCATTTTCTTCATTAATTATATTAGTTATATTAGGTCAATTTTGTACACTTCTCACTAAATGTAAATTAAATCTTGAAATGGATAGGATGAGACCATTTGTCTTATCAAAGTAATAATAATCATGACTTAGTTTCAAACATGATCTACTAAATAGAGACGTCCTAATACGACAAATATATACAAAGTCACATGGTACACACTTTTTAGCTTGATTTTGGCGTGGTAGTAAAACATATTTATGATGTTGAATAGACGAAAGCATTCTTTCTTGAAATCACCTCAACATTCATTCTTAACAATGATTGATATGGCACAGTTTGAACTGTGAAATTGATTTTTTAAATTGTGATCATAAATATTGTCTTTTTTAGTCTTTTATGAGAGGTATAGTTTATGTCCTTTTATAGGATATCTTTTTTTCTCTTATACATAAGTGATCTAAAAAGAAAATTTCTTTCATTGAAATAGTAATAAGACAAGAGATCTCATTTTCTTGTTTCCATGTGTGTTTGTACAAACAAATCTAAAACTTATATATGTGTAGATTCTACTACTTTAGATCTACTTGTCTCTGAGTGTTATATCTTTTGAACTATATGAAATTCATGATAGAATGTAGGTACCTTTTTTGTCATGATCCGCAAGGTCATTTTTGAAAATTTTTATAAACTTACTATTTTACCCCTCTCGATAGTTAACCCGAGTCATTAATGATTGGTCGGTGAAGTTGGGGGCAATTTTGATCTATTCGATATACTCTATTAATGTGTGGGTAATGGTTAGATAATTATTTGAGTTGATAATGATGAGCTAAGTTTGAAACTTGCTTAAGACCCTATACCTTTTGGACCATGTGTATTAAAGGTCTTATTTTCTACAAAATAATTGTCTTGATTTGCTAAGGTTCTCTATCTGATGCCGCCGATTACTATCACCACTGTCAAACATCTTCATCATTGTAAGGTCAAATAAATGTTACTCTAGAATTTAACTTTGATACCTTGAATACTTAGTCAATTTATACGTATTGAAGGAATAAATCTTAAACTCAACTAGTCACACGTTCAGATTACTCTATTATAGAATTGATTACTGTACTATTGGATTGTATAACTAATTACTTTATATATTAAAAGGTCCTTGTCATAGAAACGAGGAAAAAATTAAATAGGTTTTGATTTAGAAGAATTAAATAACTTAATCTACATGTCCTTTTTTTAAAAATGGAGAACAATGGAGTTAATGACCAATGAGTATGTAATGATTAAGTTCATGATTAATCAATGATAATAAATTAATTAATAGAAATTATGGTGCCTCAATATAATGTTTTGAAATAATGAATGTTCTCGTTAATTTTGTTCGTAATTTAATTCGTTGTTTATTTGATTTACCATAATAAATTTCAAGTTTTATATAGTGGTATACGTAATTAAATATTAGGTTTATGGTATATTGAATACTAATTTAAAGTATGACCATGTTATTTAAGTTTGTTAGTAGTGTCCTATATTCTTGGGCTAGTCGTTAGCAAATACGCTAATCATGGTGCAGCTCTTTCTAGTTGTGTTTATGTTAGTAATTCTTGTTTAATTAATGGAAGTAGTGGTCATTTGGTGACTTAATAGTCTGTTATTTCAATCATATATTTATATAAAAGAGGACCCTAGGCACACCTACATGGCGCCTCTACAAACTAGAATTTCCTTCTAAATTTATTTATTTACAAAAATAGCCTTCTCCTTTCTTGAAAATATGTGACTTTTATGAGAAAATGTAACTTTTGTGAAGAGTTACGTCTTTTATGAATATTTACCCAAAAAATAGTAATATTCTTTCTTGAAATTATATGGCTTTTATGAAAAGTTGTGACTTTTATGAATATTTGCGACTTTAATGAATAGTTCTAACTTTTATGAAAAGTTGTGACTTTTATGAAAAGTTGCGACTTTAAAAGAAGAGTTGCGACTTTTATGAAAAGTTATGACTTAAACGAAAAGTTGTGACTTTTATGAAAGGTTGTGACATTTCTAAAGGGTGACAACTTTTCCATATAGTCATAACCTTTTCGATAAGGCACAATAAATATTTATTTACACTACCATTTGTTTTCAATAAATAGAGGTGTTCCCTTTCATTTTAAAACAACTAAAATTTTGAACCTCTTTTTCTTTTTTTTCTTCACAATTCTATATTTGTGTACACTGCTCAGGTTTGAGTGGCTCAGTGACACCATTGCTAATGTTAGAGATCTTGGTATGTATTTTACCGTCATTAATATATGTTTTTGTGATTAAGGTTAAATTATAAGATGTAATAATTTTCATTTTCGTTTACATTATTAATCTTAATGTAAGATACTAGAGTATATTAGTTTTAGTGACTGATAGATTTTAAGTATTGTTAGATTCCCGCCGGAAGCATCGATAATTGTATGCTGATTCTTTAGATAAATTTCCACCATATTCATTCTCTATGTAAATTTACGCAGATTTTTTCCTATACTCATAGGTCAATGTGTCATATGTTTTAAAAAAAGAAAAATGAATGTACAATCAAAATCTAAGGTTTATTCTTTTACTCAATAAAATAATTACTACCTTATATATTTTTCTTTACAACTGTTATTCAGGGTAGCAGGGATCTTCACCCTTCGTCAATTGAGTAGTTTTTATTTTTAGTAAGTAGAAATTACTTTTTCGTGAGCGAAATTTGGGGTTGCAGTGAATCTGTCTCCAAATAATTATTTTTGCAATGAAAATGTATGCATGTTTTTATTAATTATCACATTTATGACTCATCTACAAAGTAGTTTATATTTTTTTATCCTCTACTTTCAATTTAAAATGTACCGTAGAAACTCAAAACTATTCCACAATATTACAATGGTGTTTTGAAAACGAAGAGTAAACTAGTGTTCATTTCATTATTTGCTATAGGTCTAATTAAATTTACGCAATTTTCATTTTCAATTTTTTTTGCATTGCTACAAATTGTCCAGCTTTTAGGTGTTTTTGCTATGATCATTGATGCGTAAGTGTAGGAGAGGAGAAGTGCTTTTATTCCCTCCTTATCAATGTTCTTTTTCATAATTTTACTTGCGAATCAAATATAGTATGTTGATAATAATCAGCTTCAGAGAGAGGGAATCTAAACTTTTAGAATAAGTATTCCAGAATGTATGTTATATAATTGTCATATTAGACGAGGTATATCGCATACATTGTCCTTTTTTTTGCCATACAAGATATCTTTACTGTAAATGATGTACCAAGTCAGAAACATATCCGTCATGGGTAAAATTAATAAGGATCATTACAAATTCTATAAGCATGCATACATAGTGAAAGAAGGATATTTGGAGTTTCTCAGTTTGCTTACTCTTGTATAATTTTTGCTTCTGTCTGAATTTTTATTGTTGAAGCCTCATTGAATTGTGAAGGAAGATTGTTTTGGTAAACAAGTGATTTTAAAGTCCGTAGTTTGGGACTTGAAAAAGCATGGGATCGTTGTGGTCAGATGTAATTTGAGATAATCAATAATGATAACAAGCAAAAAGAAATGAAGGGCAAAGAAATAGTGGTTGGCATTTATGCTAATATATTCGAGGAATTTGAAGTAGCGCACTTGAACCTTTAAAATTTGAATGCATAGTCGCATAGCATGAAACTTCGCAATTTTACTATCCTCAAGTGAGGTACTGACTATTTACTTTGCATTATCTTTTACAATTGTAAGACATGTAAAAAATGATATGTTATTTCATCTTTTTCCAGAGTTGAAACGATGAAGGGTAGTTGAAATTTCTCTCTTTGTCTACTCTTTTGAAATCTTTGTTATAAATGTAGTTACAATGTTTGAATCTCATTAAATTTGTGAGGGATTATTTTATATAACTAATTGATAATTTTTTATTTTTGTTTTGATGTTTTTTCCTATTTATGTTTCAAGTTCAAATAAAATTACAGTTATTCAATATATATCTCTTTTCTCAATACAATTAAAGATGTTTCATCCGATAGAGTTTTCATCATCGTTTTCACGTATGCAACCACGCCCTCAAGATTTTGTTTGTAAATTAAGGGCATTTTTTTCAAATTCACTCATTTCTAATATAGAGGAAGATAGCAAAAATATTTGAGGCAAATAAAGTATTTTAGTAAGTGAAAATAGAAAATACTTGCATTGTCAAAGTATTAATTAAAATGTTTCTAACAAATTGTATTTTCGGTTATATTTGAAAAGAATTAAGATAGCCAGTTTTCTACCACATTTTTATTGATTAATTTGCTACTTAATAAAAAATTATATACAATACAAGAGTATCATTTTACAAGTGGGAGTGTTTAATTAACATGGAGGAGATGAATTAATGCATTTATATATAGAGACTCGAAATCATACTATTTTTAATTTAACATTTGAAGTCAAACTTAAGTGTATGTCTATATATTATCCCCCCAAAAAATAATGACAGCAGTGTCATAACATTCTCCCCCAAAAAAATAATGACAGCAGTGTCATAACATTCTCATATTCTATCAAATAAAGGTCACAAACATAATGCATATTGTATTGAAGTTAAAATGTCTATTTTCATGGATTCAAATTAGTCTGACCCAACATAAATAAACATATTTTTTAATATTAGATTAGAATTCGCAAAGCTTTACATGTTTTGAATGTACTATTCGAAACCAAAAAAGATAAGTAAAAATATCTTTTGACAAAGTAAATTAGTACCATCAACGATGTTGAAGGACTTGCTGAGATGTCAATTCAAATGGTCATGTGTTATTTAATTAAACTCAAAAGAGATGCAAGTTAATGGATGAAGTTTACCACCGTGCAAAGCGCGATTATTTTACCTAGCTCTATATAGAGTTGTACTTTCAAATGATTTCATATACTAAAATATACAAAAGACATCAAAATAAAATTTTCATAATCTTTGAACCTTTGTTTCTTCCTAATGTTTTCCTGCCTATTAACGCTAAACCCGTTGGTACCAGAGTCATGTTAATAAATACCAATGCATTCAGTGTGGAACAACCGCTCGTTCCCATATTCAAGGGAGAAAACTACTAATTCTAGAGTATTTGTATGAAAATAATACTTAAATATCAAAATCTTTGGGACGTGGTAGAACGAGGAAGAAGATGCTAAAGCACTGGGTTTTATCCAGCAGGCAGTTCATGATAGAAACTTTTCATGGATCGCAGCATGAACAACATCAAAGCAAGCTTGGTGCATTCTGCAGATGGACTTTCAACGTTATTGAAAGGTAATTGTAGTGAGATTGCAATAACTTCAGCGTCACATTAAAATTTTGATAATGAAAAATGAAGAATCAATTGCTATTTTTTTGTCCAGAGAAGTGGAAATTATATGTAAAATTCGATCATGTGACGAGAAAATTTTTTATCAAACAATTGTGGAAAAGATACCACAAAGCATGACTTCATAATTTGATCATGTAGTTTTTTCTATAGAAGAGTCTAAGGATCTATCAATTTTTCCTTTGATTGTTTGATGGGATATCTTCAAGGCCATGAGGTGAGACTCAATTGATCTATTGAAAATAATTAAGATAAAGCAATACAGGTGAAGGAAGAAACAACCAAATGTGGTGAGAACAATTGTCCATCAAGCAAAGGTCCAGGAAGAGGATGATTTCGTAGTGGTCGAGGTAAATGGCTACGGAATAGGCTGAGGAAGGAATGATGTGCATAGGCCGTCCAATGAGCAAAGTAACACAAAAACTTGCGTTCAATGTCATTATTATCAGTACTACAGGCATATAAAGGCTAATTGTTGGTATAAAGATTAGAAAATAAATTTTGCAACAACAGAAAGATGAGGAAAAAAGTTATCTCTTTATGATTTGCATTGATACAGATCACAATCAAATTGATGTGTGGTTTGTAGATAGTGGTTGTTTAAATAATATGAAAAGCATCAAATCTTTGTTCAAAGTGCTAGATGAGAAGCAAAAGAAATAGTGCATCTTGTCAGCGCAAAAGAGATACAGGTTGAAGCAAAAGACATTGTGGGTATTGACTCTAGCCACGACATTGTAAAAATGTTTGAAATAGTTCAGTTCATACCTAATTTAGGATACAATTTCTTTTGTGTTGGACAGCTGATTTCCAATGGGAATTATCTTTGGTTTTGGTTTAATGATGATGCTAGTGTCATTACAAACAATAATTCAGGCAAAAAGGCTCACATCACTATGATGTCAAACAAGATATTTCTGCTCGATGTTTCCAACATGGAAAGTTTTATTGTTGATGCAAGTGCAACTGATGAGTTGAAGTTCTGGCATTTGAGGTATGGTATGTTAAATTTTAAGAGGCAGAAATTTCTAGGTGACAAAGGTATGGTTCTTGGACTACAAAAAATTGATTCTATTGAATTGTGTGAAGGGTGCATTTATGGAAAACAAACTTGGAAGTCTTTTCCTGTTGCAAAAGCTAGGAGGGCTTCAAATTTTTTTGAATTAATACATGTTGATTTATGACCTATGCATACTACAACTTTTAGTGGGTTTTGTTATTTTCTCAAATTTACATATGATTGTAGTCGCATGAGATGGTCTATTTATTAAAAACCAAATCAGAAACATTTTAAAATTCAAGTACTATAAAGCCCAGATTAAGAAGCAAAGTGGTTTGTGCATAAAAATATTTCGCACTGATAGAGCCCGTGAATTCTTGTCCAAGGAGTAATAATTTAATAAAAATGGTGTTGCTGAGCAAAAAAATCATACAGTGGTGGAGATGGCAAGAATCATGTTACAAGCGAAGGGACTTCCAAATCAATTTTGGGCTGAATCTTTAACGACATCTGTCCATTTATTGAATTTGTCTCCAATAAATTGTGTTATGTATCGAACTCCATTTTAATCTTGGAAAAGTACAAAACCATTTGCAAGTTAGCTATGAATTTCTATTGTATTGCTTATGCTTTAGTAAATTGCCAATTTCATCATAAGATGGATGAGAACTCTGAAAATTCTTTTTTTATTGGTTACTGCACTTAATCTAAAGCATATACACTATATAACAGTCTTAGTAGAAAGATTTTAATTAGAAGGGATGTAATACTTGATGAAATGACAAGTTGGAATTGGACTGGAAGCAACGATAAGATGCATGAACAGATTTCTATGCCTACTAGAATAACTTTTGATGCAATTCAGCAGCGAACTCCTACAACTACAACAACTGAGTCTAGTACCACTTCTCCAGATTTATTTTCTTCAACCTCAGGGAGCAGAAACTCTTCATATACTACACTTGAAAAGTCTTCATATGAGCCAATTCCTTTAAGAATATCAACAATGCTTTAAATCTGAACACCAAGTACGCCAACGACATGTATACAGCTTGTGAATTCTCTTTTCCGAACGTCAGTTCCTTTACATTATGGAGAAGCGGCTAAAATGGAAGTAGCGGAGAATGATTTTAGATGATAAGAAATCTATTGAAAAGAATGGGACCTTGCAAAAGCATAAAGCTCATGTCTTGGCAAAAGGATATTCACAACAATATAATATTGATTTTGAAGAAACATTTTATCCGGTTGCTCGATTTGAAACTGCTCAACATGTTCTAGCGTTTATTGCACAGTCACAATAACTAGTTTATTAATTTGACGTCCAGTCGGTACTTTTCAATGAAGACCTACAAGAAGAGTTCTACATAGCACAACCAGAAGGTTTTATAAAGCACGGTGATGAAATAAAGGTCTTTAAACTGAAAAGATCATTGTTGGTTTTAAGGTAGCCACTCCCGCGTTATGTAGCAAAATCGATGGGTATTTTCACATAAAGGGGATATACGAGAAGTGATTATGAAACCATGTTGTATGTAAAGAAGAAAGGTAATGCTTTCATCATTCTTTGACTTTATGTTGATAATATCATTTATTCTAGATCTTCGATTACTCTGATTGATGAATATAAGTCTCAAATAGTGGATGAGTTTGAGATGTAAGATATGGGGTTATTACATTATTTTCTTGGCCTTGCAGACCATCAAGCTGAAGATTGAATATTTCATTCACAAAGGAAATATTCCAAAATCATCTCATTAAGTTTAGTTTTCTTAATTGAAAGACTTCTGCTACACCTATGAAGGTTGGTGAAAATGTGAAGCTTAAAGATGGAGCAGAGATATATGATTCTAGAAGTTTCAAGAGATTGGTTGGACATTTAATTTACCTAACCATACTCACCCCAATATTGCATTTTAGGTGGTGTTATATCCAGGTTTATGCAACAACCTTCAAATGGAACTATGGAAAATTGGATTTGGTATTCACAAGTGTCTAACTTCAGATTATGTGGGTTCACGATATTGACTATGCTAATTCATTGTGTTATACACGAAGCATTTGAACACATAATTTTACTCTTGGGTCAAGAGTAATTTATTGGAGCTCAAATAAGTAAGCTACAACAACCTTATCAATATCTGAAGCTGATTACATTGCAGCTACTTCCGCCGATTGCCAAGCTATCTAACTAAGAAGACTGTTAGCAGAACATCAACATAAACATAAAAGTGCAACAGAGATATATTGCAAAAATAAAGCATCAATCTACATGACATAGAATCCAATTTTTCGTAGTATAAAGAAGAACATCGATGTTCGTTTCCATTTCATTCATGATTTGGTTGCAAAGGAGGATATTTTGTTGAAGCATTACAACACTCATAAGAAATTAGATCATATATTTACATAGTCGTTGGCAGCGTACAAGTTTATTTATTTGAGGGCTTTACTTGGTGTCTGTAACTCTAAATCAAGGGGGAATATTGAAGATTAATTTAAAGTATGACCTTGTCAATTATTTTTGTTAGTAGAGTCCTACATTCTTGAGCTACGTTAGTAAATATGTAGATTATTGCGCAATACTTTGTATTTGTGTTTTGGTTAATAATTAGTTGCTTAATCAATTGAAGTAGTGGTCATTCAATGACTTATTAGTTTGTATTTTAAGTTTTTATAAAGTTGTACTTTCCTATGATTTCATATCTGGAAAATTATAAAAGACTTCAGTATACAATTCTCTTAACCTTCAACCCTCTGTTTTTCTTTGATGTTTCTAGCCAATTTACTCCGACATGGTATAATGTCTATCCCATTAGATTATAATATTGGAAAAATTCAAACATAATTCTAGACTTGAAACATGAAAAATTTAATTATTGAAATGTTAATTAGCATCAAGATTTACGAACTTGGTCACAATTTATTTAGTGAATTTTTAGGTCAAGCCTAAAGACATAGTAATGTGGGTCTTGTTATGTGCTTTTATAGATGACATTGTTTTGAAAGCTCAACGAAAAGGGAAGACTCAAGTCATGAAGTTATTATTAAGTTATTTGTGGTAAATGGACTTCGAAACCCTTGTAAAGTGCATACAATCGTGTATTTCCTTGTAGTATGTGTTGGGGAGTAATGAGAATCTATGATGGGTTGACTTGTCCATGTTGAATAACTCTAACAATGAAAGTGGGTAGTAAAAAAATTATGATTAATTGTTGGTAAGTGATGTGTTCAGAATGGTTTTGAAAGGCTTGTTGATTCATTGTTGATGTTGTATCATGATTGTATTGTTACTTAAATCAATTAAAGAGAGTTATTATACTTAACATTGAATTTCATTGCATTGCACATCTTTATCATTTATGAACTTTATCTTGTGAGTGCCTTTTTGTGAAACTTATGATTTATGAATAATGAGTTTAATATTTAGGATATATATTTGTTAAAGTGCTGGTGTTGGGTTGTGTGTTATGTAAGCTATGAACTGCTAGGTTGGGCTTATTTTATGTAGGTTATATTTGTGATTGATGAATATTAAGCTTGTAGTTGAGGATATTTTAGTTTTACAGTGTTATTGTTGAGTTGGTTGCTATATAAGTTGTGAAATATTAGGTTGGACTTGTTTGAAACATGTTGTAGTTGTGGAGGTTTGATTGGGGAGTAAGGATTACCCAAATTCTATTCCCTTCGCTATGTTTAGAAGTTTACTGATGAGTATCATGTGGTTTTAAGTGAGTTTGAGGGAGATGATTTTCTAGTCCTTTCCCAAATTCTTTTTAGTTTATAGCATTTTTCTGAATAAGAGATTTTTTAGTTTTAAAATATCTTTATTTTTATACATTAGAAATTTGAAAAATGTCATTTTCTTGCAATTAAATTGTAAAAGGGCAAGAGATCTTATTTTGTTTAAATTATGGAGTCTTCATTCGTTAAAGTGGATATAAACCGGCGAAAACTGTTTTGTGCCCTATAAAAATTGCTTTTAATTTAATAACCTTGTTGAATTTTAATTTTTTACACCTATGAGATCTGAAAAGACAAACATTTTTAAAAAATAAAAAAAAGATTAAGGCAAGATAACTCATTTCCTTCCAAAGAAATTTAGTACAACTTTCATTTATGCATGCTCATTCTTGAGAACGGAACATGTTTATTTGGGAAATATGTTCTTTAATAGGTCTCTATTTCAATTTATATGGGATATTTAAGACATCGAAAGTTAGTTTTTTTAAATGTGATGGCATATTCAGGCATTAAATCTATAAGGACTTCAAAATAAAATTATTTTTTCAACAATTATGTAAAATTTACTATAAGTCAAGTAATTGAAAATTAAAATTATTGGGAAGTGGTATGAAAAAGCCACGGTCAAAATACCTTTAACTCAAAAAACTTGAAAAGACCACTTAAATTGAGACTAAGACAATATTTCTTTTATTTTCTTTTTATCCTTACTGGTTTTACGTTACGTGCGTTGTACGTGCATATTATATATATATATATATATATATATATATATATATGATATTGTAAATTTTAATTAGTATTACTAAATTAAATCTATTTAGTAAATAATTTAAATTTAAAGAACATTGGACAAGTGCTTTTAAATGATTTATAAATATTGTCATACAGTTACTTGTATTTTTAAGATTAAAATGACAAAAATTACTAAAGATTTCAAAATAGATTTAAAGTTAAAATTTGGAGAAAAAGTGACATTTCTTTAGAAGTAGTATTATTTAGTTCACTCAATTTTGGAAACAAATATAACCAGGACAATTTTTAAAAAATGTCACAAATAGTCTTTCCTATTGTGTGTAAATGATGGACAACATTCAAGTATATTTTTTCACTTAAATATTCATACTTTAAATTTAGTATGTGAATGACACTAAAAGGGATTACCATAAATATTTTAATATTTTATATTTATACGTGATCTATTTTTTGTCAATTAATATTTGAGTAAGACTATCATAGATAGATAATTCTACATTAAAAAAGGGTCCTTTATTGTTATGAAGAATTATGGTTTAATTGAGGTTTCAGTGTGTCGAATACTTCGCCTCAGAAATTCTTTGTTTTATATATACATATATTAGTAGCATAATTTTATTTTAATAAAATAACATCACCTTTGGTGAAAAATATTTGATCTTTTTTATGTTTCTACCATATTTTTGTAGAACTGAAATCTTCTCCTTTTTACTGCTGCATACATACAATATAGTTGTTATCTAATGAAAGTAGCAAGAATCATATAGAAGTTGGACGGTGATATAACATGTTAAACTTTTTCAATATTAAAAATTAATATTTGAGTTTAAAGTATTATTATAGAATCTTTAATTTTATTTAAGATTATTTTAAGGCTAAATACTATTTTCTTATCTATATTTATATTATATATATAGATAAGAAGGAGTCTATTTTGTGACATAAATAACAAGGAGTCACAACCATTTGAAAAAAAATACAACCATTCGAAAAAGTCACAACTCATCAAGAATTTCAAAACCTGTCAATAAAGTCGCAACAATTTGGATAAGTCACATCTCTTTGAGAAATCAGAACCCTTTAACATTAAAGATTATCTTGATTTACCCTAATAAAATTAATTAATTGGGGGTATTATAGTAATTCAACATTCAATTCAAAAGTTGATGCTTTTAAGGTAGTGTAGAAGATAGATAGATAGATAGATAGATAGATAGATAGATAGATAGATAGATAGATAGATCAATAGATAGATATATATATAGATAGATAAATAGGTAGATAGATAATACAGAATTTTGGAGTTGATAGTTTGAATTTAAGTTTATTTATTTTCTTAAACTTTGTGGTAGGTCCAAATAAGATAACAACAGAGAGAGTACATAAATAAAATTAATTTGATTATTAACGAAGTGTATATACATGCCTGATTTGATGTACTTTTTGTGATTTATTGTTTGTTCTCTTTCATGGAGCAATGAGTTTTAAAGATGAGCTTCACGAAAAAGTGGTGGTCAGAAAACCCTAAAAATTAAGCTTCCAGAGAAAAAACAATTTAATAGGCGAACGTTTAGTTGTAACTTGTCTTTCCACATGTTGTACATATTTAAATAACGGATACTGACAACACATACTTATTTGTTGATGAGGAGAAAAATCTTCAAGGAGAGAAGTCTAAACGACATAAAAGAATTTGTAAAGAAATTATATTCAAAAATTGAAAGGCCAAGGTCACTTCAAAGAAGATATCGTCCAATGAGAAAAAAAGATACAAAACTTCACGAAGAAAATGTAAAGAACTACAGGGAAGTTAGACAACGAAAATGGGGAAGATGGGGTGCAGAAATTCGAGATGTAAGAACGAATAAACGATGTTGGTTTTCAAGTTTGGATACTGTGGATGAAGCTGCTTTAGTTTATAACAAGACAACTAGTAAAATTAAAGATTTTAATGCTTTGATAAATATTCTCAAGCCACAACCGAAGGAAAGAAACAATATCCACTACTAAGAAGACAATAGGCATGCAACACCATATATGTTTAGTTATTTTATTGGTTCAACTTTCCATAAATTTATCCATTTCACCTTTGCAATCATGAGTTCAAAAGATGAACTTTAGTAGTTGAAAGACATGACTGCAAGTAAAAAAGTTTCTTTTGGGGGAGAGGTGTCTTCTTCCCTTATTGGCAGAAGTATTTAGTAATCATGTATAATTTTCATTATTTGTTTCTTTATTTTGCTTTGTATCGTCATCTTAGACTGCCATTTTTTTTCTTATGGAAATTTTTTTCCGTAATAATTTTTATTTCTGAGTCGGGAATCATTGGAAACAATCTTTCTTCAAAAAATGAAAAGAAAGGTTCGTGTATATTTTATTATCCTCTCCAAACTCTATTTGCGAAATTACACCGTATATATTATTATTGTTGATAAAAAAATTAATTTGAGGAACATGAATATCTATGATTTATGTATTGACGACGTGGAGTTGTTTTTGTCGTTTTCCTTGTAATGATTTTCTTATAGAACATTATTTAAAAAATGTTACTTTTTCTAGATAAACCTCTTGTTTTAAAAAAAGTGTAGACTATATATTTCTAATGTAACAGAAATGTTCTATTTATTTCAACATATTTCGTAAAATAAGTGATTTAAAGATTTGTTCTAAATATTTCATTGAATTTTTTTCTGAAAAGCTAAATTATTTACAGAAGCAACTACTTCTTTGCTCCCTTAACAAATCACGAGGAACTTGAATATTTAGTAATCACATATAATTTTTATTATTAGTTGCTTTACTTTGCTTTGTATCTTAATTTTAGACAACTATTTTTTTTCTTATGGAAATATCTTTTTCCTAATAACTTTTATTTTTGAGTCGTGGTCATTGCAATCAATTTTTACAAAATGAAAAGAAAGGTTCGTGTATATTTTATTACCCTCTCCAAAACTCTATTTGTGGAATAACACTGTATATATTATTGTTGTTGTTAACTTAGTTAATTGGAGGAATATGAATATCTATGATTTATGTATTTATGACACCGGGTTTGTTTTTGTCGTTTTACTTGTAAAGATTTTCTAAAAAAACATTATCTAAAAAAGCTACTTTTATGAGATATCTTTTTTTTTCTCCTATACATAAGAGATCTGAAAAGAATATATTCTTTCATTGAAATAGTAAGAAGCCAAGAGATCTCATTTTCTTGTTTCCATGTGTGTTTCTTCAAACAAATTCTAAAACTTTTACATGTTTAGATTGTACTACTTTAGATCTATTTGTATCTGAGCGTTTATCTTTTGAACTATATGAAATTCGTGATGGTATGTAGGCACCTTTTCTGTCATGACCCGCAAGGTAATTTTTGAAAACTTTAATAAAAGTACCATTTTACTCCTCCGGATACTATTCCTGAGTCATTAATGATTGGTTGTTGAAGTTGGTTGAAAATTTTGAACTATTCGATAACTATATATACTCAATTAATTGATGGGTAATTGTTAGATGATTAATTGAGTTTATAATGATGAGCTAAGTTTGAAAGTAGCTTAAGACCCTATACCTTTTGGACCATGTGTATTCAAGGTCTTATTTCGACAAAATCATTGTCTTGCTTTACTAAGGTTCTGTATCCGATGACGCCAGTTACTATCACCAATGCCAAACAACTTCATCATTGTAAGGTCAAATTAACGCTACTCTAGAATTTCACTTTGATACCATAAATACTTAGTCAAATTATACGTATTGAATGGATAAATCTTAAATTCAACTTGTCACATGTTGAGATTAATCTATGATAGAATTTATTACCGCACTATTGGGCTATATACCTAACCAGGTATAATTACCCATGCTTCGCATGACATTGAACTATGTTATTAATCTCACATTGATCATTCGGTAATATTCAGATTTTCAATATAGACACTACATTGTCAAGATCGTTTTGTCTTAAGGAAATTCAAAATCATAAAAGTGCTACTTTTTTTTATAAAAAATTAAAATAAAATTATGAGTGATAGAGTTTTTTTAAGTATAAGAAAGAAGTATAAGAAATCTCCAATGAAATCGTTGGTCCAAAGTAATGAAACTTTCTAAATTTCAAGAGTTTATAATGAAAAACATAAGACATTAAATAAGAGACCAAAAAGCCTCAAACAATAACACTCCCTAGTAAAGTGGAACCTCACGTCTACACAAGAACATAATTCACTAATTCAAATGGAGAACCTTCGGCTTTTTTCTTATGATCCTAAAATTGTAGCATCATAAATGTTTTTCCTCATTCTTTCAGAATAATCACTACTATTGCTTAGGTTTCATACCACCACACCAACTTATTTGGAATTAAACCATAGTTATTGTTATGGCTATAATGTAATTATCAACAAAACAATAGGCAATCTCATCCATAACTAGATATTCTAAATAAACTTTTTTACACATATCATATTAAAATCTCAAAGCATAATTTTCTCAGTGCTTGAACTCACAAATTTCTATAAAAAATAATAAAGACAACCTTACTTTCCTAACAATCAAGAAGAAAAATGCATATTGCTTAACATATTTTTGAAAAACATAGTGTATCAGACTTTATCCAAGTTAATAGTTCACAAATTTAATTGAAAGAAGCAAAATGAAAGAGTTATTACTTTTTTTTTTTATCAAAAATCTTAAAACAAAACTTGATCAAAACAAAGAGTTATCACTTTGGTAAAAACAGATCTTTAGAGACAAGTATAAAATTCCCTGGAAAAATTTCATAGTTATATTGAATGTAATGGCAATTTATTGATGTTTTTAAAGGCTCTAGCACTCTGCATTAATGTGCATATTCATTGCCGATAAAAATATTTTTGTTTCAGTGTATTTTGGACATTTATTTATTTCAAAAAAACTTGATATCTTATTATGCCTAAAACAAAGAGACAAACAAATATGACAAATTAGTTAACTTGCGATAAAAGAAGTAAACTAAATATCTCTATACAAATATTCTATGAAGGGTGCAATGACATATAAAATGTTAGTACCTAAGAATGAGCAATCAGTACTAACTGTTGAAAGAAGAGAGCAATTTGTTTTGTTCTTTTAACAAACTTCAACATTGGTTGCGTATTAGTTATCCCATATTTATTGTTCTGTGCTATCAGATATAACCCAAACCACAAGAATTTTTCTCAAAAAGTTAATAAAAAAAATATAAATAGAGACAAAAAGAAGATAAATTTTCTATCATCCTTACTAGAACTTTTAACTAAGTAAAAAAAAAAGACACCAAAATATAAAAAGAAATTGCAAAATAGATACGTGAATTACTATGACTTAAACTAAAAGTTAAAACTTCATTAGATAGGAGGAAATAAACTTTAAGATATGAAGCACACTTCATAAGACACTTAATTAATGTATTCAAATTCAACTCACATATAGGCAAAAAAATCTAAAAAAAATAATGACATAAATAAATGTTTTTTCATTAAAGAACCAAATAGTGAATTGAACCATTTTGGTATTTTTGTGAGTTGTGGACTGAGAGGTTCAACAGTAGTAATGTTACAATGCGATTAAAAACATTTTCTTTATTTATAGGATGACCTGTAGGAAAGGAAGAAAAGAAGATCGATTCTTAATCAACCTTGTTGAATTTTTTCACAGAGTTTAAAAAAGGTTACCAAATTCAGTAAGGAATGAAACAAACTTCATAAGAAACATAATTAATGATTTTAAATTTGACTAACCTATAACAAAAAAAGTTACAAATAATAGTGGCAGAAAAATCCCTCTATTTATATTAAACAAACTGTAGGTCACAACTCTTTGAAAAAGTGACAACCTTCGAAAAGGAGACAACCTTACATAAAAGTTACAACTTTTTATAAGAGTTGCAACTCTTCATAAAAGTCGTACCTCTTCCTAAAGGCCGCAACTTTTCATAAAAGTTGCAACTTTTCATTAAGTGACAACTTTTCATAATAGTCACAACTTTTCATGCAAGGGGAAAGCTAGTTTTTTGCAATAGATAAATTTAAAGAAGAATCCTTTTTTTCCTGTCGCCACATAGGCGGGCCTAGGTTTCACTTGTATGTATGTATGTATATATATATATATATATATATATATATATATATATATATATATATATATATATATATATATATATATATATATATACTAATATTCATACATAACAAAATAATGGGAAAATAGGTTCATAAAAAATATTAGCAATATTTTAACATGAATTTAATTATTTGTCATTATCAAATAACCATAGAACCTCTAACTAATGAATTATTAACGAAATAGTAAATCATTGTTTCTTTAATTAACATATAAAAAAGAAAATAAGAATATATATACAAAGACATATCATGATAAAAACAACCATTTAAGTTGCTCAGATTATACAATTGTGATATATGTCTTAGGAGAAAATTTAAAAGTTTGTCAACATATTCAAAAAGAAATTACGCTTGAACAGGAAAGCAATTACAACTTTTGAACTTGTATAATGAATTTCTTCAATTGATAATTGAGAAATTACATATCTATGTAAAAATAGATAATATTTAGGTTTATATATAGTACTTTTAAGTTAAAGAATTTAATATAGCATATCAAAATATGAATTCTTGCAGCAGAATACAATAAATATTTTCTGCACAATGAATATATGTACTATAAGTGTATATGTTCAATTCAATGGGAGACTATAACTTTGCAGAAACATAAACAACATAGTTTAAAACATATATTCAAAAACAATAATTAATATCATATGCATAAGTTAGTGAGTGTAAAAAATATACCAAGATATATAAAAATAGAATGCAATAGAAAGGAAAAAATCGAGTATACTGAATGCACAATATCCATTAAGAAAACTATTCCCCTCCAAAACCAGAAGTTTAAAGAATTACATCCTCTCGTGATGGAACAATTTTATTCACCAACTTATTCATACAAAAATAGCTAAGTTACTCAAATGGAGCAAATAAAATGAAAATTTAACTTAGCGGAAGTAGAAGAAGAAGATTGGAATTTTTTTTAAATGAGAAAAAATTCCCCTATTTATAGACAACAAAGGGTAGTGTGAATAAGTGTTTGTTGTCCCTTGTCAGAAAGGTTACAATTATTTTAAACTTGTAACCCATAAAAAAGTTCAAAACCTTTTATAAAAGTCGCAACATTTCATACTGTCACAACTTTTTACTAAAGTCACAATTTTTCATAAAAGTCACAACTTTTGAAAGACGTCGCAGCTCTTCATTAAAGTCACAACTTTAGATAAAAGTTACAACTATTAATGAAACTCACATCTTTTCATGAAAAAAGGAAGGCTTATTTTTGAAATAAATTTAAAACGAAATTCTTGCTTGTTGTTGCCCCACATAGGCGGACCTAGGATTCTCTTTTATATAAATATATGATGAGTTTATATTTTAATAGGTCCTTGTCATAGATACTAGGAAACAATGAAAGGAGTTTTTATATAGAAGAATGAAATAACTTAATCTACATGTCCTTTTCCAAAAATATAGAACAATGGTGTTAATGACCAATTATTATGTAATGATTAAGGTCATGACTAATAAATTATAATCAATTAATTAATAGAAATGTATGGCGCCTTAATATAAGGTTTTGAAACACTACGTGTCCTCGTTAATTTTGCTCTTAATTTACTTCGATGTTTCTTTGATTTACCATATTAAATTTCAAGTTCTGATATATTCGTATACATAATTAAATATTAGGTTTGTGGTATACTGAATACGGATTCAAATTATGACCATGTTAATTAAATTTGTTAGTAGTGTCCTATATTCTGGGGCTAGTTGTTAGCAAAATATGCTACTTGTTTAATCAATGGAAGTAGTGGTCATTTAGTTACTTAATAGTTTGTTATTTTAATTCTACATAAAGTTGTACTTTCGTGTGGTTCATATACTTAAGTAATGAAAAGACTTCAACATGCAATTCTCATAACCTTTGTTTTTTCCTAAAGTTTTTCTGCATATTTACGCCAACGCCGTTGGTATCAAAGTCATGTCAATTAATGGCAATGCATTTAGTTTGCAACAATCTCTCATTCCCATCTTTAACGGAGAAAACTACGAATTCTGGAGTATTCGTATGAAAATAACACTCAAATATCAAAATTTTTGGGACTTGGTAGAACGAGAATTTGCACATACTGACGAAGAAAATAATCATGATAGCCATTTTTATAGGATAGCACTGGAAACCACATCAAATAAAGCTTGGTGTATTCCGCAAAAGGACTTTCAAGGTAATTCAAAAATCAATGTGGTGAGATTGTAATCACTTCATCGTGACTTTAAAATCTTGATGATTGAAAATGGAGAATAAATTGTTAATTTCATGTCCAGAGCAGTGGCAATTGTCAGAAAAATTTGATCATGTGCCGAAAAGATTCTGCGAAGCTTGACTTCATAATTTCATCTAGTAGTTTCTTCTACAGAAGAGTTTAAGGATCTATCAGTTTTTTCCTTTGATGAATTCATGGCATATCTTCAAGGCGATGAGCTGAGATTCAATCTATCTATTGAAAATAATTAAGGTAAAGAATTAAAGATGAAGGAAGCAACAACAAAATATGGTGAGAACAATGGTCTAGCATGCAAAGGTCCAGGAAGAGGAGGATTTCGCAGTGGTCGAGGTCGTGGCTATGGAATAGGCTGAGGAAGGAATGAAGGGCATAGGTCATCCAATGAGAACTGTAACACCAAGAATTGCATTCAATGTCATCATTATCAGCGCTACAGCCATATAAAGGCTAATTGTTGATATAAAGATTAAAAAAATAATATTCGCAGCAACAGAAAAATGAGGAAAAGAATTATCTCTTTATGACTTGCTTTGATACAAATCACAAGCGAATTGATATATGATCTGTAGATAGTGGTTGTTCAATTAATATGACAAGCACCAAATATTTGTTCCATGTGCTAGATGAGAAGCAAAAGAAATAGGTGCAGCTTGTCAACACAAAAGAGATGCAGGTTGAAGCAAAAGGCACTGTGGGTATTGCCTCTAGCCATGACATAGTAAAAATGTTAGACATCGTTCAGTTCGTATATAATTTAGGATTTAGTTTCTTTAGTGTTGGTAATTGTCACACCCCGAGCTACCCCCAATACGCGGACACGGAACTTAGAAACACAAGTTATCACAAGCTAACCATGTTGGCATAATCATAAGCATACTAAAGAATATAAACTGATGTTGAAGCTAAATCATAATTAAATCTGAAAAGATGGGGAATACCCATATTCTATACCTGATATTTTTTAAAATAGTGAGTTTAATACAAAATATTAACTCAATCTAAGCTGAATCTAACTATGTCTGGAATAAGCCTCTAAATTGGACTAGAAATAATGGGACAAGACCCAGCTAAATCTAGAAAAAACAGAAACTAAATGACTAAGGACTGAAATGACACTCATGAATGTTGTCCTCAGAGAATGAGGACTCACAAATGAATATGCTGAACTGGAGATCATAACTCGATCTATGAGTGATCTTGATGCTGAGAACCTTAACCTACATCACAAGAAGATGTAGCGCACGTATGCGTCAGTACTTGAAAGGTACTGAGCATGTATGATAGAGTAAAAGCTGGAATAAAACATAACTGAATAAGCATTAAAGCAAATATAATAATCTGACACGATAAACTGAATTTTGAGCTAACTGATGGCACTAACCAATTTATATCATGCTGAAACTAAATACTGAATATACTTATAAATGGTCAATGCAGAGAGTCTGATAATGATGCACTAAAAGTGAGGCATGTTTATCTGAAGTATCTAAATTATCTGGCCTAGCATGTGTAATTTATGAACTAAAGAAATACAAAGCTAGGGTTCTGAAATTCATGCAATAAACTAAAAAATAACATGATAATTTGATTTGAAACATAAAACTAATAAATTCGTAAAATAAGGTTCAATTTCTACAAACCCTAGATCTAATCATGATATCGGAATCAAGAATATGACTGAAAACTAGGGACCCAATTGGTGAAAGGAACCCACTAAGGAAATCCCACATACCTGGTGATAAAATCAACTGAAGAATACTTAGGTTTCGAGGTTGGAACTGCTGGAAGTTTTTGTGCTCTTGAACTAGGGTTATTGAGCTTTTTCTCCTTTCTTGCTTCTAATTTTCTAACTTTTGGTTTAATGATTTGACTTAGATATGTTTTAGTTATATTTCTAGGCTTAAACTGACTAAAATATGATGATTTAGGGTCAAAACGAGGTAACTTATTTTTTAAACGAAGTGGGAAAGGTCCAAAATACCCTGGGAAAGTTGTTGTCGGACCAAACGACGGCCAAGACTGACGGTCCGTCGTATGACCAATACCCTCTCGTTGGGTCCGTTGACTGGGCTTGTTCGACAGACCTTTAATAAAATGGGTATAACTTTTTACTCGGAGGTCTGATTTTAGAAAGGTCGGTGTTTATGGAAAACTAATTCAATTATATTTTGTGAGTAGGTCATGGGACACCTAAATCATTTTGTGCTATAAGTTATGACCATGTGAAGTTGACCCAACTGCATTTTCCCTTTACTGTGTGCAAATTTTCCACCTACAGTCAGACCTACGGACCGTGTTGGTAATCCGTAGCTCTTGTCAGAGAGCGGGTAATGGGGGTCTCGATCGACGGTTGGGGGTCTCGATCGACGGTCACGGACTTCGGACCGTCGTCTAACCTATGGACCGTCGGTCCGTCCGTTGATCAATACTTAGCCAATTTTTTCTAGGCTGAGTTTAAGGGAGTTTTTGATCCCATCGACGGTTGTGCAGGACGGATCGTCTTCTGTCCTATGGATCTTCGATGCCACCATTGGTTGCACCTACAAATTTTTCTGCAAAAACTGATTTTTGGTCTATTTTGGCTATGGGGTGTTACGTTATCTCCCGCTTGGGAACATTCATCCTCGAATAAAGAATAAACTAGCTTAAATAGAGAGAGAGAGAGAGAGCTGTAAACACCACTACTAAGCATTGAGAATTGAGTTTCTGACTGAATTGAGTTTCGAGTACATGCAAATACGCTGAAAATGCAAGTCCAACTGAGGGACATTATTCTAAGACTGAATTTATGCATGAATGGATGGAAAACTAAAGAGGAACTATTACCTCAAGTTGGAGTGGAATCGTAATGAAAGAGGTGAGGATACTTGGCTTTCATGGGTGCTTCTGCTTCCCAAGTATCTCCCTCTACGGACTGACTTCTCCACAAAACCTTGACCAAAGCTACTTTTTTGTTTCTCAACCTTCTCACCTGACGGTCAAGAATCTCAACTGGTACATCCTCCTAAGAAAGGCGATCTTTCACCGCCACACTCTCCAATGGCACTATAGAGACTGGATCACCCACATTTCTTCAAGAGTGAGATATGGAAGACCGGATGCACTGCTGCTAGTTCTGCTGGAAACTCTAACTCATATGCCACCTTTCCAACCCTTTTAAAGATCTTGTAAGGGCCTTTATGTCTAGATCTGATCTTTCCTTTCATTCCAAATCTCATCACCCTTTCGTAGATGAGGCTTTCAGAAAAACTCAATCATCAACTTGGAACTCTAGTTCCCTTCTCCTTACATCTGCATAAGATTTCGGATGACTTTGGGATGTCTTAAGTCTATCTCTAGTGAGTTGCACTTTCTCCATAGCATAAAGGATTGAATCTAGCCCTATCAAAGCTACTTCACCTACTTCAAACCAAGCAACATGAGATCTACATCTACGCTCATATAAAGCCTCATAAGGGACCATCTGAATGCTGGAATGGTATCTATTATTGTAGGCAAACTTAATAAGAGGAAGGTGATCATCCCAACTACCTTTAAAATCAATCACACAAGCTGTGAACATATCTTCTAAGGTCTGAATGGTACGCTCTACCTGCCTATCCGTCTGTGGATGAAATGTTGTACTAAGGTTAACTTGAGTACCAAGACCTTTCTGAAAGGACTTCCAGAAATGAGCGGTAAACTGTGGCACTCTATCTGAGATGATAGACAAAGGGACCCCATGTAACCTCACAATCTCATTAATGTAAATCCTTGCATAGTATTCTTTCGAACATGTTGTCTTGACCGCCAAAAAGCGAGAAGATTTAGTCATCCTATCAACTATCATCCAAATGGAGTCATGCAGTCTGCGAGTACGCGGTAATGTTGTGATGAAGTCAATATTGATCACATCCCACTTCCAAGTATAAATATAGATCTCTTGAGTTATACCCCCTGGTTTCCGATGTTCTACCTTGACTTGCTGGCAATTGGGGAACTTACTCACAAAGTATGCTATATGCCTCTTCATGTCATTCCACCAATATACTTCCTGCAGATTACAGTACATCTTAGTGGAACCTAGATGAATAGAATACTAGAGTTATGGGATTGTGTAAGGATATGCTTTGTCAACTCACCCACATCAGGAACACACAATCTACCCTGATAGCAAAGTACACCATCTCCCCTTTGGGAGAAAACCTATACTCTCTTATTATGAACTGCACCCTTAAGTTCAACCAAGATTAGATTGCTGTCTTTATTTTCCATAGCCTCCACTACCAAAGATGATTCTGTCCCATTTTGAACTATTACACCACAGTCAGATATGCGCATAAGGAGAAATCCCAAATAAGCAAGCCTGTGAACATCCTTCACTAGATCATTACTTTGTTCCTCAACATAGGCTACATTACCCATGGATAATCTACCAAGAGCATATGCTACTATACTCGCCTTACTAGGATGGTAATGCACACTCAAATCATAATCATTAAGGAACTCAATCAATCTCCTCTGACGAAGATTCAACTCTTTCTGGATGAACACATACTGTAGGCTCTTATGATCGGTGAATACATCTACATGAACACCATACAAGTAGTGTCTCCATATGTTGAGTGCAAACACCTCTGCCTTAAGCTCGAGGTTATGAGTTGGATATTTTTTGGAATGCGCGTTAAGCTGCCTAGAGGCATATGATATCACCTTACCTCGCTGCAACAACAGACAACCTACACCAACGTGGATGCATAATAATAGATCACATAACCATCTGAAACCTCTGGTAGATTCAAGACAGGAGCTCTAGTAAAGCTAGTTTTTAATTCTTCGAAGCTTTTCTCGCAATCATCTAACCATTGGAACTTGACTATCTTCTAAGTCAACCTAGTCAATGGTAAGGATATGGATGAAAATCCTTCCACAAATCTTCTATAATAACCTGCTATACCTAAGAAACTTCTTATATCTTTAGCAGAGGTAGGTCTGGGCCACTGTTTAACTGCTTTCATCTTCTGCGAATCCACTCGGATCCCTTCGCTAGATATGGTGAGACCAAGAAAGCAACGGATCGCAACCAAAACTCACATTTACTAAACTTAGCGAATAACTGACGATCCTTGAGAGTCTGTAGAACAACTCTCAAATGACTTGCATGTTCTTCCTCACTCCTAGAGTAAATGAGGATATCATCAATAAAGACGATAACGAACAATCCAAGTATTATTTGAGAACTTCGTTCATCAAATCCATGAAAGACGTAGGAGAATTAGTTAGTAAAAATGACATAAGTACAAGTTAATAATTACCATAATTTGTTCTGAAGGCTGTTTTTTGAATGTCACTATCTCTGACTCTAAGCCTATGATAACCCGATCTCAAGTCTATCTTTGAGAAATGGCTAGTACCCTAAAGTTGGTCAAACAAGTCATAAATCCTAGGGATGGGATACTTGTTATTGATTGTGAACTTGTTCAACTGTCTATAGTCAGTGCACATACCGAGAGAACCATCTTTCTTCTTAACGAACAACATTGGTGCACCCCATGGTGAAATACTAGGTCTGATGAAGCCCTTATCTAGAAGGTCTTTCAACTGATTTTCATTTCCTTAAGCTCTGCAGGAGCCATTTTGTAAGGAAGAATAGAAATAGGCTGGGTATTTTGAAAGAGGTCATTTCCAAAGTCGATTTACCTTTCGGAATAGACTATAGGATGATTTTCTTGAAATACTGCTGGAAATTCACATATTACTAAAATTAACTCAAGAGTTGTGGTTTCAAGGCTAGAATCCTTAATCCGAACTAGTTGATAGAGATAACCCTTAGATATCATCTCTCTAGGCTTAAGGTTAGATATAAATCGACCTATAAGCGCTAGGCTACTACCCTTCCATTCTAAGATTGGTTCGTCTGGAAACTGAAAACGAACAATCCTAGTTTACAATCTACTAAGGCATAACATGAATGTAATAAATCCATGCCTCGAATAACATCAAAGTCTACCCTTTCTAACTCTACTAGATCTGCTTATATGACTTTTGAAGATACTGTGACAGGGTAATTTCTATATACCCGTCTAGCTATAACAAGATCACCGACTGGAGTAGAGACTGAGAAAGGTTTTTTGAGAGAGTTTCTGGACTAACGCTGAATCGGACTACTGTTGAGTTGCAAAAGAAAAATTCATGTCTGTTGTCTTTCCAATGAGTGAACCATATGTGAGTTACATCCTTGAGTTTGTACGATACCAATCTCTCTTATCACTACCAGTTACTGATACCACACCAAATATATTCTTGACTTTATGAATGAAATTCTATGGGTCCTTACAATCTTGCGACCCTAAAAACATAGGAGAATTCATCCTAACAAAATCACAAACTCAGGCTGCCACTAATCGATAATTTGTATTAGTAGGAACTAGAACCTACTAATCGTTCTGGTTGGTCATACTCTGAGCCAAAAGATTAATTGGAAATATGAAACTCTGTATTAGAACTTCCTTATCTGGTACTAGAGAAACTGCATTAGCATTCCACGCCTAGGCTCTACGAGAAGGCATGATCTTAAGCTCATAACGGCGAGTTAGAATGGAATTTGATTATACCTTACGCACTAAGAGCAACAAGAAAGTGAAGTTTTTCCTAAAATACTTCATAGCCTCCCTCTCATTAGATGTGGTGCACTTCACATGCATGAAAAGAACTCTACTTAGTGTGGCTTTTCAGATATCCTAGGACACTTAAACCTAATGCTTTGATATCAAGTTTTGTCACGCCCCAAGCTACCACTGAGACGTGGACACAGAACATAGAACCACAAGTGATCCCAAGCTAACCCTGCTGGCATTATCATAAGCATACTAAATAATATAAACTGATGCGGAAGCTAAATCATAATTAAATCTGAAAAGATGGGGAATACCCATATTCAATAACTGAGATATTTGAAAACAATGAGTGTAAATACAAAGGAAATTTTAAGTCAATCTAATCTGAATATAATTATGTATGAAATAAGCCTCTAAACTCAATCAGAAAGTGACATTTCTTTAGAAGTAGTAATATTTAGTTCACTCAATTTTGTAAACAAATCTAACTAGGAAAATTTTAAAAAATGTCACAAGTAGTTTTTCCGATTGAGTGTATGAACATACATGATGGACACCATTTAAGTATATTTTCTTTTAAATGTTCATCCTTTATATTTAGATTGTGCATGACACTTATAAGGATTACCATAAATATTTAAATATTTTATGTTTATACGTAATTTATCTTTTACCAATTAATATTTGAGTAAGACTATCATAGACAGGTAATTCTACATCAAAAGAAGGTCCTTATTGTATGACGAATGATGGTTAAATTGAGGTTTCAGTGTATGTCAAATATTTCGCTTCATAAATTCTATTTTGTAGATATACATATATTAGTCGCATAATTTTATTTTAAAATATGAAAAATATCACCTTTGGCGAAAAATATTTAATTTTTTTATGTTTCTACCTTATTTTTGTAGAAGTAAAATCCTCTCCTTTTTAGTGCCGCATACATATGATATAGTTATTCTCTAGTGAAAGTGTAAAGAATCTTATAGAAGTTGTACCATGATATAAGATGTTAAACTTTTTCAATATTAAAAATTAATATATGAATTTTTAAAGTATGGTTATAGAATTTTTAAGTTGATTTAAGATTATTTTAAGGCATAACACTATTTTGTATCTATTTTTATATATAGATAACAAGGAGTCTATCTTCTCAAATAAATAACAAGGAGACAAAACCCTTTGAAACAAATCACAACCATTGTAAAAAGTCACAACTCATCAAGAATCTAAAACCAGTAAAAAAAGTCGCAACCCTTTAGATAAGTCACATCTCTTTGAGAAATTACAACCCTTTAATATTAAAGGGTATCTAGATTTACCCAAATACAATTAATTAAATTAATAAATAAAATATATTGAGTACTTTTCATTGGGGGTATTAATGTAATTTAACATTCAATTTAGGATTTGATGCTTTTAAAGAATTATAGAAGATAGTTAGATGTATGTATAGATAGATAGATAGATAGATAATATGGAATTTCGGAGTTGATAGTTTGAATTTAAGTTTGTTTATTTTCTTAAACTTTGTGCTAGGTTCAAATCATATAATAAAGTTTACAGAGAGAGTACACAAATAAAATTAATTTGATTATTATATACGTGCATGATTTAATGTCCTTTTTGGGATTTTTTGTTTTTTCACTTTCACGAGCAATGACTTTTAAAGACGAGCTTCACGAAAAAGACGTGGTCAAGAAACCCTCAAAATTGAGCTTCCAGAGCAAAAAAAAAAAAAAACAACTTAATAGGAGAAAATTTGGTCGTAACTTGTCCTGCCACATGTTGTATGCATTTAACTAACAGACACTGACACCACAAACTCATTTATGATGAGGAGAAAAATCTTCAAAGGGAGTAGTCCAAACGACATAAAAGAATTTGTAAAGAAATTATCTTCCAAAATTGGAAGGCCAAGGTCACTTCAAAGACGATATCGTCCAAAGAGGGAAAAAAACACAAACTGCACTAAGATAATGTAAAGAACTAAAGGGAAGTTAGACTCTGAAATGGGGAATATGGGGTGTAGAGATTCGAGATATAAGACAACGAATAAACGATGGTTGTTGGAAAGTTTTGATACTGTGGATGAAGTTGCTTTAGTTTATAACAAGACAACCATTAAAATAAAAGGTGTTATTGCTATGATAAATATTCTCGAGCTACAACCAAAGGAAAGAAACCATATCCACTTTTAAGAAAACAATAGGCATGCAGCTCCATATATCTTTAGTTACTTTATTGGTTCAACTTTCAATATATTTATCCATATCACCTTTGATATCATGAGTTCAAAAGCATAACATTAGTAGTTAAAAGACATGAATATAAGTAAAATATTTTCATTTGGGGGGAGAGACCGGGGGCTAGCCCCATATCTTCTTCCCTTATTGGAAAACGTATCTAGTAATCACGTACAATTTTTATTATTTGTTGCTTTATTTTTCTTTGTATCATAACTTTAGATTGCCATTTCTTTTTCATATGGAAATTTCTTTTTCGTAATAACTTTTATTTTTGAGCCGTGCGTCACTTGAAACAATCTTTCTTCACAAACTGAAAACAAAGGTTCGTGTATATTTTATTAACCTCTCCAAACTCTATTTATGGAATTCCACCGTACATATTATTGAACATGAATATCTATGATTTTTGTATTGATGACGCAGAGTTTTTTTTGTCGTTTATGTAGACAATATATTTCTAATGTAATTGAAATTTTCTTTATATTTCAACATATTTCGCAAAATAAGTGACTGAAATATCTGTTCTTAATATTTCATTGACATTTTTTCTCAAAACCTAAATTATTTATGTATAGTTCTCACAAAATGTAAATTCATTCTTAAAATGGATTAAGGTGATACAATTTTTCTTTCTAAATCATAAATAATTAAGCTTTAGTTTCAAACATTATAAGTGAATAGAGACGTCCTCATATGAAAATATAATAACACGATACACATTTTTGGGCTTTATTTTGGCGTGGTTATAGAAACAAATTCATTAGGTTGATTCGACCAAAACAAATTTTTGATTGAAATCACCCTAACATTTTTATTCTTAATAATGATTTATATGGTAAATACTGAACTTCGAGATGAACTTTTAAAATTTTGATCATAAATTGGGACAAAGGGAGTGTCCAAAGAGAAGAAATGTATAAAGTTGTTACAAGAAAATATGAAATAGTACAAAGGAGTTACACAATGTAGATGGGTAAAATGGTCAGAAGAAATCCTAAACACACAAAGCAAAACTCGACTTTGGTTGAGCACTTTTGACACTGCTAAAGAAGTTACTTTGTCTTATGGTAAGGCAACCATTCAATTAAGAGGCACTAAAATTTTCTTAGAGTGAGCAGTTTTATTTGATTATCTTTTAAATTTTTTTGAAGAGATATACGGTACGATCACCTCATATTGATAAAAGAATTTCTAATCATATATAAAGGGAATAATATATAAATATGCCCTTTAACTATATTTCGAATCACGTTTATGCGCTTGAACTTTGGGTGTGCACAAGTAGAAATTTTAACTTGCATAAAGTTTAACAAATAGACACACATGTCCAACATGTCATCCTACATGATATTTTTTGTCCTACATGGTGTCCTACATGTATTTTTCCATGTAGGACTCATTTGTTTATTTATTTAAAAGTTGAATAGTTAAAGTATGTGTTTGTGAATTATGAAAGTTGGAGGTCAAAGATTAAATTTGAAGCCAAGTTTAGGGTCCAATATATGTATTATGCCTATATTAAGTGTGTGAATGTTCGGTATAATGCTTCCTTTTTTTTTCCATTTCATGAAGCAATGGCCTCCAAGGAAGAGCTTTAGGTAAAAGATGGTGCAGTAAAACCCTCAGCAATTCACGTAGTCGAAAAATCCAACAAGCAAGTCGGCAAAAATTCCCAACTCTTTCTGCGTCTTGTACGTATTTGCGTGCTGGACCATGACTCAAAAGACTCACCTAGTGACGAGGAAGATAGAACAGACTCTTCTAGTGACGAGACATGAAAGGACCGTGTAACGGAACTTGTCATTGAAAATAGAATGACCAACGAAATTAAATGAAGTACAAAGAGAAGAAAGATTTAAATTTGCATAATACATAACTATTCTCTTTAACTTGGCTTCGAATCACATTTATGATCTTCAACTTTGGGTGTGCACAAATAGACACTTACATTTGTATAAACTTTAAAAAATAGACACACATGTTCTACATGTCATCATACATGTAATTTTTTGTTCTACGTGGTGTCTTACGTGTATTGTGCCATGTAGGACTCATGTGTTTATTTATTTAAAAGTCTGATAATTAAGGTGCATGTTTGTGCATTATGAAAGTTGGAGGTCAAAGTTAAAATTTGAAGCCAAGTTTAGTGTCCAATATATGTATTATACCATCTAAATTTGATGCAAGAAGATTTGAATAAGTACAGGAGGGTTAGACGGTGAAAACGAGGCAAGTGGTAAACAAAGATTCGAGATACATGAAAGAGAACTCGGCTTTAGATGGGAACTTTTGACACTTCTTTAGAAGATGCTTTGTCTTATTACATTTTTAGAGAACACTTATTTTTGTCATCCGTATGAAGTTCAGCTTATCTATGTTATTTCTATTTGAGAAAAGGTTTATCAAGGTCATATTTGTTAAATGAAATGAACTAGATGATCCAAACTAACGGATGACATTTACGAACCTTTTCTCAATTTTGGATGACTTATTTTATTCTTTGTTCTTAAAAAGAATAATTTAATCAATGACATGACTATATCATAATTGACCATGTGTAAAAAATTGTTTTGCATAATCGAAACTTTTTTTAGTTAACATATATAGACATAAGCCTCTTCTCAAATGAAACTTATATAATTGAGTCAAATTTTTAACGGATAACATAGATGAGTCTTTTTTAAAAGTTCTATGACACATTTATGACTATTTAATGAATAGTTAATGTTGATTTCTTTTTTTTAAGTCCACATATATGATAATGGATAAGAATGAGAAGTGAAAAAAAATGAAGTATGAAAGTATAATTATTTGCATTTTAATTTCTTACTATTTTTGTGGCAATGACCACTAAATTTTAAATTATATTAATGACCAGCAAATGCAAAAAATTTAAAGAAAATACAAAAGATCCGAATTACTGATTTGTTTTGAGAGTTTTTGATTTTATTTTCAAAGTATGCTCAGATATGTGTTTTTTTAAATTTTCTTGAACATAAATTACATTTTCGGAGTTACCGATGTGTGACATATGAATTTTTTGGTGGAGATATAATTTTCACTTTTACACATAAGAGATTTGAAAATGACATTGTTTAAAATTCAAATGTAAGTAGACAAAGAGATCTCATTTCCTTGTTTCTTTGTCTATTCTACAAACATATTTTAAAACATAGATATGTGTAGATTCAACAACTTTAGGTTTGATTTTTATTTTTTGAAGATTTATCTATTGAACTATAAGAAACACAATGATGGATTTATGAATTCCTTATCACGTGGAAAGTTTCTATTTGAAACTCTAGAGAAGCAACTTAACAAAAAGAAAAATCTAGGATTGTAAGTGATTTTGAGAGAAGTTGTTTTCTAGTTCTTTATAAGGATATATATTTAAAGCCGGTGAGTGTAAAAACTTGAAAACTCATATCTCTCACCCTATTACAATTTGAATAGAAGAAAAAGACCATTTTAAATCCCTTCTATTTAAAAATGAAGATCTCCTCTGCGTAAGGACAAAAATTTCTTGTAAAGCCATAAAACTATCAATCAACACTACCCAACAGCTAATTTCATCCATAATAATATAATCACACCCCAAGAATGGAGGTTTAGCTAGATATCATTAAAAGATAGAAGTTTCTACCAAATTGTGTTTCTATATAGTGTATAAGCTTTATTTCGTCTTTACAAAGGTCTAATTTGACGAATCTTCAACACCCATTTCCAATTTCTCAAAAATGGAATCTTTAAATCTTTAAAGCTAAGGAATATATTGTCTCTAAACTCCTTTTTGAGTTTCCACACTGATAATTCTTATTCTATATTGAAACCTAGATTGAATGATAGATCAACCTATACTAAACTAAATACTAAAAATGAATTTCTGGTCGCCAACAATATACTGTGAAAGATCATTCAGGGTAATATATTAGGATCGTCGATCCACTCGTTGATCAGCCCTTTGGTCAATTCCATTGCCTTTTTTCTTTGACCTTGAGTATCTTCAAACTTGTAACCTTGGGAGAATACATCATGGAACCGTTCGGTGACTCTCCCACTACTCTTTTCTCCCACCGAATTGATTTTATTCTTGAGGTCTTTGCCTACTAATACTTTAGGCGAGACCATGTCCATTCGAAGACTTGCCCAATAAGATAGGCGATCATCAGACCTTCTTTTCTTCATTGTTTCAGCTGCCTTATTCGTTTGTGCTCATTAATACTCATGCTTTATTCCTCAATCCCAATACCTGAAATTCAAGAATTTACATTGATACAAATATGTCTTTCAGGACACTTAATCTATTAAAATAAATCCCTAATGAGTCGAAATTGTTGACTCACCAATAAGTTCCTCACGTGTATGGATGTGGAAAGGATGGGTACAAAATTAGAGATTGCCCAGTTCTTAAGGGTAAGGGAAGGGATGATAATATATTTTCCTCTAGTTTTTCAAATGAGAGTTCTCTGATGAATATGTTTTATGCTCTCCAATCTAGAGAAGATCAAGAGTAATCTACTCATGTTGTCTCCGGTATGTTTGGTTATGCTTTATTAATTTCTCGATTTCTTGTCTTTTGTGACTTGGTTTGTTGGGCCTTGAACTTATTTTTAGCATGAATGATGTATAGAAGTTATTATATAGGCTTACTCCCAATTTGGAAGATAATGTTCTAAAAAATTAAAGTTATTGTTTGTTTGTATATTGTCATGATTCCCTTATGTGAATGTTCATGAAAAAATCTTAGGTCTTGATAGAAAAGAATTATATACATTGTTTTGCCTCATATTGTGGTGTATTTGAGTGGAACTGCATATAAACTTTATGAGATGAACTAATTAACATACTTTAGTTAGGAGTTGAAAGATTCCTCCTTTAATAAAGGGTTTATGAGAGTAAATTTCATCTAGGATCTATGAGTGTGTGTTGATGATATCTAATTAGGAGAATGTAGTTACTCCTTGAAATGAGTAAATATTGAAGTTCACGCATTTTTAGTTGTTAGAAGTAGTTCCTACTCCCTTGTGTTGCATTTAATATGTTTATCTTGGAAATAAAAAATTTCTTCCTTGATTGTATGCATTTAGATGAATTGCATGCATGATGGCTGCAAGTTTAGAGACTTGACCTCAATAAGTATATAGAATTATCATTCGAGGATTAATGATCCCAAGGTATATATTGTTATGCCTCAAAAACTGGCGAACTAAACTAGAAAGTTCTAGAGACTTTTTCTAGAGTTTTAGAGTTTGGTATGATTGTTAAAATCGTAAAAATGACTCCCCTACATAAAATGAGGGTTTAAGGATTAGGGAGTCTAGGTATGACCACCAAGTACAACCCAAGGGGTCCTTGAGGAGGACCTTTAGAACATCCCCAAAACATGTCAAAAAGCAGACACGTTTGGTTAGTATATGGACCCACGCCCCGTGGATTGAAGACATATGGACCAACGCCCCATGGATTGAAGTCATAGTCCTGCACTTTTCTACAATTTTTAGCCTCAGTTCACCACCCATGAGGGTGAATCACAATCAATAGACCCACTCACGGTCCGTGGATGGTGGTTTTCTGAGTGGGGTCAAATTTAGAGTTTAGTTTTTAAGTTGAGGACTTAGGGGTTAATTTGCAATTATTTTGGGGTTGAGGGTGGTCGGTTGGTTCTTTATTTAACATATATATGACTAATATACCCCTAAACTAAGTGATATAAATAATTCTCCAAGACCTCAAAACGAGACCAAATTCTATCCAAATAATTCACTCTCTATAAGTGAAGAAGAAGAGAACTAAGACGGGCAGATTTCCTCCATTGCTTCAATCTTGTGTTAGCAATCTGAATTAAGGTATGTTATCTGATTCATCTATGGTTCTTCCACCCATAGATCCCCAAATTCCCCCCCCCCCCCCCCCAATTGAAAGTCAAAACGCAATTCTAGCTAGGGTTTCTTCATTCATTGTGGGTAATGTTAAACTTTGATTCCAATCAAGTTGAGGATACCTAATTATGAATGAATTGACATTTAATTATACTATTATGTTGAATTTATGTGATTTGAATGGTAAACCCTAACCTATTTGCTAAATTTTATATTTTGGGAGTTAATCTCAGAAAAGGTGAAATTGAAGAATTAGAATTGATCTTCTAAAATTAATATCATGTGTAGTATTGGGTCAAGATTGGGGAACATATAGACATGAATTAAACAAGACTTTATTATGTATGATGTATCTTGACTTTTAAAGGATAGAATTTGAATTTTTTTCTAAATTATGACTAGATTCACACGGTAATAAAGAATGTGATTAGACTGCCTTAGAATCTAAGGGTACTTATTATTGTAGGCTTGAAAGTAAGGCTTATAGTCAAGAATGTTTAATAAATAGGTATCTGAGGGTAAACATAAGGTGATAGAAGTCTAATAGGTATATTTGTGGAGAAAGATCTATACTAAGCTAACCTACCATATATAATCTAAAAAGTAAAAAGTGCTAGAGTGACTTGAACATGAATTTATTTTCAAGGACATCCTTTCATGACACATGGATCATTTATGATTAGTCGGGGAAGTTGGTTGAAAATTTTGAACTATTGGATAACTATATTTAATTAATTGGCTGGTAATATGCACGTTACCAATTGAGTTGATAACAATGAACAAAGTCTGAAACTTTATATTCTAGGTCAAATCAAATAAATTAAGATGACATATAGAGTAGGTAAATAAAAAAAATTGATTATTCATGAAGCATATATACATTCCTTAATTAATGGACTTATTTTGCTTTTTTTGTTTGTTCTCTTTCTTGAAGCAATGGCTTCCAAAGATGAGCTTCACGAAAATGAGGTAGTCAAAAACCACTCAAATGTTGCTAGAGGAAAAAAAACCAATCTAATGGGAGATTGTTCTGTAGTCTTGCCACGTGTTGTACGCATTTACATAACGGACAATGACGCTACAGATTCATCTAGTGATGAGGAGGAAAATCATCAAGGAGAGAAGTCCAAACGACAAAAAAGGATTTGCAAAGAAATTATCATAAAAAATGGAAAGACCAATGTCACTTCAAAAATGGTATCCTCCAAAGATAAAAATGATATAAAACTGCACCAAGAAAAAGTAAAGAAGTACAGGGGAGTTAGACAAAGAAAATGGGGAAGCTGGGTTGCCGAGATTCGAGATATAAGAATGAACAAACGACGTTGGTTGGGAAGTTTTTCCACTGCTTATGAAGCTGCTTTGGCTTATGACAAGGCAACCATTGAAATAAAAGGTCCAAATGCTTTGACAAACATTCTTAAGACGCCACCAAAGGAAAGCGACCCCATCCACCATTAAGGAAGACCAAAGGCATGCAACTCCAAATATGCTTAGTTACTTTATTGGTTCAAGTTTCCATAGGTTTATCTTCTCCAAACTCTTTTTGTGAAATTACACCATGTATGTTCTTGTTGTTGTTGAAATAATCAATTTGAGGCAGATGAATGAGTATGATGTGTGTATTGATGAGGTGGAGTTGTTTTTGTTGTATTCTTTGGAAAGATTTTCGGAAAAAAAAGTCTAAAAATGATACTTTTGCTAAATAAAAAACTTTGGGTTATAAAAAAATATTTAGACAATATATGTCTAATGCAACAAAAAATTTCATTATAGTTCGACAAATATCGTAAAATAAGTAATTGAAAGAATCTGTTAAATAGTTCATTTAAAATTTTTCTGGAAAGCTAAATTATTTACATGAAACTATTACTTCTTGCTCCGTTAACATATTATGAAGAGCTTGACATAGATATTTCACTAGAGTTACTCATTGCATTTTTTCTTATATCAAACATAAATTAATACTCAATTTTTTCAACAATTTGATTAGTTGCATCAGGTAGATTTTGTACACTTCTCAGTAAATGTAAGTTCATTCTTTAAATGGATAGGATGAGCCCATTTTTCTTATCAATTTAATAATAATCATGATTTAGTTTCAAACATGATCTCGTAAATAGTGACGTCCTAATATGACAAATATATACAAAGTCACATGGTACACACTTTTTAACTGGATTTTGGCGTGGCAGTAGAAACATAGTTATGACGTTGAATAGACAAAAGCAGTCTTTTTTTTGAAATCACCTCAACATTAATTCTTAACAATGATCTATATGGTATAGTTTGAACTTCGAAATTGATTTTTTAAATTGTGATCATAAATTTTGTCTTTTTTTTTGTCTTTTATGAAAAATATAGTTTTATGTCCTTCTATAGGATATATTTTTTTCTCTTATACATAAGAGATCTGGAAAAAAATTCTTTCATTGAAATAGTAAGAAGACAAGGGATCTCAGTTTCTTGTTTCCATGTGTGTTTCTATAAACAAATTCTAAAACTTATATATGTCTAGATTGTACTACTTTATATATGTTTGTCTCTGAGCGTTATATCTTTTGAACTATATGAAATTCATGATGGAATGTAGGTACCTTTTTTGTCATGATCCGCAAGGTCATTTTTGAAAACTTTTATAAACTTACCATTTTACCCCTTCCAATAGTTTTTCCGAGTCATGAATGATTGCTTGGTGAAGTTGGTTGAAAATTTTGATCTATTCAATATATTCTATTAATTGATGGGTAATGGTTAGATAAGTAATTGAGTTGATAATGATGAGCTATGTTTGAAACTTGCTTAAGACCCTATACCTTTTGGACCATGTGTATGAAAGGTCTTATTTTTTACAAAATTATTGTCTCGATTTGCTAAGGTTCTCTATCCGATGACGCCAATTACTAACACCACTGTTAAACGTTTTCATCATTGTAAGGTCAAATTAATGCTACTCTAGAATTTAACTTTGATTTCATGAATACTTAGTCAATTTATACGTATTGACGGGATAATCTTAAACTCAACTAGTCACATGTTCAGATTACTCAATTATAGAACTGATTACTTCACTATTGGATTGTATAACTAATTACTTTATATTTTAATTGGTACTTGTAATAGAAACTAGGAAAAAATTAAGTGGGTTTTGATTTAGAAAAATGAAATAACTTAATCTATATGTCCTTTTTTTAAAAATGGAGAACAATGGTGTTAATGACCAATGATTATGTAATGACTATGATCATGATTAATCAATGATAATAAATTAAATAATAGAAACTTATGGTGCCTCAATATAAGGTTTTGAAACAGTAAGTGTTCTCGTTAATTTTGTTTGTATTTTACTTTGCTGTTTATTTGATTGCTCATATTAAATTTCAAGTTTTGATATATTGGTATATCGTAATTAAATATTAGGTTTATGGTAGATTGAATACTGATTCAAAGTATGACCATGTTAATTAAGCCTGTTAGTATTGTCCTATATTCTGGGGCTAGTTAGCAAATACGCTATCATGGTGCAATACTTTCTAGTTGTGTTTTTGTTAGTAATTACTTGTTTAATTAATTGAAGTAGTGGTCATTTGGTGACTTAATAGTTTGTTATTTTAATTCTATATAGAGTTGTACTTTCATGTGATTTAATATGCTGAAATATAGAAAAGACTTCAACAGACAATTGTATAATCTTTGAAGCATTGTTTCTTCCTAGAGTTTTCCTGCTTATATGCCAACGCCATTGGTACAGAGTCATGTCAATCAATGACAATGCATTCAGTGTGGAACAACCGCTCATTCCCATCTTTAAGGGAGAAAACTATAAATTCTTGAGTATCCGTATGAAAATAATACTCAAATATCAAAATCTTTTGGATGTTGGAGAATGAGGATTTGCACATACTATCAAATAAAGTAGGGAAGAAGATGCTAAAACACTGGTTTTTATCCAGCAGGTAGTTCATGATAGCAACTTTTCATGGATCGCAGCATCAACCACATTAAAGTAAGTGTGGTGCATTCTGCAGAAGGACTTTCAAGGTGATTGAAAAGTCATTGTGGTGAGATTGCAATCACTTCAGCGTGACTTTAAAATCTTAATGGTGAAAAATGGAGAATCAATTGCTAATTTCTTATCTTGAGCAGTGGCAATTTTCAGCAAAATTCAATCATGTTATGAGAAAATTAATGATCAAACGATTGTGGAAAAGATACTGCGAAGGATGAATTCATAATTTTATCATGTCATTGTTTCTATAGAAGAGTCTAAGGATCTACCTATTTTTCCCTTTGATTATTTGATGGGATATCTTCAAGGACATGAGGTGAGACTCAGTCGTTCTATAGAAAATAATTAAGATAAAGCATTACAGGTGAAGGAAGAAACAACCAAATATGGTGGGACCAATGGTCCATCAGTGCTAAAAGCATATAAAGGCTAATTGTTGGTATAAAGGAGGATATTGTATTGAACCATTGCACCACTCATAAGCAATTAGCCTATATATTTATGAAGTCATTGGCAGCATACAAGTTTATTTATTTGAGGGCTTCGATTTGTTTCTACAACTCTACATCAAGGGGAATTATTGAAGACTAATTCAAAGAAAGACAATGTCAATTATTTTTGTTAATAGAGTCCTATATTCTTGAGCTACGTTAATAAATATGTAGATCATGGTGCAGTAATTTCTATTTGTGTTTTGGTTAGTAATTAGTTGCTTAATCAATTGAAGTAGTGGTCATTCAATGGCTTAGTAGTTTGTATGTTGTGTTTTTATAAAGTTGTACTTTCCTATGATTTCATATCCTTAAAAATAGAAAAGACTTTAGTTTACAATTTTCTTAACCTTCAACACTCTGTTTCTCCTTGATGTTTTCCAGCCTATTTACTCTGACATACATTATGTCTATACCATAAGATTATAATATTGGAAGAATTCAAACTTAATTCCTGACTTGAAACATGGAAAATATAATAGTTGAAATGTTAATTAGCATCAAGATATACAAACTTGGTCATAAACTTTTTAGTAAATTTTTAGATCAAGGACAAAGATATAGTAATGTGAGTCTTGTTAGTTTTGAGATCTTATTGTGAAAATGTACTTGTATAGATGACATTGTTTTGGAAGCTCAACGAAAAGGGAAGACTCAATTCTTGAAGTGATTATGCAGTTATTTCAGGCAAGTGGACTTCGAAACCCTTGTTAAGTGCATGAAATTGTGTATTTCCTTGTGGTTTGTGTTTGAGAGTAATAGGAATTAGTAATGGGTTGACTTGTCCATGTTGAATAATTCTAACGATGAAAAAGGGTGGTAAAAACACTTCGCTTAATTGTTGGTGTGTAATGTGTTGAGAATAGTTTTGAAAGGCTTATTGTTTCATTGTTGATGTTTTATCATGATTGTATTGTTACTTAAATTAATTCATAGAGAGTTATTACATTAACATTGCAATTCATTGCCTTGCACATCTTTATCATTGATGAACTTGATCTTGTGAGTGCCTTTTTGTGAAAGTTATGATTGATGAGTAATGAGTTTAATATTTAGCATATATAATTGATAAAGTGTTAGTGCTGAGTTGTGTGTTTTGGAAACGGTGAATTGTTAGGTTTGGCTAATTTTGTGCAGGTTATATTTGTGATTGATGCGTATTAAGCTTGTTGTTGAGGATATTTAATTGTTACAATGTTGTTGTTGAGTTGGTTGCTATATAAGTTGTGAAATATTAGGTTGGACTTGTTTGATACATGTTCAAGTTGTGGAGGTTTGGTTGGGGAGTAAGGATTACCCAAATTCCATTCCCTTCGCTTATGTTTAGAAGTTTACTGATGAGTATCATGTGGTTTTAAGTGAGTTTGAGGGAGATAATTTTGTAGTCCTTTCCAAAATTCTTTTTAATTTATAGCATTTTTGTAAGTAAGAGTTTTTTAGTTTTAAAATATCTTCATTTTATACATTAGAAATTTGAAAAATGTCATTTTCTTGTATTTAAATTGTAAAAGGGCAAGAGATCTTATTTAATTTAAATTATTGAGTCTTCATTCGTGAAAGTGAATATAAACCGGCGGAAATTATTTTCTACCCTATACAAATTACTTTTAAATTAATAACATTGTGAAATTTTAATATTTTACACCTAAAAGATGTGAAAAGAGAATCCTTTTTTTATAAAAAAAAATAAAATTGGTAAAGGCAAGATAACTCATTTCCTTCCGACGAAATTTAGTACAACTTTCATTTGTGTATGCTCATTCTTGAGAGTGGAACATGTTTATTTGGGAAATATATTCTTTAATAGGTCTCTATTTCAATTTATATGGGATATTTAAGATTTCGGAAGTCAATTTTTTAAAATGTGATGGTATATTCAGATATTAAATCTATAAGGTTCTCAAAATAAAATTATATTTCCAACAATTATGAAAAAATTACTATAAGTCAAGTAATTGACAATTAAAATATTTCAAAGTTGTATGAAAAAGGCACTGCCAAAATACCTTTAACTCAAAAAACTTGAAAGACCACTTAAATTGAGACTAAGACAATATTTCTTTTATTTTCTTTTTATTCTTACTTTTTTTACGTTACGTGCGTTGCACATATATATTGTATGTATAGTATATGATATTGTAAAATAGTATTAATATTACTAAGTTAAATATATTTAGTAAATAATTAAAATTTAATGAATATAGGACAAGTGCTTTTAAATGCTTTATAAAGATTGTCATACAATAACTTGTATTTTGAGTTAAAAATGATCAATATTACTAAACATTTCAAAATAAATTTAAAGTTAAAATTTTGAGAGAAAGTAACATTTCTTTAGAAATAATACTATTTAGTTCACACAATTTTGTACACAAATCTAACTAGGACAATTTTTAGAAAATGTCATAAATAGTATTTCTTATTGAGCGTATGAACATAAATGATGGACAATATTTAAGTATATTTTTTCTCTTAAATATTCATACTTTAAATTTATTATGTGCATGACACTAATAAGGATTACCATAAATATTTTAATATTTTATATTTATACATAATCTATCTTTTACCAATTAATATTTCAGTAAGACTATTATAGAGAGGCTACATAAAAAAAAAGGTCCTTTATTGTTGTGACGAATGATGGTTAAATTAAGGTTTCAGTTTATGTCGAATACTTCGCCTCATAAATTCTTTGTTTTACATATACACACATTAGTAGCATAATATTATTTTAATGTATGAATTAAAAATTGATATATGAATTTAAAGTATTATTATAGAATCTTTAATTCGATTTAAGATTATTTTAAGGCCAAACACCATTTTCTTGTCTATGTTTATATATAGATAATAAGGAGTCTATCTTGTGACATAAATAACAAGGAGTCACAACCCTTTGAAAACAATTGCAACCATGCTGAAAAGTCACAACACATCAAGAATCTCAAAACTGGTCAATAAAGTCGCAACCCTTTGGATAAGTCACATCCTTTTGAGAAATCACAACCCTTTAATAATAAAGATTATCCAGATTTACCCTAATAAAATTAATTAAATTAATAAATAAAATATATTGAGTACTTTCCATTGGGGGTATTTTAGTAATTTAACATTCAATTTAGTAGTTTATGATTTTATGGTAGTATAGAAGATATATAGATAGATAGATCGATAATATGGAATTTCGGAGTTGAAAGATTGAATTTAAGTTTGTTTATTTTCTTAAACATTGTGCTAGGTCAAAATCAGTTAATAACAGAGAGAGTACAAAAATTAAATTAATTTTATTATTAATGAAGTGTATATACATACCTAATTTAATGTACTTTTTATGATTTTTTGTTTGTTCTCTTTCATGAAGCAATGACTTTAAAAGATGAGCTTCACAAAAAAGCGGTGGTGAAAAAACTTTAAAATTAACCTTCCAGAGAAAAATTAACTTAATAGGCAAACGTTTGGTTGTAACTTGTCTTGCCACATGTTGTACATATTTAACTAACAGATACTGACACCACAAACTTATTTGTTGATGAGGATAAAAATACTCAAGGAGAGAAGTCCAAATGACATAAAAGAATATGTAAAGAAATTATCTTCAAAAATTAAAAGTCCAAGGTCACTTCAAATAGAAAAAACATACAAACTGCACCAAAAAAATGTAATAAACTACCTGTAAGTTAGACAATGAAAATAAGGAAGATGGGGTGCAGAAATTCGAGATATAAGAACGAAAAAATGATGTTTGTTGGCAAGTTTGAATACTGTGGATGAAGCTGCTTTATTTTATAACAAGACAACTAGTAAAATAAAAGGTGTTAATGCTTTGATAAATATTCTCGAACTACAGCCGAAGGAAAGAAACCATATCTAATACTAAGAAGACAATAGGCATGCAACACCATATATGTTTACTTACTTTATTGGTTCAACTTTCCCTAAATTTATCCATTTCACCTCTGGAATCATGAGTTCAAAAGCTGAACTTTAGTAGTTGAAAGACATAACTATAAGTAAAAAAAATTATTTTAGGGGGAGAGGCCGGGGGCTAGCCCCATATCTTCTTCCCTTATTGGCAGAAGTATTTAGTAATCACGTATGGTTTTTATTATTTGTTGCTTTATTTTGTTTTGCATCTTAATTTTAGATTGCCATTTTTTTTCTTATGGAAATTTCTTTTTCCTAATAACTTTTATTTTTGAGTCGTGGGTCATTGGAAACAATCTTTCTTCTCAACATGAAAATAAAGGTTTGTGTTCATTTTATTACCCTCTCCAAACTGTATTTGCAGAATTACACCGTATATATTAGTGTTGTTGTTGATAAAAAAAATTAACCGAAACGTCCATCAAGACCTTGTCTATGCAGTCGTTTGCCCTCACGGCCAATCCGACCCATATTGAAGGTCAAATGAGCCCTGAAGCGCGCATACCCCTCATATAGATGATTTCCGTTTACTATAGCAAACTATTTTTTGGGTGATCTAGATTCCAACGTCAAAAATGCCAAAACTTTTTGTGGACGTCCATCAAGACCTTGGTGACGCAGCCCTTTGTCCCGCGCATACCCCCCTCGTTTCGATGATTTTCGTGTGCTATAGCAAATAATTTTTTTTGGTGATCCAGATTCCGACGTCAAAACTGTTAAAATTTTTTGTGGACGTCCTTCAAGACCTTGGGTATGCTGACGGTTGGCCTTCACGGCCAGTCCAACCCATTTTGAAGGTCAAACGAGTCCCGAAGCGTGGAAACCCTCACTTTTGATGATCTTCGTGTGCTATAGCATACCATTTTTTTGGTGATTCGGATTCCGATGTCAAAAATGCCAAAAATGTTTGTGGACCTGCGTCAAAACATTGTATATGCAACTAGTTGGCCCTCACGGTCAGTATGACCTATTTTCAAAGTCAAACAAGCCCTGAAGCGCACATAACCAAACTTTGACGATTTTTGTGTGCTAGAACAAACCATTTATTGGGTGATCCAAATTCCAACGTAAAAAATACAAATTTTTTTTATGAAAGTCCGTAAAGACATTGTTTAATGTAGACGGTTGACCCTCACGGCTAGTCCGACTCATTTCTAAGGTCTAACGAGTCCCAAAGAGCGCATAACCCCATTTCGACGATTTTCGTGTTCTATAGCACACCATTTTTTGGCTGATCCGGATTCCAATGTCAAAAATACTGAATTTTTTTGTGGACGTCTGTAAAGACCTTGGTTATGCCGCTGGTTTACCCTCACAGCCACTCCGACCCATTTTCAAGGTCAAACGTGTCCCGAAGCGTGCATACCCCCAATTCGACGATTTTAGTGTGCTATAGCAAACCTTTTATTGGGTGATCCGGATTCCAACGTAAAAAATACTGAAATATTTTTGTGAACATCTGTCAAGACCTTGGTTATGCAGCCGGTTGACCCTCATGTCCAGTCCAACCCATTTTCAAGGTCAAAAAATCCCCGACGCGCGTGTACCACCCATTTCGACGATTTTCGTGTGCTATTCCAAACCATTTTTTGGGTTATCCTTATTCTGACGTCAAAAATACTGAAATATTTTGTGGACATCCAGCAAGAACTTGGTTACGCATCAGGTTTAGCCTCATGGCCAGTCCGACCCATTGTCAAGGTCAAACGAGCTCCGAAGTGCGCATACGCTCTATTTCAACAATTTTCTTGTGCTAAAGCAAACCGTTTTTTGGGTAATTTGTATTCCAACATCAAAAATGCAAATATTGATTTCGAACGTCCGTGAAGATCTTGTCTATTCAGCCGGTTTTCCCTCATAAACATTCTGACCAATTTTAAAGGTCAAATAAGCCCCAAAGCGCGCACACCCTCTATTTCGATGATTTTTGTATGCTATAGCAAACAATTTTTGGGTGATCCGGATTTTGACGTGAAAAATGCTGAAATATTTTGTGGACATCCATCAAGAACTTGGTTATGCATCCGGTTGACCCTCATGGCCAGTCCGACCCATTTTTGAGGTCAAACAAGCTTCGAAGTGCGCATACCCTATTTTTTGGGTGATCCGTATTCCAACGTCAAATATGCAAAAATTGTTTTTGGACATCCGTAAAGATCTTGACTATTCAGCCGGTTTTCTCTCATGGACATTCCGACCAATTTTAAAGGTCAAACAAGCCCCAAACCGCGTACACCCTCTTTTTCAATAATTTTCGTATGCTATAGCAAACCATTTTTTAGGTGATCCGGATTTCGATGTAAAAAATGCTGAAATTATTTGTGGACGTCTATTAGGAACTTGTCTGTGCAGTCGGTTCGCCCACATGGCCAGTCCGACCCATTTTCAAGAACAACGTCGAAAATGCCAAAATATTTTGTCGACATCTGTCAAGACCTTGGCTATACAGATGGTTGGCTCGCACGGCCAGTCCAACCTTTTTTCAAGGTCAAACGAGCTGCGAATCGCGCATACTATTCCAGTTAGATGATTTTCGTGTGCTATTACTAACCATTATTTGTGTGATCCAGATTGCGACGTCAAAAATGCCAAAATTATTGTGGACGTTTGTAAGGACATTGGCTATGCATATGGTTGGCCCTCACAGACAATCCGAACAATTTTCATGGTCAAACGAGCCCTGAAGTGCGCATACCCCTCATTTAGACAATTTTCATATGCTATAGCAAACCATTTTTTTGGTGATCCGAATACCGACGTCAAAAATGTCAAAAAGTTTTGTGGACGTCCTGCAAGACCTTGGCTATATAGACGGTTGGCTCGCATGTCCATTCTGACCCAATTTCAAGGTCCAACGAGTCGAGAAGTGCGCAAACCCCTAGTTAAACAATTTTCACGTGCTATAGTAATCCTTTTTTAGAGTATTCCAGATTCCGACGTCAAAAATGCAAAAAACTTTGTAAACGTCCATCAGGACCTTGGTTATGCATCCGGTTGGCCCACACTCCAAGTCCTATGAATTTCCAAGGTCAAACAAGCTTAGAAGCGCGCATACCCCCTATTTTGATGATTTTCATGTGCTATACCATAACATTTTTTGGTTGATCCGTATTCCTATGTCAAAAAGGCCAAATGTTTTTTTGGACGTCTGTAAAGATCTTATATATGCATCTGGTTGTCCCACACAACCATTCCAACCTATTTTACAGGTCAAACAAGCCTCAAGCGCGCATACCACCAATTAGACGATTTTCGTGTGCTATAGCAAACTATATTTTGGGTTATACGGATTCCGACATCAAAAATGCAAAATTGTTTTTGTGGATGTCCGTCAAGACATTGACTATGCATCCGGTTGGCCCTCACAGCCAGTTTGACCGATTTTCAAGGTCAAACAAGCCCCGAACCGCTTATACCTCCTATTTCGATGATGTTCGTGTGCTATAGAAAACCGTTTTTTGGGTGATCCAGAATCCAACGTCAAAAATTCCAAAATTTTTGTGGACGTCCGTCAAGACATTGGCTATGCATCCGGTTGGACTTCACGGCTAGTCCGACCCATTTTAAAGCTCAAACGAGCCCTGAAGCGTGCGTACCCCCATTTCGATGATTTTTGTTTTCGATAGCAAACCTTTTTTTGGGTGATCCGAATTCCGATGTAAAAAATACCACAATTTTTTTTGGACATCTTTTAAGACCTTCTCTATGCATCCGGTTGGACCTCACGTCCACTCCGATCTATTTTCAAGGTCAAACGAGCCGCGAAGCGCGCATACCTCCAAGTTTGATGATTTTCATATTCTATAGCAAACAATTTTTTTGGGTGATCCAGATTCCGACATTAAAAATGAAAAATATTTTTGTAGACGTCTGTCAAGATCTTGTCTATGTATCCGGTGTCCCTCACGGCCATTACGACCCATTTTTAAGGTCAAACAAGCCCCGAAGCACGCATACCTCCTATTTCGATGGTTTTCGTGTACTATAGCAACCAATTTTTTTGGTGATCCGGAATCCAACGTCAATAATTCCAAAATATTTTGACGACGTCCTTCAAGACCTTGGATATGCATCCTATTGGCCATCACGGATAGTCCGACCAATTTTTAAGGTCGAACAAGCTCCGAAGCGCGCATACCCCCCATTTTGACTATTTTCGTATGATATAGAAAACAATTTTGGGTGATCCGGATTACGACGTCAAAAATGCCAAAAAAATTTGTGGAAGTCCTTAAAAACCTTGTCTATGCAGCCGGTTGACCCTCACGGCCAGTCCGACTCATTTTCAAGGTCAAATGAGCCCCGAAGAGTGCATAACCCCTAGGTAGACGATTTTCATGTGCTATAGCAAACTATTTTTTGTGTGATGTGGATTCTGACGTCAAAAATGCCAAAATTATTGTAGTTGTCGGTCATGACATTATCTATGCATCCGGTTGGCCTTCACGGCCAATCCGACCAATTTTCAAGGTCAAACGATCCCTGAAGTCAAAAACCCCATTTAGACGAATTTCGTGTGCTATAGCTAACCATTTTTTTGGGTGATCAAGGTTCCGACGTCAAAAATACCAATAAAAATTGTGGACGTCCGTCAAGACCCTTGTCTATGCATCTGGTTGCCTCGCACGGCCAGTCCGACCCATTTTCAAGGTCAAATGAGCTGTAAACCGCAAATTCCCTATTAGATGATTTTCGTGTGCTATAACAAATATTTTTTTATGTGATCCAGATTCCCACATCAAAATGCTAAAATTTTTGTGAACGTTCGTCAAGATATTGGCTTTGTATCAAGTTGACCCTCACATCTAGTCTGACCCATTTTCAAGGTCAAACGAGCCGCAAATCGCGCAAACCCGTACTGTTAGACGATTTTCGTGTGCTTTACTAACCATTATTTGTGTGATCCGGATTCCGACGTCAAAAATGCCAAAATTTTTGTGGACGTCTGTCACGACATTAGCTATGCATCCGGTTTGACCTCACGACCAATCTGATCAATTTTAAAGGTCAAACAAGCCCTGAAGCGCGCATACCCCACATTTAGACGATTTGCCTATGCTATAGCAAACCATTTTTTTGGGTGATCCGGATTCCAACGTCAAAAATACCAAAAAGTTTTGTGGAAGTCGGTCAAGACCTTTGCTATGCAGCAGGTTGGCTGGCATAGCCAGTCCGACCCATTTTCAAGGTCAAACGAGCCACGAAGCGCGCATACCCCTCCAGTTAGATGATTTTCTTGTGCTATAACAAACAATTTTTTGTGTGATCCGGATTTCGACATCAAAAATGAAAAATTATTTTGTGGACATCCATCAAGACCTTGTCTATGTATACGGTTCTCCCTCACTGCCAGTCCGACCCATTTTAAAGATCAAACAACTCCCAAGCGCACAAACCCCCGATTTTGATGATTTTTCTGTGCTATATAGCAAACCATTTTTCGGGTGATTCAGATTCCGATGTCACAAATGAAAAAATATTTGTGGACGTCCGTCAAGACATTGTCTACGTAGATAGTTGGAACTCACGGCTAGTCCGACCCATTTTGAAGGTAAAACGAGCCCCGAAGTGCAAATACCCCCCATTTAGATGATTTTCTTGTGCTATAACAAACCATCTTTTGTGTAATCCGGATTCCCACGTAAAATGTTCCAAAAAATATTGTGAACTTCCTTCAAGACCTTGGCTATACAGCTTGTTTTTCCTCACGGCAAGTACGACTCATTTCAAGTACGACTCATTTTCAAGGCCAAACGAGCCGCGAAGCACACATATCCCAAATTTGACGATTTTCATGTTCTATAGCAAACCATTTTTTGGGTGATCCGGATTCTAACGTGAAAATGCCAAAAAATTTTGTGGACGTCCGTCAAGACCTTCACTATTCATCCAGTTGATCCTCACGGCCAGTCCAACCTATTTTAAAGGTCAACCAAGTCCCGAAGCACGCATACCCCCGATTTTGATTATTTTTGTGTGATATATAGCAAACCATGTTTTGGGTTATTTAGATTCCTACGTAACAAATGCATAAATATTTATGGATGTCTCTAAAGACCTTGGCTATGTAGTCGGTTTTCACTCACGGCCTGTCTGACTTATTCTCAAGGTAAAATGAGCCCTGAAGCGCGCATACCACCCATTTTGACGATTTTCGTGTTCTATAGCAATCCATTTTTTGTCAGATTCGGATTTCAACGTAAAATTTTCCAAATTATTTTGTGAACATTCTACAAGACCTTTGTTATGCAGCCGGTTGGCCTTTAGGGCATGTCTGACCCATTTTCAAGGTCAAACGAGACGCGAAGCGCACATAACCCCCCATTTCGAGGATTTTTGTGTGCTATCGCAAACCATTTTTTGGGTGATCCGTATTCCAATGTAAAAAATGCCAAAAGTTGTTGTGGACGTCCATAAAGACCTTGGGCTATGAAGCCGGTTGGCCCTCATTGCTAGTCCGACCTATTTTTTAGGTCAGACAAGCCCTAAAGCGCGCATACTACACATTAAGAAGATTTAGGTGTGCTATAACAAACGCTTTTTTGGGTGATCCAGATTTTGACGTCAAAAAATCCAAAAGTTTTTGTAGACGTTTGTCAAGACCTTGGTTTTGAAGACGGTTGGCGCTCACAGCCAGTCCGACCCATTTTCAAGGTCAAATTAGTCTCAAAGGCGCATACCCCCCGTTTCGACGATTTTCGTGTGTTGGCTGATCCGGACTCCTACATCAAAATGCCAAAATTTTTTGTGTACGTCCATCAAGACCTTGGCTATGCATCCGATTGGCCCTCACGGACAGTCCGACCTATTTTCAAGGTCAAACAAGCACTGAAGCACGCATACCCCCCATTTTGATAATTTTCGTGTGCTATAGCTAATAACTTTTAGAGTGATCCGGATTCAGACGTCACGAATGCCAAATTTTTTGTGGACGTCCTTCAAGACCTTGGCTATGCAGCCAGTTTTCCCTCACGACCAGTCCGACCCATTTTCAAGGTCAAACGAGCCTCTAAGCATGCATACCGTCCATTTCGACGATTTTCATGTGCTATAGCTAACCAATTTTGGGTGATCCGGATTCTGACGTCAAAAATTCCAAAAATTTTTGTACACATCCGTCAAGACCTTGTATATGCATCTGGTTGGCCCTCACGGCTAGTACTACCAATTTTTAAGGTCAAACAAACCCCGAAGCGTGCATATCCTCCATTTTAACAATTTTCGTGTGCTATAGAAAACCATTTTGGGTGATCCACATTCCAATGTAAAAAATACCAAACAATTTTGTTTACGTCTTTAAAGACCTTGTCTATGCATCGGTTGTCTCTCACAACTAGTCCGACCTATTTTCAAGGTCAAACGAGCCCTGAAGAGCGCATATCCCCAAGTTAGATGATTTACGTGTGCTATAACAACAATTTTTTGTGTGACCCAGATTTCGATGTCAAAATGTCAAAAATAATTTTGACATCCGTTACGACATTGACTATGCATATGGTTGGCCCTCACGGCCAGTCCTTCCCATTTTCAAGGTCAAACAAGCTTTGAAGCGCGCATACCCCCCATTTAGACGATATTTGTGTGCTATATAGCAAACCATTTTTTGGGTAATCTAGATTTTGATGTAAAAAATGCCAAAAAAAAATTTGTGGACGTCAGCCAAGACCTTTTCTATGAATCTGGTTGGCTCGCACGGCGTGTATGACCTATTCTCATGTCAAATGAGCCGCGAAGCGCGCGAACCCCCAGTTAGATGAGTTTCGTGTGCTAAAAGAAACAATATTGTGTGTGATCCAGATTCCGACATCAAAAATTCCAAAATTTTTGTGGACGTCCATTAAGACATTGTCTATGCATCCGGTTGGCCCTCAGTGCCAAACCGACCAATTTTCAAGGTCAAACAAGCCCTAAAGCGTGCATACCTCAAATGTCGACGATTATCATATGCCATAGCAAACCATTTTTTGGATGAACCGGAATACAACTTTAAAAATTCCAAAAAAAATTTATGACGTCCTTCAAGACCTTGTGTATGCATCTGGTTGGCCATCATGGCTAGTCCGACCCATTTTCATGGTCAAAGAAGCTCCAAAGCGCACACATCCCCCATTTTGACGATTTTCGTGTGCTATAGCAAACCATTTTGGGTGATCTGGATTCAGACGTCAAAAATGTCAAAACTTTTTGTGGACATCCTTAAAGACCTTGGCTATGCAGACGCTTAGCCCTCACGGACAGTCCGACTCATTTTTAAGGTCAAACGAGCCCCGAAGCGCGCATGCCCCTAAGTTAGTTGAGTTACGTTTGCTATAAAAAAACAATTTTTTGATTGACCCGGATTCCTACATCAAAAATATAACAAAATTTTTTATCGTCGGTCAGGACATTGACTATGCATCTGGTTGGCCCTCACGGCCAGTCTGTCCAATTTTCAAGGTCAAACGAGCCTTGAAGCGCGCATACCCCACATTTAGACGATTTTCGTGTGCTTTATAGCAAACCATTTTTGATTCACATTCCGATATCAATAATGCCAAAAAAATTTGTGGACGTTACTCAAGACGTTGTCTATGCATCCGGTTGGCTCGCACGTCCAGTATGACCCATTTTCAAGGTCAAACAAGCCGCGAAGCGCGCAAAGCCTCAGTTAGACGAGTTTCGTGTGCTATAAGAAACCATTTTGCGTGTGATCCGGATTTCGAAATCAAAAATGCCAAAGTTTTTGTGGACGTCCGTTAAGACAATGTCTATGCATTCGATTGTCCCTCAGGTCCAGTCCGACCAATTTTGAAGGTCAAACAAGTCCTGAACCACGCATACCTCAAAATGTCAACACTTTTGAAATGCTATAGCAAACCATTTTTTGGATTATCCGGAATCCAACTCTTAAAATGCCAAACAATTTTTATGTACATCCTTCAAGACCTTGTCTATGCATCCGGTAGGCCATCATGTCTAGTCCGACCCATTTTCAAGGTCAAAGAAGCTCTGAAACGCGCATACCCCCCATTTTGACGATTTTCGTGTGGTATAAAAAATTATTTTGGGTTATCCAGATTCCGACGTCAAAAATGCCAAAAGTTTTTGTGGACGTCCTTAAAGACCTTGTCTATGCAACCGGTTGTTCATCATGGCTAGTCCGACCCATTTTCAAGGTCAAAGAAGCTCTGAAGCGCGCATACCCCCCATTTTGACGATTTTCGTGTGCTATAGCAAACGATTTTGGTTGATCCGGATTTCAATGTAAAAAATGCCAAAAGTTTTTGTGGACGTCCTAAAAGACCTTGTCTATGTAGCCGGGTTTCCCTCATGGCCAGTCCGACCCATTTTTCAAGTCAAATGAGCCCCAAAATGCGCATACTCCAGTTAGACGATTTTCTTGTGCTATAACAAACCTTTTTTTGTGTGATCCGGATTCCGATAGCACAAATGCCAAAAAAAATTTTGGGCATCTGTCAAGACACTTGCTACGCAGCCGGTTTGCCTTCACGGCTAGTCTAACCCATTTTAAAGGTCAAACGAGCCTTGAAGTGTGCATAGTCCCCAATTTGATGATTTCCGTGTTCTATAGGAAACCATTTTTTTGGTGATACGGATTCTGACGTCAAAAATGCTAATTTTTTTTGTGGATGTCTATTAAGACCTTGGATATGCATCTTGTGGGACCTAACATCGAGACCGACCCATTTTCAAGCTCAAACTAGCCCTAAAGTGCGCATACCCCCCATTTTAATGATTTTCGTGTGCTATAGAAAATTATTATTTGGGTAATCGGATTCCAAAGTTAAAAATGAAATTTTTTTTTGTAGAGGTCATTAAGAACTTGTCTATGTATTTGGTTTGCCCTCACGTCTAGTCCGACGCATTTTCAAGGTCAAACCACCCCGAAGCGCACATACCTCCCATTTTGACGGTTTTCGTGTGCTATAGGAAACCATTTTTTGGGTGATCCGAAATCCAACATCAAAAATGCCAAAATATTTTTTGGACATCTGTCAAGAACATGGCTATGCATCCGGTTGTCCATCACGGCTAGTTCGACCCATTTTCAAGGTCAAACAAGCCCGGAAGCGTGCATACCTCCCATTTCAATGATTTTCGTGTGCTATAGCAAACGAATTTTTGGGTGATCTGTAATCCGAATCAAAATATGTCAAATTTTTTTGAGGACGTTCGTAAAGACCTTGGCTATGCATCCGGTTGGCTATCACGGCTAGTCCACCTATTTTCAAGGTCAAACGAGCTCCAAAGCGTGCATACCTCCCATTTAAAAAAAATTTGTGTGCTATAGGAAACCATTTTTTTGGGTGATCCGGAATCCGACATCAAAAAGGCCAAATTTTTTTGTGGACGTCCGTCAAGAAGTTGTCCATGCATCTGGTTGGCTCACACGGCCAGTTGAACCCATTTTCAAGGTCAAACAAGCCGAGAAGAGCGTTTACACCCCATTTCAACGATTTTCGTATGCTATAGCAAACATTTTTTGGGTGATCCGGATTCCGACGTTTAAAATGCCAAAATTATTTGTGGACATTCTTCAGGACCTTATCTATGCATCCGGTTGGACCTCACGTCCAGTCCAACCCATTTTAAAGGTCAAACAATCCCCGAAGCGCGACAGACCCCCATTTCGATGATTTTTGTGTGCTATACCAAATCAATTTTAAGGTGATCCAGATTCCGATGTTAAAAATGCAAAATAGTTTTGTATACGTTCGTGTAGTTATCTAAGCATCCAATTGTCCCTCACGACCAGTCCGACCCATTTTTAAGGTCAAATAAGCCCCGAAATGCGCATACCTCCCATTTCGATGGTTTTCATGGGCTATAGAAAACCATTTTTTGGATGATTCGAAATGCGACATCAAAAATGCCAAAAAATTTTGTGGTCGTCCGTCAAGACCATGGCTATTCATTCGGTTGGCCGTTACGGCTATTTTGACCCATTTTCAAGGTCAAATGAGCCACGAACCGCGCGTACCCCCATTTTGACGATTTTCGTTGGTTATAGCAAACAATTTTTAGGGTGATCCAAATTCCGATGTAAATAATGCCAAAATTTTTAAAGTATGTCCCTCAATACATTCACAATGCATCTGGTTGGGCTTCACGGCCAATCCCACCCATTTTCATAGTCAAACGTGCTGCGAAGCCCACATACCCCCATTACGAAGATTTTGGCGTGCTATAGCAAACCATTTTTTTGGGTGATCCGAATTGTGACGTCAAATTCAAAAAACCTTTTTGTGGCCGTCTGACAAGACCTTGGCTATGAATTCGGTTGGCTCGCATGGCCAGTCCGAGCCATTTTCAAGGTCAAACAATCCCGAAAGTGCGCATACCTCCCATTTCAATGATTTTCGTGTGCTATAATAAACCATTTTTTGTTGATCCGTAATCCGAATCCAAATATGCCAAATTGTTTTTGTCGACGTTCGTAAAGAACTTGGCTATGCATACGGTAGGCTATCATGGCTAGTCCAACCTATATTAATGGTTAAACGAGCTCCAAAGCGCGCATACCTCCTATTTCAACATTTTTCGTGTGCTATAGCAAACCATTTTTTGGGTGATCCGGAATCTGACATCTAAAATGCCAAATTTTTTTGTGGACGTCCGTCAAGAAGTTAGCTATGTATCCGGTTGGCTCAAACGGCCAGTCAAACCCATTTTCAAGGTCAAACAAGCCGGGAAGAGAATTTAAACCCCATTTCAACGATTTTTGTGTGCTATAGCAAACATATTTTGGGTGATCCGGATTCCAACGTCGAAAATGCCAAATTTTTTTGTGGACGTCCTTCAAGACATTGTCGATGCATCTGTTTGGATATCATGTTCATTCCAACCCATTTTCAAGGTCAAATGAGCCACGAAGCGCGCATACCCCCTATTTTTACGATTTCGTGTGCTATACCAAACCATTTTTAGGATGATCTAGATTCCGACATTAAAAATGAAAAAGAGTTTTGTACACGTCCGTCAAGACCTTATCTTTGCATTCAATTGTCCCTCATGGACAGTCCGACCCATTTTCAAGGTCAAAGAAGTTCGACGCGCGCATAACTCCCATTTCGAAGGTTTTCGTGGGCTATAGCAAACCAGTTTTTTGGGTGATCAAGAATCTGATGTCAAAACTGCCAAAATTTTTTGTGGACGTACTTCAATATCTTTGCTATGTATTTGGTTGGCCTTCACGGCCAGTTGAACCCATTTTCAAGGTCAAACGAGCCGCGAAGCGCGCGTACCCCCATTTTGACAATTTTTGTTTATTATAGGAAACAATTTTTAGGGTGATCCAGATTCCGATGTAAATAATGGAAAAAATTATTATGGATGTCCCTCAATACATTCACAATGCATCCGGTTGGCCTTCACAGACAATCCCACACATTTTTATGGTCAAAAGAGCTGCGAAGCACACATACCCCCCCTTTCGACGATTTTCGTGTGCTATAGAAAACCATTTTTTTGGGTGATCCGAATTGTGACGTCAAATTAGAAAAACCTTTTTGTGGACGTCTACCAAGAACTTGGCTATGCATTTGGTTGGCTTGCACGACCAGTCCGAGCCATTTTCAAGGTCAAACAATCCAGGAAGCGCGCATACCCCTCATTTTGATGATTTTTTGTGCTATAGCATACCAGTTTTTGGGTGATCCGGATTGTGACGTCAAATTAGCCAAAACATTTTTTGCACGTCCTTCAAGACATTGTCTATGCATCTGGTTGGACCTCATGTCTATTCCAACCCATTTACAAGGTCAAATGAGCCCCGAAGCACGCATACCCCCCATTTCTACAATTTCGTGTGCTATACCAAACCATTTTTAGGATGATCTAGATTCGGACATTTAAAATGAAAAATAGTTTTGTAGAAGTCCGTCAAGACCTTATCTTAGCATTCAATCGTCCCTCACGGCCAGTACGACCCATTTTCAAGGTCAAAGAAGTTCGACGCGCGCATAACTCCCATTTCGAAGGTTTTCGTGGGCTATAGCAAACCATTTTTTTGGGTGATCAAGAATCTGATGTCAAAAATGCCAAAAGCTTTTGAAGACGTCCTTCAAAATCTGGGCTATGTATTTGGTTGGCCTTCACGGCCAGTCCAACCCATTTTCAAGGTCAAACGAGTCGCGAAGCGCGCGTACCCCCATTTTGACAATTTTCGTTTATTATAGGAAACAATTTTTAGGGTGATCCAGATTCCAATGTAAAAAATGGCAAAAATTATTATGGATATCCCTCATTACATTCACAATGCATCCGGTTGGCCTTCGCAGACAATCCCACGCATTTTCATGGTCAAAAGAGCTGCGAAGCACACATACCCCCCCTTTTGACGATTTTCGTGTGCTATAGAAAACCTTTTTTTTGGGTGATCTGAATTGTGACGTCAAATTAGAAAATACTTTTTGTGGACGTCTAACAAGAACTTGGCTATGCATTTGGTTGGCTTGCACGACCAGTCCGAGCCATTTTCAAGGTCAAACAATCAGGGAAGCGCGCATACCCCTTATTTTGATGATTTTTTGTGCAATAGCATACCATTTTTTGGGTGATCCGGATTGTGACGTCAAATCAGCCAAAACATTTTGTGGACGTCCGTCAAGAAACATTTTGTGGACGTCCGTCAAGACCTTGCCTATGCATCCACTTGTCCTTCACGGACAGTCCGACCCATTTTCAAGGTCAAACAAGCCCGGAAGCGTGCATACCTCCCATTTCAACGATTTTCGTGTGCTATAGCAAACCATTTTTTGGGTGATCTGGATTACGACGTTTAAAATGCCAAAATTATTTGTGGACATCCTCCAAAGACCTTATTTATGCATCCGGTTGGACCTCACGTCCAGTCCGGCCCATTTTCAAGGTCAAACGAGCCCCGAAGCGCACATATCCCCCATTTCAACGATTTTCGTGTGCTATACCAAACCATTTTTGGGGTGTTCCGGATTCCGACGTTAAAAATGCAAAAAAAATTTGTAGACGTTTGTCAATACCTTATCTAAGCATCCAGTTGGCCCTCACGTCCAGTCCAACCCATTTTTAAGGTCAAAGAAGCTCCGAAGCGCGCATACCTCCCATTTCGATGGTTTTCGTGGTCTATAGTAAACCATTTTTGGGTGATTTGAAATCCGACGTAAAAAATGCCAACATTTTTTGTGGACGTCTGTCAAGGGCTTGGCAATGCATTCGGTTGGTCATCACGGCTAGTCCGACCAATCTTAAAGGTCAAACGAACCATGAAGCGCGCGTACCCCTATTTTGACGATTTTCGTTGGTTATAGCAAACAATTTTTAGGGCGATCCTGATTCAGATGTAAATAATGCCAAAATGTTTTATGGATGTCCCTCAATACATTCACAATGCATCCGTTTGGCCTTTACGGTCAATCCTACCCATTTTCATGGTTAAACGAGCTTTGAAGAACACATAACCCCTATTTCAATGATTTTCGTGTGCTATAGCAAACCATTTTTTGGGTGATCCGAATGGTGATGTCAAATTAGAAAAACCTTTTTGTGGACGTCAGACAAGAGCTTGGCTATGCATTCGGTTGGCTCGCACGGCCAGTCCGAGCCATTTTCAAGGTCAAACAATCTGGGAAGCGCGCATACCCCCCATTTTGATGATTTTCTTTGCTATAACATACCATTTTTTGGGTGATCCGGATTGTGACGTCAAATTAGCCAAAACATTTTGTGGACGTCCGTCAACAAACATTTTGTGGACGTCCGTCAACAAACATTTTGTGGACGTCCGTCAAGACCTTGCCTATGCATCTAGTTGTCCTTCACGGCCAGTCCGACCCATTTTCAAGGTCAAACAAGCCCGGAAGCGTGCATACCTCCCATTTCAACAATTTTCGTGTGCTATAGCAAACCATTTTTTGGGAGATCCATAATCCGAATCCAAAAATGTTAAATTTTTTGTGGACATTTGTAAAGACCTTTTTTATGCATCCGGTTGGCTATCACAGCTAGTCCGACCTATTTTCAAGGTCAAACAAGCTCTGAAGTGCGCATACCTCCCATTTCAACATTTTTCGTGTGCTATAGCAAACCATTTTTTGGATGATCTGGAATCCGACGTCAAAAATGCCAAATTTTTTTGTTGACGTCCGTCAGGAAGTTGGCTATGCATCTGATTGGCTCACTCGGCCAGTACAACCCATTTTCAGGGTCAAACAAGCCAGGAAGAGCGTTTACACCCCATTTCAACAATTTTTATGTGCTATAGCAAACATGTTTAGGGTGATCCGGATTTCGACGTCGAAAATGCCAAAAAAATTTATGGACGTCCTTCAAGACATTGTCTATGCCTCTGGTTGGACCTCACGTCCAGTCCAACCAATTTTCAAGGTCAAATGACCCCCGAAGCACGCATACCCCCTATTTCGACGATTTTCATATTCTATACCAAACCATTCTGGGGTGATCCAGATTCCGACATTAAAAATAAAAAAAAGTTTTGTAGACGTCCATCAAGACCTTATCTTAGAATTGAGTTGTCGCTCACGGCTAGTCCGACCCATTTTCAAGGTCAAAAAAGCTTCGACGCGCGCATAACTCTTATTTCGATGGTTTTCGTGGGCTAGAGCAAACCATTTTTTTGGGTGATCCAGAATCTGATGTAAAAAATGCCAAATATTTTTTTGGACGTCCGTCAAAATCTTAGCTATGTATTTGGTTGGCCTTCACGGCCAGTCCAACCCATTTTCAAGGTCAAACGAGCCGCAAAGCTTGTGTACGGCCATTTGGACGATTTTTATTTGCTATAGCAAACTATTTTAGGGGTGATCCGGATTCCGATGTAAATAATGCCAAAATATTTTATGGACGTCCCTCAATATATTTTCTATGTGTCCGATTGGATCTCACGGCCAATCCCTCCCATTTTCAAGGTCAAACGAGCCGCGAAGAACACTTACCCCACATTTCAACGATATGTGTGTACTGTAGCAAACCATTTTTTTGGGTGATCCAAATAATAACGTCAAATTAGCAAAAACATTTTGTTGACGTTTGTCAAGAACTTGGATATGCATCCGATTGGTTCGCACGGCTAGCCTAACCCATTTTCAATGTTAAACAAGACGGGAAGCGCGCATACCCCCCATTTTGATGATTTTCATGTGCTTAGCATACCATTTTTTTGGTGATCCAGATTGTGACGTCAAATTACCCAAGACATTTTGTGGCCATCTTTGAAGAACATGGCTATGCATCCGGTAGGCTCGCACGGCCAGTCCAACCCATTTTAAAGGTCAAACAAGCCGGGAAGAGCGTTTACACCGTATTTCGATAATTTTCGTGTGCTCTAGAAAAAAAAATTTTGGGTGATTCAGATTCCAACATCGAAAATGCCAAAAAAATTTGTAGACGTCCTTCAAGACCTTGTCTATGCATCCGGTTGGACCACACGTCTAGTCCAACCCATTTTCAAGGTCAAACGAGCCCCGAAGCGTGCATACCTCCCATTTCGACGGTTTTCGTGTGCTATAGCAAACCATTTTTTGGGTGATCCAGAAACCGACAACCAAAATGCCAATTTTTTTGTGGACGTCTGTCAAGACGTTGGCTAGGCATTCGGTTGTCCCTCACAGCCAGTCTGACCCATTTTAAAAGTCAAATCAGCCGCGTAGTGCACATACCCCCCATTATGACAATTTTTGTGTTCTTTAGCAAACTATTTTTGGGTGATCCTGATTACGACGTTAAAAATGCAAAAAAAATTTGTAGACATCCGTCAAGACCTTATTTGTGCATCCAGTTTGCCCTCACGGACAGTCCGACACATTTTCAAGGTAAAAGAAGCCTCGAAGCGCGTATACCTCCCATTTCGACGGTTTTCAGCAAACCATTTTTTGGGTGATCCGGAATCTGATGTCATAAAATGCCAAAAGTTTTTGTGGACTTCCGTAGAGATCTTTGCTATGCATATATTTGGCTATAAAGGCTATTCCGACCCAATTTCAAGGTCAAACGAGCTGGGAAGAGCGCGTACCCCCATTTCGACGATATTCATTTGCTATAGCTAACCATTTTTAGGGTGATCTGGATTTTGATGTAAATAATGCCATCAATTTTTGGGGACGTCGCTCAATACATTGTCTATGCATGCGGTTGTCCCTCACGGTCATTCCCACTCATTTTCAAGGTCAAACGGCCCGCAATGCGCATATACCTCCCATTTCAATATTTTTCTTGTGTTATAGCAAACCATTTATTCGGTGATCCGTAATCCGATGTCAAAAATACCAAAACATTTTGTGGACGTCTGTCAATACCTTGGCTATGTAGCCGGTTGGCTCGCACTGTCGGTCTAACCCAGTTTCAAGGTCAAAAAAGTCGGGAAGCGTGCATACCCTTATTTCGACGATTTGTGTGTCCTACAGCAAACCATTTTTTTGGTGATCCTGATTGGTATGTGAAATTAGCCAAAATAATTTGTGGACGTCTGTCAAGACCTTAGCTATGCATCCAATTGTTTTGCACGTCGAGTCCGACCCATTTTCTGGGTCAAACGAGCCAAGAAGAGCGCATACCCCCCCTATTTCGATGATTTTCGAGTGATATAGCAAACCATTTTTTGGGTGATCCTGATTCTGATGTAAATATGCTAAAATATTTTATAGACGTCCGTTAATACCTTAGCTATGCATACGAATGGCCATCACGGACACTCCGACCCATTTTAAAGGTTAAACGTGCCGCGAAGTGCGCATACCCCTTCATTAGATGATTTTCATGTGCTATAGAAAACATTTGTTGGGTGATCCGGATTCTGACGTCAAAAATGCCAAAAAAATTTGGTGGACATCCTTCATGACCTTTTCTATGCATCCGTTTGGACCTCACGTCCAGTCTGGCCCATTTTAAAAGTCAAACAAGCCCCGAAGCACGCATACCCCCCATTTCGAGAATTTTCGTGTGATATAGCAAATCATTTTTTGGATGACCTAGATTTCGACGTTAAAAATGCAAAATATTTTTTTTACATCCTTCAAGACATTGTCTACGAATCCGATTGGACCTCACGGCCAGTCCGACCCATTTTCAAGGTCAAAACAAGCCCCGAAGCGCGCATAGCTCCCATTTCGATGGTTTTCGTGTGCTATAGCAAACCATTTTTTAGGTGATCCGGATTCCGACGTTAAAAATGCCAATTTTTTTTTGTGGACATCCATAAAGACCTTGGATATGCATACGGTTGTCCCTCACGACCAGTCGGACCCATTTTAAAGGTCAAACGAGCCGCAAAGCGCGTATACCCCCATTTAGATGATTTTCATGTGCTATAGCAAACATTTTTTGGGTGATACGGATTCCGACGTCAAAAATGCCAAAAAAATATTTGGACGTTCGTCAATACCTTGGCTATGCATCCGATTGGCCATCACGGCTAGTACGACCCTTTTTCAAGGTCAAAGGAGCAGGGAAGCGCGCGCACCCCCAATTCGATGATTTTCGTGTGCTACAGCGAATCATTTTTAGGGTAATTCAGTTTCCAATGTGAATCATGCCAAAAAAATTTTTTGCACATCGCTCAATACATTGGCTATGCATCCGGTTGTCCCTCACGAACATTGCCACCCTTTTTCAATGTCAAAGGAGCTGGGAAGCGCGCATACCCCCCATTTTGATGATTTTCGTATGGTTTTGAACACCATTTTGGGTGATCCGGATTCCGACGTAAAAATTACAAATATTTTTGTAGACAACCTTAAAGACCTCGGCGATGCAGCCGGTTGGCCTTCACGGCCAGTCCGACCCATTTTCAAGGTCAAACGAGCCTAGAAGCACGCATACCCCAGTTTGACGATTTTCGTGTGTTTTAACAAACCATTTTTTGTAAGATCTAGATTACGACGTCTAAAATGCCAAAATTATTGTAGACATCCGTCAGGATATTAGCTATGCATCCGGTTGGCCCTCACGGCCAATCGGAACAATTTTCAAGGTCAAACGAGACCTGAAGCACGCATACACCCTATTTAGATGATTTTCGTGTGTTATAGCAAACAATTTTTTGGTGATCTTGATTCCGACGTCAAAAATGCCAAAAAACAATTGTGGACGTCTGTGTAGACCTTGGATATGCAGTTGATTGGCTTTCACGGCCATTCCGACCCATTTTCAAGCTCAAACTAGCCGCGAAGCGCGCAAACCCCCTAGTTAGACGATTTTTGTGTGCTACAAAAAACTATTTTTTGTTTGATCCGGATTCCGATATCAAAAATGCCAAATTTTTTGTGAACGTCCGTCAATACATTGGTTGCTATATAAGTTGTGAAATATTACATTGGACTTGTTTGATACATGTTCTAGTTGTGGAGGTCTGGTTGGGGAGTACGGATTACCCAAAGTCCATTCCCTTCGCTTATGTTCAGAAGTTTACTGATGAGTATCATGTGGTTTTAGTGAGTTTCTGGGAGATAATTTTGTAATCCATTCCAAAATTCTTTTTAGTTTATAGCATTTTTATAAGTAAGAGTTTTTTAGTTTTAAAATATCTTCATTTTATACATTAGAAATTTGAAAAATGTTGTTTTCTTGTATTTAAATTGTAAAAGGGCAAGAGATCTTATTTCATTTAAATTATGGAGTCTTCATTGTGAAGATGGATATAAAACGGAGAAAATTATTTTCTACACTATACAAATTACTTTTAAATTAATAACATTGTGAAAATTTAATTTTTTACACCTAAGATATGTGAAAAGACAATTCTTTTTTAACAAAAAAAAAAATTGGTAAAGGCAAGATAACTCATTTCCTTCCAACGAAATTTAGTACAACTTTCATTTATGCATGCTCATTCTTGAGAACGGAACATGTTTATTTGGGAAATATATTCTTTAATAGGTCTCTATTTCAATTTATATGGGATATTGAAGACTTCGGAAGTCAATTTTTTTAAATGTGATGGTATATTCAGGTATTAAATCTATAAGGTTCTCAAAATAAAATTATATTTCCAACAATTATGAAAAAATTACTATAAGTCAAGTAATTCACAATTAAAAATATTTCAAAGTTGTATGAAAAAGGTACTGCCAAAATACCTTTAACTCAAACAACTTGAAAGACCACTTAAATTGAGACTAAGACAATATTTCTTTTATTTTCTTTTTATTCTTACTGGTTTTACATTACGTGTGTTGCACATGTATATTGTATGTATATTATATGATATTGTAAAATAGTATTAATATTACTAAATTAAATATATTTAGTAAATAATTAAAATTTAACAAATATAGGACAAGTGCTTTTAAATGCTTTACAAAGATTGTCATACAGTTACTTGTATTTTGAGTTCAAAATGATCAATATTACTAAACATTCTAAAATAGATTTAAAGTTAAAATTGGGAGAGAAAGTAACATTTCTTTAGAAATAATACTATTTAGTTCACTCAATTTTGTACACAAATCTAACCAGGACATTTTTAAAAAATGTAACAAATAGTCTTTCCTATTGAGCGTATGAACATAAATGATGGACAACATCTAAGTATATTTTTTTCTCTTAAATATTCATACTTTAAATTTAGTATGTGCATGATACTAATAAGGATTATCATAAAATTTTTAATATTTTATATTATACATAATCTATCTTTTACCAATTAATATTTGAGGAAGACTATTATAGAGAGGTAATTCTACATTAAAAAAAAAGGTCCTTTATTGTTGTGACGAATGATGGTTAAATTAAGGTTTCAGTTTATGTCGAATACTTCGCCTCATATATTCTTTGTTTTACATATACACATATTAGTAGCATCATATTATTTTAATGTATGAACAACATCACCTTTGTTGAAAAATATTTAATTTTTTTATGTTCCAATCATATTTTTGTAGAACTGACATCTTCTTCTTTTTACATCCGCATTCATACAATATAGTTGTTGTCTAACGCTAGTATCAAGAATGTTATAGAAGTTGTGCCGTGATATAACATGTTGAACTTTTTCAATATTGGAAATTAATTTATGAATTTATAGTATTATTATAGAATCTTTAATTCGATTTAAGATTATTTTAAGGCCAAACACTATTTTCTTGTCTATGCTTATATATAGATAATAAGGAGTCTTTCTTGTGACATAAATAACAAGAAGTTACAACCCTTTGAAAACAATTGCAACCATGCAGAAAAGTCACAGCTCATAAGGAATCTCAAAACTGGTCAATAAAGTCGCAACCCTTTGGATAAGTCACATCCCTTTGAGAAATCACAACCCTTTAATAATAAAGATTATCCAGATTTACCCTAATAAAATTAATTAAATTAATAAATAAAATATATTGAGTATTTTCCATTGGGTGTATTATAGTAATTCAACATTCAATTTAGGAGTTGATGCTTTTGTAGTAGTATAGAAGATATATAGATAGATAGATCGATAATATGGAATTTCGGAGTTGATAGTTTGAATTTAAGTTTGTTTATTTTCTTAAACATTGTGCTAGGTAAAAATCAGTTAATAACAGAGAGAATACACAAATTAGATTAATTTTATCACTAATGAAGTGTATATACATACCTGATTTAATATACTTTTTGTAATTTATTGTTTGTTCTTTTTCATGAAGCAATGACTTTATAAAATGAGCTTCACAAAAAATCGGTGGTCAGAAAACTTGAAAATTAACCTTCCAGAGAAAAATTAACTTAATAGGCGAACGTTTGGTTGTAACTTGTCTTGCCACGTGTTGTACATATTTAAATAACAGATACTGACACCACATACTTATTTGTTGATGAGGATAAAAATCCTCAAGGAGAGAAGTCCAAATGACATCAAAGAATTTGTAAAGAAATTAACTTCAAAAATTAATAGTCAAAGGTCATTTCAAATAGAAAAAAAGATACAACCTGCACCGAAAAAAATGTAAAGAACTACCGGAAAGTTAGACAATGAAAATGGGGAAGTGGGGTGCCGAAATTCGAGATATAAGAACGAAAAAACGATGTTGGTTGGCAAGTTTGGATACTGTGGATGAAGCTTCATTAGTTTATAACAAGACAACCAGTAAAATAAAAGGTGTTAATGCTTTGATAAATATTCTCGAACTACAGGCGAAGGAAAGAAATCATATCTAATACTAAGAAGACAATAGGCATGCAATACCATATATGTTTACTTACTTTATTGGTTCAACTTTCCATAAATTTATCCATTTCACCTCTGGAACCATGAGTTCAAAAGCTGAACTTTAGTAGTTGAAAGACATGACTATAAGTAAAAAAATTTATTTTAGGGGGAGAGGCTGGGGGCTAGCCCTATATCTTCTTCCCTAATAGGCAGAAGTATTTAGTAATCACGTATGGTTTTTATCATTATTTTCTTTATTTTGCTTTGCATCTTAACTTTAGAATGCCATTTTTTTTCTTATGGAAATTTCATTTTCCTAATAACATTTATTTTTGAGTCGTGGGTCATTGGAAAAAATCTTTCTTCTCAAAATGAAAATAAAGGTTCGTGTTTATTTTATTACCCTCTCCAAATTGTATTTGCGGAATTACACCGTAGGAACATGAATATCTATGATTTATGTATTGAGGACGCGGAGTGGTTTTGTCGTCTTCCTTCTGAAGATTTTCTAAAAGAGCATTATTTAAAAAATGCTACTTTGCCAGGTAATCCTTCAGTTTTTAGAAAATTTAGACAATATATTTCTAAGTAACATAATGTTCTTTATTTCAGCATATTTTATTTAAAAAGTGATTGAAGATTCGTTCTAAATATTTCATTGAAATTTTCCGGAAAAGCTAAATTATTTACATGAAGCAACTACTTCTTTGATCCCTTTAACATATCATGAGGAACTTGAATATTTAGTAATCACATATAATTTTTATTATTTGTTGCTTTATTTTGCTTTGTATCTTAATTTTAGAGAGCCATTTCTTTCTTATGGAAATTTCTTTTTCCTATAAACTTTTATTTTTGAGTCGTGGGTCATTAGAATCAATCTTTACAAAATAAAACGAGCCGTGAAGCGCAAACCCCCCCCCCCCTCTTTTAAAGATTTTCGTGTGCTATAACAAACCATTTTGTGGGTAATCCATTTTTTGACGTCAAATTTGCCAAAACTTTTTGTGGACGTCCGTCAAGACCTTGTCTATGCAGCCGGTTAGCCCTCACGGCCAATCTGACCCATTTTGAAGGTCAAACGAGCCCTGAAGCGCGTATACCCATCATATAGATGATTTCGTGTACTATAGCAAACTATTTTTTGGGTGATCCGGATTTCGAATTCAAAAATGCCAAAACATTTTGTGGACGTCCATCAAGACCTTGGCGACGCAACCCGTTGTCCCGCGCATGCCCCTATTTCGATGATTTTCGTCTGCTATAGCAAATCATTTTTTTGGTGATCGAGATTCCGACGTCAAAACTGCTAAAATTTTTTGTGGACGTCCGTCAAGACCTTGGATATGCTGACAGTTGGCCCTCACGGCCAGTCCAACCCATTTTAAAGGTCAAACGAGTCCCGAAGCGTGGATACCCTCACTTTTGACGATCTTTGTGTGCTGTAGTAAACCATTTTTTTGGTGATCCGGATTCCGATGTCAAAAATGCCAAAAATATTTATGGACGTGCGTCAAAACCTTGTGTATGCATCAGGCTGGCCCTCACAGCCAGTATGACCAATTTTCAATGTCAAACAAGGCCTGAAGAGCGCATACCCCAATTTCGACAATTTTCGTGTTCTATTGCAAACCATTTATTAACTGATCCGGTTCCAACGTCAAAAATACTGAAAATTTTTGTGGACGTACGTAAAGACCTTGGTTATGCAGATGGTTGACCCTCACAGCTTGTCCGACCAATTTTCAAGGTCAAACGAGTCCCAAAGAGCGCATACCCCCATTTCGACGATTTTCGTGTTCTATAGCAAACCATTTTTTGGGTGATCCAGATTCCAACATAAAAAATACTAAAATTTTTTTGTGAACATCTGTCAAGAACTTGGGTATACAGCCGGTTGACCCTAATGTCCAGTCCAACCCATTTTAAAGGTCAAACAATCCCCGAAGCGCGCTTACCATCCATTTTGATGATTTTTCGTGTGCTATTCCAAACTATATTTTGGGTTATCCGGATTTCGACGTCAAAAATGCTGAAATATTTTATGGAAATTCCTCAAGACCTTGGTTACGCATACGTTTTAGCCATATGGCCAGTCCGACCCATTTTTAAGGTCAAACGAGCTCCGAAGTGCGCATACCCTCTATTCAAACAATTTTCTTGTGCTAAAGCAAACCATTTTTTGGGTAATTTGTATTCCAACATCAAAAATAAAAAAATTGATTTTGGACATCTGTGAAGATCTTTGCTATTCAGTCGATTTGCCCTCATAAACATTCCGACCAATTTTAAAGGTCAAATAAGCCCAAAAGCGTGCACACCCTCTATTTCGATGATTTTCATATGCTATAGCAAACCATTTTTTGGGTGATCCAGATTTCAATGTAAAAACGGTTGAAATTATTTGTGGACGTCCGTTAGGAACTTGTCTATCCAGTCGGTTGGCCCACATGGCCAGTCCAGCCCATTTTCAAGAACAACGTCAAAAATGCCAAAAAATTTTGTCGACATCTGGCAAGACCTTGGCTATACAGAAGGTTTGCTCGCACGGCTAGTTCGACCCATTTTCAAGGTCAAACGAGCTGCGAATCACTTATACCCCTCCAGTTAGACGATTTTAGTGTGCTATTTCTAACCATTATTTGTGTGATCTGAATTCCAACTTCAAAAGTGCAAAAAATTTTGTGGACATTTTTCAGGATATTGGCTATGCATCCTTTTGTTGGCCCATTCGACATTTTCGTGTGCTATGAAACATTTTCAGAACAATTTCACAAGGTCAACGGACCACGCAACCTAACACTTTAACACCATTTTCTGTGCAAGAAACCATTTTTGGGTGATCCAGATTCTGACGTCAAAAATGCCAAAAAGTTTTGTGGACGTCCTGCAAGACCTTGGCTATATAGACGGTTGGCTTGCACAGCCATTCTGACCCAATTTCACGGTCAAACGAGTCGAGAAGCACGCAAACATCCTGTTAGACAATTTTCGTGTGCTATTGCAATCCATTTTTTGGGTGTTCTGGATTCCGACGTCAAAAATGCAAAAAACGTTGTAGACGTCCATCAAGAACTTGGCTATGCATCCGGTTGGCCCTCACGCCAAGTCCGACAAATTTTCAAGGTCAAACAAGCTTAGAAGCGCGCATACCCCCTATTTTGACGATTTTCGTGTGCTTTACCATACCATTTTTTGGTTGATCCATATTTCTACGTCAAAAATGCCAAAAGTTTTTGTGGATGTTCGTAAATATCTTATATATGCATCTGGTTGTCCTACACAACCATTCCAACCCATTTTCAAGGTCAAACGAGCCTGAAGCGCGCATACCACCAATTAGACGATTTTCGTGTGCTATAGTAAACTATTTTTTGGGTGATACGGATTTCGATATCAAAAATGCCAAAAAATTTTGTGGATGTCCGTCAAGCCATTGTCTATGCATCCGGTTGTCCCTCACATCCAGTTTTACCCATTTTCAAGGTCAAACAAGCCCCGAAGCGCTTATACCTCCTATTTCGATGATTTTCGTGTGCTATAGCAAACTGTTTTTTGGGTGATCCAGAATCCAATGTCAAAAATTCCAAAATTTTTGTGGACGTCCGTCAAGACATTGTCTGTGCATCCGATTGGCCTTCACGGCTAGTCCTACCCATTTTTAAGCTCAAACGAGCCCTGAAGCGTGCATACCCCACATTTCGATGATTTTCATTTTTGATAGCAAAATATTTTTTGGGTGATCCGGATTCTGATGAAAAAAATGCCACAATTTTTTGCGGACGTCTTTTAAGACCTTGTCTTTGCATCTGATTGGACCTCACGTCCAGCCCGACCTATTTTCAAGGTCAAACGAGCCTTGAAGTGCGCATACCCCCAATTATGATATAGAAAATAATTTTGGGTGATCCAGAATCCGACGTCAATAATGCCAAAATATTTTTTGGAAGTCTATCAAGAACTTGGATATGCATCCAGTTGTCCATCTAGTCTAGTCTGACCCATTTTAAAGGTCAAACAAGCTCCGAAGCGCGCATACCCCCTATTTTGATAATTTTCGTATGGTATAGAAAACCATTTTGGGTTATCCGGATTCCGACGTATAAAATTACAAATATTTTTGTAGACATCCTTAAAGACCTTGGAGATGTAGCCG